>VUYV01000273.1:738209-754969 GCA_008711295.1 Anarhynchus alexandrinus
AGGCAGGCAGGCAGGAGCAGCCTGGCTTGGTGCTGCCCGGTTCCCCCCCCACCCCCCCACCCCGTGTGCGGCCATCCGAAAGGGGAAAGCGAGGGGCAAGAACTGAACCTCGTCCCTTCCCCTCCACGCGCTGCCGGGACCGAGGCAAGAAACGAGGGGGACGAAAACCGCCGGCTTCTCTCCCTCTTCCCCCCCCTCTCCCCGCCGCCGCCACCAGAGCAGCGGCAGCCGCTGAGGCGCACACGCCGCCAGCGGGTTGCGGGAGGAGGGGGGGAGGGGGTAAAATGGCGCCGCCCGCGGGAGGGAGGGGCCGGTTCCGCCACACACCGGCCGCGGCGCGCCGCCGCCTCCATCTGCTGTGTGGCAACCGCGGCCTCCCAGGGCGAGAGGCGGAGCCGGGCCGAGGCGGGGCCGCGCCGCCGCTTCCTCCCCGCCGCCGCTCGCCTCAGCCCGNATGTCTGCGCTTGGGCAGGTGTCGGGCCTCATCTCTGCAGCTGCAGCACTGCAGAGGTATTTGGAAATAGCGCAGTGTCTTCCCCTCACTGCGGAAAACTGCTGTTTCGTAGTACGTTGTATCGGGAACGGTGTGGTGAGCAGGACAGGGGCAGCGATCGTCCCCCAGTGCTCGGCACTGGTGAGGCCCCACCTCGAGTGCTGTGTTCAGTTTTGGGCCCCTCACTGCAAGAAGGACATTGAGGCACTGGAGCGTGTCCAGAGAAGGGCTACAAAGCTGGTGAGGGGTCTGGAGGACAAACCTTATGAGGAACGACTGAGGGAACTGGGGGTGTTCAGCCTGGAGAAGAGGAGGCTGAGGGGAGACCTTATCACTCTACAGCTCCCTGAAAGGAGGGTGTAGTGAGGGGATGTCAGCCACTTCTCCCAAGTAACAAGCAATAGGATGAGAGGAAATGGCCTCAAGTTATGCCAGGGGAGGTTTAGATTGGATATTAGGAAAAATTTCTTCAGCGAAAGGGTTATCAAACATTGGAACAGGGAAGTGGTGGAGTCCCCATCCCTGGAGGTATTCAAAAGACGTGTAGACGTGGTGCTGAGGTACATGGTTTAGTGGTGGCCTTGGCAGTATTAGGTTAATGGTTGGACTCAGTCTTAGAGGTCTTTTCCAACCTAAGCAACCCTATGATTCAATGATAGATTTTTGCCTTTGGAAATACCAGTGGATTCTTACTACAACGTAGCAAGCACTACTTCAACCACACCGGGGTGGTTAAATGCATTGAGGTGGTTAAATACCTTCCATCTATAAGCAGGGCCTACGTTTTCCCTCTCTCCTGGCAGTGGTGGCTTTCGTCTTCCCATGTCCTGTCAGCTCAACGGGTTGATGGGGAAGGGCACGACTAGGCAAGCTGGAGTATTTAACCTACCTTTCCTTTCTTCTTTTAACCTTTTTTTTTCTTCAGCAACTTCTAATTGTAGGTTTATGTGAGTTCAGTTCGGTCATTCCACTCATCTGCCAGTACATGTGCAGGTCTGTTAGGAGGCAGGCTGGTTTGTACCATGGTGTAAACTGGAATTAATAAATGCGACCAATAGAGGTAAATGGGGTAACTGTTAGTGCTTTCTTCACCACATATGCAAAAATCTTGGTTTTCTTGAAAGTTTGCAGCGTGCATAACTTCCAAAGTTACAGTCTGTCTTTTGCTTTGCCTTTCTCAGTCCATCTTTCATTCAAATTCCTGCCAGCACACTGAACAGCATCCATATTATTTCTACTACAATTCATTCTAAGAAGCTTACAGCTTAGACACTTTGTAATTTTATGTACATTTTATGTACATTTTACTTCTCTTTTTTTGAAGGATAAGAAAAGGAGGCAGGAGGAAGCTCTGGCAACCACTGCAATGTTCTTAACACTCTAGGAGCCATCAACTTATTTGGAAGTCATCTTATTTTCTGCCTTTTTCCCTTAGATTCCTTCTGCAATCCGTACTTTTTTTTGGCTACCATTCAGCCCCTGTCTTTCTTACTACTTTGTATAAACACCCTATCAGTCCCCTCGGCGTTGCCTCCTTCCCATTCCCACCTCCCACATCAGCTTCAGAAAGACGAGGCGATTCTGCTGCTCGCTCCCTTCTGCCATTGCTTACGATTATGAAAGTAAAGCCGATACCAGCCCAAGCATTGACAGCAACAGGGCAAAACACCAAGCCGCTAAGATAATCTCCTAGAGACTAAGGGACTTCAGTGCTGCCGATTCTTGCACGCACAGCAAAGTCTAGTTACTGCTGCGAGGGGGATGGCCTGATCTAGTCCTTGCTATTACACATTTTAAAACACCTGGGCAACCCCAGCCAAAGTGGGGTTATTGATAAGCATTTTCCTGGCCAGAAGGAGAATCAGAGCATTCTCCCAAGTTATGAAAGGTACCGCAGTTTTCCTTGAGGCGACTCGAGTTTTTAGCTAAATTCTGTGATTTGCCAAAACCTTATATTAAACTGAGGAAGGCAAGGCAGCATATTGCTGACACTTCTATGATATGTACCATGAGTATCTTTACATATATCATATTGGTAGGACAGACTAATAGGTAAACACAGAAAATGGAAAAATTACTATGACAATTCTATATGGTAATTTTAATAAGGGAATTACTGAGATAATATGGTTGAGCATGTCGAAGGAGAATGACATAATTTCCTGGAGCTTGAATAGAGGCAGCGTGACTTGGGGAGGTGCCTGAAAAGGCACTGACAGAACATTTTCTGACAAATTTTGTTGCTGTGCACAACCCTTTATCCCACAGTGAGAGGTTACTGGTTCAGAAGTGATTGAAGTCAGTGCTCGATGATGAGCTGGGCTGATGAAAGAACATTCCCTATGTTGTTGCCTCTAGAGGTGATAACTCCTGGCAGAGTAATTGAGCAAGACAGATATTTACAGGCTGTGGAATCTTTAATCTATACCAAAATATTTAGTAGAAGACAGGAGGAAAGAGGAGAGGAGCACAATGTCCCTTCTAGTACTGTGCATTATTGTTGGTAAAAGTGCAGTGGCTGCTCCCTACTCAAGTCTGAATTTTTACGATACTTCACAGACAGGAAAAAAAATGAGCAAGTTTTTGTTATGCATTACACAGAACCAAAAAAGGGCACATACAAAATTATTTTCCCTTTTCAGGTCACCTTTCAGATCGTAAGGCCATTATGAACTGTCTCAGCACTTTTAGAAACTGGAGTCTGCTCAAACCATAATGCTTGCGAAGTTTCACTTTGAATAGGCCTGATTTTCTCTGTCATTTGTTTTCACTTTTTATTTCTCTGCAGAACATAAAAAGTCAGAAAAAGATTTTATTTTCCCCTACATAGCATATAATTTACATCAATCATCCCAGGAGGTCAGTACCACTGGGGTGTCATTTAAATACAATGAATATAAAGTAATGAAGCTCTTGCTGGAGTGGATGGCCACAATTCTCAGAGAAAGAGAGGGAGAGAGAGAATTTCCAAAGCATGTGGAGAAAACACAACGGGAGACCGAGTGAATTCATCACACCACAAAAATGTCTCCATCCTGTCGACAAAGTCATTAAAGGAAAATGAACCATTGTTACTCTAGACGCTTGCATTCCTTCGGCATAATAACCTCAGTATAGAAGCATTGGTGCAAAGAGAATTTGCACACACAAGAGAAAAAAAATTATGAAAAAAAAAAAAAGTATCCAGATTATGTAATGAAAGAAATCCTCCATGCTCCAAAGAAGAGACAGAGCCTCTGCAGAAGCCACAACTAATAAGGAACCATATCCAGTGGTGGAGGGCGGTTTCTTTTCCCCCTACCAACAAGTCAAAGTAAATGCCAACATGGACAATTCTTTTCAGATAACCCACAAATGATGTTCTCCTTTAATCACACAAATGTTTCTACCCTTTGCTGATCTATAGCCATCCCGGTTTTCAAAATCACTTGTTGAGATCTCCCCAGTACCATTTCACTTTTCATATTCATTTACTTCAAATAATTTTTTCAGTCTCCATTAAAGCAATCTGTGAGGAACGCAGGGATTAGAAAGGTTTGCTGTGTTCAATTTTACTTAATTCTTTAACAGAGGGTGTCCAAATAAGAGAAAGCATCACATGCGTACAGTAAATCATAGCATATACCAGCTTTAGAACATAGATTGTACTTCTGTGGCTCTCCCTCAAGGAAATACCACTTTAAAGCAAACCACCATGGAATCCCTGGTAAAAAAAGGTAGATTAGAAAGCTACAGCAAAAATCCCTCACTTTATTGTAAATTATTCCATGGTATGGCAAAGTCTTGTTTGCTATACCAGTTAAGCCAGAAACATGCAAATTAGATTATCACCTTTATTGTCAAAACCATATAGGAATGAAATACATAGATTGCATTCATTATTTTTTTAATACAAAAGCACTACATAGATTTAAAGAAATACTGAAAGGGAAAGCTGTCCTTTATTTATTTTTAGCAACTGCACTGGAACAGGGAGTCGACTCAAAAATGAGCAGAGTGCTACTGTAGAAACACATGCCAGCCAACACCAAATCATACCTGTTAATTGCAACTAATGCGCTCGCAGACAACAGCAAGAGTGCTATTTATCCATCATTTGCAGCCACTGGAGTGTAGGGAAGTGAATTGGTTTGCTGGCAAATGTCCCAATTAATTGGGCGTGCTATTTATTAGGGTGCTGATTAAAGTGTACTCTGCAATATAATAGGCAAGTATAAAGTTGCCAACTCTTATTCACTCCTGGCTCATATGGATGAAAGCAGGAGAGTAGTCTAGCACAATATGAAAATAATGATGTATTCTGTGCCAAAATGGATTTAAGGTAATTCCGGTGCCTGGAAATTAAAGACCTGGAGAAACAGAATTAGGTAGCACCGTGATCGTGAAGATAGAAGTTTGTGTTGTGTAATCCAGTTGGGACCAAGAGCTTCAATCTGTAATAGTAATTTTGTACCTGTATGAACGCTCCTCTCAGAAACCAACACCATAGGCACGCCCTTAAGTAAGCAGCATACAAATGAAATAGAAAATACGATAAAAGCAGAGTTTTGTTCCTGCCTGATCTGAGTCAATTCACTTGAAGAAAAATGACCTAGAGGGGTCCTTTTCCCAGCCACCTACTCCTTTCAGCCTCTCCAATCCAGTGCCCTAATGGAGACTGTAAATAAGGCTAGTTTGTTGTACGCCATTCAAAGCCATGGCTTCCACAAATGAGGTTGGGAGTTTCCACACACAATCAAGGAAACTTATGCTAATAATTGTATATATTAGCTGAAGTAATGCTTGAGGTTTGATCTCAACCAAGATAACCACCAGAGCAAACCAGAACTGTGATTTGTATCGGCAAAGAATCTCTTGATCCTGGATCATTCCTAACTTACCTTGTAAGCGCTGATGCAAGCCCTGGATAGAAGGCCCAACTGGCCATGGTTATTAATGAACTTACAAATCTGTACATGCTTTTGTTCCTACCTACTTTCTACAGTGGTCACAGCATTTTGGCAACATGCTGCATTGCACGTCTATAGCCAGAGATATTCAAAGGTGACCTCTATGATTAGAGAGCTTCAGCCAAAGTCTTGGTGCAGAGTCTTTCTTACGAAGCTGACTGTGCCCAAAAAACATACAGCTCTGAAAAGAGACCCTGGCAGTATGCTAGATGTTCTGCTCACCTAAAAATGAGAGTGGTAAAGAGGAGGCAAAGCTCCAATTCTCCCAAGCAAGGGAAAGAGCCAACACTAGTAGCCAGAGACTCCTCTAACGAGGGAGCAGGTAGCGGCTTTAGCTAAACATTGTCCATACGGATCTCAAGGAACTCACTGAAGCAAAACAGCAAGAAAGATTCATCACCCATGTAATCACACCTGCCCACTATTCTTGCTCTCCTGCCTGCTGCCAACTACAACCACCGTACTGCACAAAACACTTGACCAAAGTAGCTTAACCCTGGCTGAACCAAAAACATAGGGATAACTAATAATAGTATATATTCTGTCAACTACAATATCAGCAGGTTTCAATTTCAGGTGCGGTCACCTGAAATTAGGTGTCTGCATGTGGGCTGTGTTTAGGTTCCCGTTATAGTCAACAGAAACCCAGTCAAGATGGTCGGTGCAGGCAAGAGACCAATTCAGTTAATGGGAAAGTAGTCACCTACGTTTGGTCATAGATTTGCTCTATAGAAGCCACTGACTGCACTTGCTAGGGCTGAGTTTAGTTGTCTATGCCAAGTACCCTGTGCTATGCTCTCCGGCCTCCATCTGCCTTTCCAAAGAGGAAAGGCCCTCACGTAGATCCTGACTCATCTGTGTCAGCCCCACGGCAATTCCTTAGGTAGCCCGAGGCATCTGTAATGGCACTAGAGGCTTCATTTTAGGCAAGTGAATTGAGCCTCAGATCCCTATTGAGTATAATGGGAACTTAAACAGCTAGCTTAAATGTAAACATTTACATTTGTAGCCAACCACATTTAGGTGTCTGAACCGGGAACCCAGCTCCACTCCAGCTGTCATTTGTCCAAGGAAAATAACATCTATATGTAGTTATTGTTTACTTATATTAGATATACAAATTGCAGTATTATGTTGCTTGCATAAAATTTGCAGGTTTCGGAATCCTTTGTATCCTTAACAAAAATAGGTCTGGGGTCATTTTGCCATGGAGAGCAGGTGAGATCCTCAGGTTAAACGTTTCCAAATTACATGTTTAAGTTACTATGGGCTCCTGTCATAAGCCTTTGAAAGATAAGTGAGAATTAGCCAGAACACTGAGCTTTCCTCTGCAGAGGAAATACAAGCAGAGGACATTAGTTCTTTCTGGATTGCATATTAATATAAAGAAAGTTTCCAGAATCAGTCCATTCAAAACAGTAATTTCTTGAAATATAGGAATAGTGCCAGGAATTTGCATCAAATTACTCCTGGCCTGCAGAATAAATAACATCAGGCACAGGTTGTTAAGGATTTAATTTCCTCAATGTCCTGAAACAAATTCATGTTATTTGACCGTGCAGAGCAGGTAGAACGCTGAGTTTATGGTTCCCCAAAACTTTTTATCCCTTAACGTGGGTGCCCAGTGGTGATAATCTGCGTACATTAGATATCAGATACAAATGTATCAGAGAAGCTTTTTTTTTTCTCTGAATAAATGTTTAAATATTTAGGGCCAAATTCCATTGCTAAACATATGAACACAGCTCTCTTTGAGTTCATTGGAGTTGTGCGTGTGTATCTAAGAGCAGAACTTGGCCCTTACATTTTAGATTTTAGCACTGAGTTTCCAGTGTAAAATAACGTGTGATCTGTAACACACAGGAAAGCAGCAAGACCCAGTTTTAAAGGAAGGGTACAATTACATGTTTCTGTCTTTCTTTTGGATAAGAAGAACTGCCTTCAGCAGAGCTCCTGGGAATACTCTTACCTCTCCTCTAGACAGTCTTCCTTTTGTATAAGGTGCTCCTCTGGCAGCTTCGGTCATTTCTGTAGCTGGGAAACAGAGCAGGATACTTTTTTATTTCTTTGCTATTTCTCTCCAATTTCCATTCTGCCGGTTTCGACGTAGCATCGTGATGGAAAATACAGAAGCATCTTAAAATACTCTTAGACTGATGAATTAGATGTATTTTTTAAATTATGAAAAAGTTAAGATGTTGATTTTAAACTATAGGCAATGTGTTCAGATCAGCCAAAGGACGTACCCACTCACCCTTTCCAATGAACCAATATTACAACTGGGATCAGCTGAAGCATTTTTCCTGGGAATTGTTGCAGAGTGCCAATACAGAACTCTTGAATCTGGAGATTCTTTCCCTATTCTTGCCATCTGTAACAAAGTATTTGTAAAGAATCAAGATTCTTGAGTGTCCATTTTATTATTATATTCCTCTAACATCCAGGGTCAGGAAAGACAAAGAATGACTGCATGGTACTTCGTGCAATATTGTGTGAATGCTGTAGGACATGCAGTCTGATAGAAACTGTACCAATGCCAAAAAAAAAAAAAGAGACAATGCAAAAAAAAAAAAGTAAAAATAATCCCCCCAGTATAAGTGCAGTGATTGACCACTCTGAAATTTCTCCAGGGTTTCAAAATTCCTCAAAAATTACTTTCTCCCACCTAATATAGCTCTGGGTTTTCCCATTTTGAAAAAATACTCTGACTGTTATCAACTCTGCGAGTGCACTGAACAGTTCATATATTTTAGTGGGTTTTGTGAAAGTCAGTTCTTGTCGGGGATTAAAGTTTTTGAGGGATGGAAGGCTTTTGGAAGATTTCTTATGAAGTTCACTGTCTACTTTAGATTCTTTTTCTGTGGCAATATGCTAATGCTAATGGCATCCAGCACAGTAGAGAAAGATCTTGCACAGTTTTAAAGTTTTACAGATGCAATTGTAAGTGAGAGTGAGCTGCTAGCTTCCTTCAGTCTTTTTAAAATCCTCCACGGATAGATAGATAGACAGACAGACAGATTAAACATTAATCCTTCTAAAAATGTTGTTCCATTTGTGGCCAAAATAATATTTTATGACATTCATTGCAAAGGTCAACGAGAAGTTCCTCCATACAAAATAGCATTTTCTTTTATCAGTTTGAAAATAACTTCTGCTTCAGTTTCCTTCCTCATATACTAGCTTATTCTTTGCGCAATTGCAAAAATAAATACCATAGGAAAATAAAACTTTTATTACAATCCACTTCTTTCACGATGCTTCCATGAAGCTGGTCAATTCATAACGAACATCTAAAAAGTAGAGATACCAGTAGAGGTGCAGTCTGGTTTGGCGATTTAGTTTCTTATGCTTTTTCAAGTCAGAGCGCGGAAGAGCACGTAGCGTATGGTGGGGCTGCGAGATTCAGCATTATGCATTGTGTCATCAGCTTCATGTGATGAGAGTATTGATCACTTGCTTATAACGTGGGTATTTTCTTCCACTAACTGTTCTATCAAAGTCAACTTTTCTTTAAATTAGACTGCATAATCTTAAAAATCATCCATTTTTGGCAATTGGCTCTTGGCCTTGAATCCTGTATTTATGTAGATGATAAGTGACAATGTATTAAAAATCCTGTTCATCATCTGACACCCAGCAAGAGTACGTCAGCACAGAAAGTCACAGTCCATGCTGATGCTGCAGACTTTGCGCTATCCCAGGTTTACAGAATCGTGCCTTTTATAGCGTCGATATTTCGGTAGGTATGCGCCTACCCCAGACAAACGACGTGTTTTTGACAGCTGTTGTCATAATGCCCGCCCACTCTCCGCACATCTTGGAGCAGTGTTGAAAACAACTGCTCTTACAACGTGGACGAAGTCAGTCGAATTCAACACCTATTGTAACAAATTCTTCTATACACTCCGAGGCAAATCCTGTTTGCCTTATTCAGGCAAGTTGCCCCCTGAGCCCTCAACAAGGCATGATTTGCTACAGTAAGCAATGAACTCACCTGACCTTGTCCACACCAGTGAGGCAACCATTTCTACTACTACTTGAGTGGATCTGAGGGTGGAAAACTATTTTTGACACTCCTCATCAAAACCAGATCATTTTTCTAGAGAAGGCAAAACCCCCGTGATGTTACATAGTGTATGTACTGAAGTACAATGGGGTGAGTTAAAGACATGGGATTGTCACTCAGAATGGCACTCACTTGTTTTGAATTCAGAATACACTCATAGGTAGAATAGTATTTACGAAAGGTTGTATTGATTACTTCACATATGATGGTCTAAAGAAAATATGCACACGTATTGTGTGCATCTATTAAATTAGGTAGACTTAATAGATAATAACAGCCCAGTTCTCCTCTCACATCACTGTAAATCAGGATGGGTACCACTGAAAGCCACCGAGTTACTTGTGCATTAGAGACACTTCAATATTTCTGAAAATATGGTATACAAACTCTTACTAAAGTTCCTTCTTCTCACTTAATTTTCATAATGGCCTTAAACAGTTATGTGTCTATTGGATCCAGAGGATAAATTGGGGAGAGGAAGGGGAGCAGGGAAGGAGCGTAATTGTAGGAGTACAGGATGGGCAGCCAGGAGAAGAAAATTGCCTGTCCCATTCTCATTTACTCTGAGGTACAGAGCAAACAGCTTTCAGACTTACTAAACATTTTGAACATACTGAGAGCTCTCTGTTTGTTTCAGATGTGTAAACCGCCGTAACTTGCCAGTAAATGTAGCTAGGCATGCAAGCCCGTGCATGGAGATAACGTATTAGTTACAAGAATTATAATTGTCCTACCATTATCTTTTCTTTCTTTCCTGAATCAGAGTGAATGTGCCATAATCTAGCAAGAATCTCATGATAAGTAATGTCAGAAATGGCTTTTTTTTTTTTTGAAGCTGCCAACTGTCTATTTTAGACATAACATCACCCTTTACTGTAGCCTTCCACATAAAAGCAACATGAACAGTAACGTCTCTAAGCAGGCATGAATGATTGGCTTGCAGATTCTTTACCAAAAAGGGAGTTTATTTACCCCAGACAGGTCATAAATTTCCTTAGAAAAACTATCAGTGGTAATCTACATGTGGTGTTTAGTAAATAGAGCTTTCCTCTGATTCCCTCAGTCCATGTTCTTCAATTGTCAAAAACAGTGGAAGATGGTTTGCTTGTGGCTAAAAATGTGAAATATTCTAACTCTTTAAAATGGAGTGGAAATGAAGAGCTGAAAGACTTTACATATTTTTCAGCAAGATGGGCATTTAGGCGTGGAAATTTGAAAGGATGAGGAGAGTAACCCAAAGTAGCAAGTTACCTAAAGGCTTGCCTCTGCTTCTCTTATGTGAAGCGGCACCTTATTCCATGAAGGTTCCCATTGAAATCAGTGGAACTGCAGCTAGAACAAAGCTTTTTTTTCTTTCTTACCAAGGGGGGGTGGGGGGGAAGAAAAAGGGTGGGATCTGCCTTTTCATGTAATGGGCTTTTATCTGCTCAAAAATCATGCTAACCTCAGGGTGCCAAGCACAGTATGTTTGAAAGCATTCCAAGGATGGGAAGAGCTGCTCTATCTTCTCCACTACAAAGGGAAGCTTGGTGGTAATGAGAGCTGCTGTGGTCTTCAAGAAAGGTTTTGCGTCTGCTTTGCCCCCTCTGAGGACCTCTTACTTGTTCTTCCTGGATACTTCCAGGTTATGTCTTTCTTCTTATGCTTAAATTAGGAAAACCTTTGAGTGACTGACTTCACGATGAGTTTTGCCATGAAAGGACAGAAGGATTTCTCCCTTCCTTTTCAATACATATGCATTTAATTAATTATCTAAATATTTATAAGATAAACTAGAATAACAGGTTTTGGTATTACATCACATAAGCTCCTAATATCATAATATTCCTAATATCCCGAGGTCAGAGAATCTTATTCACATTTGAGTGTCTGGTGTTAATGGTGAAGATTTTAATTACTCGCGTTCCTTCTAAGGCTTGACCAGCACTTGAAAAAAAAATAGTTTAAAACTTAGCATACTTATCATAACTGAATTATGGAAGTGTGTTATGAAAGAAATGTCCAGAATTTGTCAATGACTATTTTTTCTTTTCTAACACTTCAAAACAGACTATTTAAAAAAAAAAATCTGCAGAGAATTTTGATTTCTGAACTGAGAGTATAAGCCAGATTTCAGCCTGGAAGGAATTTTTATGGTTGAATTATAGACTTCTAAAAGACACAATTTAAAACTGAACTGCTGACAGTCACTCTGATCATATTTTATAAGCTACTATTAACTAGGATGAGACCTTAAAGGAGGAATAGATCCCATATCTATCTGCTGACTCTAGGGTTTCTTATCCTTTCCTCTAAAACATCTAGTGCAGCCTACTGTCAGGGAGAATATTGGTCAGACTAGGCTGACTACGGATCCAATCCAGTCTAGCGAGCCCAGTGCTGCTATGGAGGCTTCGCAGAATTTAGCTGCCAACTACTCTATCTGTACTGAGCACGCGCAAGAAAAACCTCAACAATTTTCAGCAACTTCTAACTCGGCCAAGTTCGGGTGGATCCTTTTGGTCAAGGGCAACAAAAGGAGCTTATCTGATTTTTCCTCCTTATTCCTCTCCTCCTTAGTAAAACTTCCCATCCCGGCTCTCAAATAGATATTGGGATGATTCTAAGAAATTTTAAACTGTTGCGAAACAATGTGTTTTCTCTTAATGCCGATCTTAGAAGCAGCAGAAGGATTTCTGCTGGAAGTTTCCAAAAAATTCAGCTTGAGGCAGAGTCAGGATTGAAAAGCTCATCCTGAACAGTTAAAAATTGGCAACGTTATGTGAGCGAAAACAAGGTCTTATACTGGAAAGTGGTAGACAAGCAGATACTGCTGGCAGCTTCACCTATAATATTTTTTCTGCCAGATCTTTGTCTTTTATTACTAGAGAGAATCACTCCTGTGATGTCTAATGTTTTGTCATCTGCTCTTCTGGCTTGTTTTGGGACTGGTGTTGTTGCATCCTGTCGCTTGGCTGCCAATTCCACAACAGCCGACTAAGGGATCGATCCTGTGTTATGCCCTACACTCCCCATGTCTTAAGACCACACCTAATTTGGGGCACACATATATTATGCTAAAATGTGACCAGGATGCTCAGCATTTTCAGGATCACAGTATGTCATACCATAAATATGATTATGTTCTTGACCCTCTGGTCTGGCCCGACTATGCTTAGTTCATCATTTGAGTGAATTTTCAGGAAAGAAAGGGCAAAAATAGACTGATATTTATAGTTCCTCATAGAGTTGGTTTCCTATGTCCATTATGTTTACTCTACACTTGCCGTTGCCATACGCTCTCTTCTTCTATTTCACTCCTGTAGGCTGCACCACCTCTTTAAATGTTGTATGTTTTCATCCTTTGTAGAACAAGTGTATCACTATTTGGTGTTTTTCTATTGCTTCAGCTTCAAGACTCATGTTATTAACAAAGAATCTGCCTGATTTTTTTTTTTTTCCCCTGCCATTCATGCTATTGAGAATAGATTTCCAGTGACAACACCATTGCAACACTGAGAGAGTAACGGTGAGGATCTGGCGGTGTGCTTGTGGTTGGGAGCGTTAAAAACAACCTCTCCCACTCGAGACTGACTTACATCTTGTAGTATCTTCTGTGTGAGCTTTATGGAGCTTGTATCTGACCAGAGTGCACCTCATTAGTCTCTTAAAAACCAGCATGCAAAATTTAGGGACTCTGCAAGGTTCCAAATGCATAAACCCTTTTTAATTACAAACAGTTATACCACCCACTTTCCCCACAGTTAGTCAAGGGAACCAGTTTTCCTTGAGGTCACCAGAAAAAATAACCGTGAAGTTTTTGGCTCATGCTGGTTTTATATATGCTGGAAGATGGGGGGGGGGGGAAGAAAATTTAGGCTCTCTTTTTTTAGCCTTTATATCTCTAAAACGTCGTGCTGCTTTTCTTTGAATTCATTCAAGGAAAAAAAAACATGACGTTTTCCTCATTCTGAAATTAGTTACACAGAAGTTGGGAGGAGGATTAATGGAAAGGAACAAAATCAGTCTTGCCATGAAAAAAAACAGTTTATGCCCAGCTATGAGGACCCTAACAACTTTCTACAGTTAATTCTTAGTTTGCATGTTGCAAGCAAAACCAAACAAAAACAAGAATTTACTTGAAAAAGACAGGCCATACATTTTTCTAATCGTACTGCAAATTCAGGTTTTTACTGCCAGAAAGAACAGGCCATACTTTCTCTTTCAAACTCTGTTATAAGGTGATGGGTAGGCCCTTTCCTTCGCAATGATGACATGGTCCTTTGCTGCTTTAAACCTCACTGAAAGACACGCAATTCTGACGGGGCATAGGAGGCTGCAGCCAGGGAGGGAAATGGGAGAACCCTCCGGTAGGACCGAGACCCAGACTTGCAGTCCACGCTTATTACAGAAGCAGAAAATACATCATTTAGGGGAAAAAAAAAAAAAAAAAAAAAAAAGCAGAAGCAGTAACTATTTACTTTGTTGTTAGTATAATGTGCGTTTCACTGCGTGCCATGGAAAAGCCGACAATTTTTCAGGAGTGGAACAGCAGGTTTCTTCCTAGCTTTTAGAATTTTTCTCCTGGTATTATTACCGGTTTGCTTTACAGATGCAGAGCCCTGCGAGTCTTTGGACTTCTGAGAATTTATCACATTTTTCTGTCTCAAAAGGTATATGGAAATAGTTAGAAGCCTATTTTATACTGAAGGAAAACTTGCTAAAAGGCTTCTCCGAGGTCACAGAGCAAGTCAGCATCAAATCCTGAAGGACAATGCCAGCTCTCGGTCCTCACTTCCTACTGAAAATACCGGGGGAAAAAGTAATATTCTCAAGATTGATTTTTTAATGTAATCATTTTCTAGCCCGTCTTTCAAACCTTTCTGCTTATGTTTGTATCGGGGGCTATAACCGCTAAAAACCAGTGCGTGGTGCTGAAATATTAAATGCTTTCGACTAATTTTGGGACACAAAGAATCTTCTTTTATCTGGGCCGTAAATCAATGGGGCAGGGACACAGTAGTTAAACAAACCATAGTAGTCCATAGTCTGACTATGAATGCTGTAGTTACAGAACTCATTACCACATGCCTACTTAACAGACCAAATAACGTGCAAATCTGGAGCTACTATTTGTCATACTTAAGAAAAAGCAAAGAATAGCTGGGCAAACAGTCAATTTGCAACCAAAGCGAAAGTAAAGCGCTGCCAAGAGACGCTGGAGCTTATCTTGCCCCTACTGAAATGAATGGAAATTCGGGCAGAACCTTCTCTAGCGTTAAGCTTACTTGAGTTCACATATTTTGGCTCGATGCACGTTTTCACGAGTGAATAAAAAAAAAACTTTGGGAAGGTAGATTTTGGAAAGAGAATATTGGCAAGTCCTTAACGATAGTAATAATTGCTGACATTGCTGTAGTCGCTCTGACTAAAAATATCCAGTACAATAACAAACCCAGTGAACCCATTCATTTATTCGCGTTTCACAAGGGCTGTTTACATCTATAGGGAAGCTCAACATAAATTCTCTCCTCGTCGTATTTACAGCACATTCCAGCCCAACAAACTGGCATCGACACTATTTATTTAGGGAACATCGTTCAGGTTAGAATCTTTCAAATTTGACAATTATTTTTCACCTTGAGCTTACAGTGCTTACAACAGGAGCGTGCTGGGCCCATGTTTTATAAATGTAACGGTAAACAAACTCAGTGCTCTTTAAAACATTACCTTTTCGTCCAAAAGCAATCTAATTATGGCTGTATTCATAACACAGTCTAAAGTAAAAAAGCCAGAAGACAATCGAAATTGCACCAAATGTAGCCGTACTAATGAAAATCCTATTTTATAAAGTGGATCCAAAGGTGTTTGTTAAGACCTAATTTGCAGTGCCAGCGCATTTTTTCACCGACCTCCTACAGTTCTCTAACATCTTAAAATACGGCCCATTTTGCAACCAGTGCTAAAATTCCGAGAAGTTCTGAAATAAAAGCCGAGGAAAGCCGAGCAGCAGGGTTGCTCTCCATGTCAGCCAAATCCAAGCCAACGTTCCAGATTATATATATCATAACATAAATTACTATTCCTGAAAAATCCCATCCAGCTTTTATGCAGGTCCATAAACATTACTGGTACTTTTATTAATTTGTCCATAACTATTTAAATAAAATTCTAGTGCTCTGAGCTGTGATCTGTTCCAGGCTGTTGTAAGTTCCTGTTAAATGTGTAAATGTTCAGCAGAAAGATATTTTTGCACGGAGACTGAAAATCAGCTGTGCCAGATACCTGAAACTTTGTTAGGGCGTTCAGTGGAAAATTTTATTTCGACATTATAAATAACCATGGACTATTTTAAGTGACCTTAAACTGGTAGCTTCCAATAACTTATTTCAGTTTATCCTAATTAACTTTTTATTTTATTTTAGTAGGAAGAGAGGCGACCGTAAAACTTTTAGCGTGACTAATTAGAAGTGGAAATGTATCTTCTTGTTTGAAGTAAAATAAATCACGATTGTCAAGCTTATATAGTATTTGGATATAAGACAACCTCTTCCCTTCTTTCTAGCACCTTTGGAATGGCTCTAACGGAATGTATTTCCCCTCCAGCTAAAAAGGGGGAAAAATCCAAAAGAACCCATGGTCATAAATATTTTATCAAAATAATTATGAAAAAATATATTTTCTCTATTGCAACTATAGCAAACCAGAGCTTCTGGATACACTAGTCCTTGTAGGTGATGATTAATTGTCCTGTGGAAATGCTTGTGGCCACCTTTTTTGGGGGGAAAAGCAGATCCCTATGGCGGGGCGAGCTCGGGAGGGGTTTGCAGAGTTATCCCCCGCGATGGCGTTTCTGCAATGGGATAGAAAACTTCCACCGTTGGGCCAGGAAAAGGAAAAAAAAGGAAAAAAAAAAGAAGAGAAAAGAAAAAAGGCGGGGGGGGGAGAGGGGGGGAAAAAAGGAAGAAAAAAAGGGAGTGGGAAGGAGAGGACAGGGATGGGGTGAGGGGCTGCGCTCCCCGTGTCACCCGTGGGAAAGGCGGCGGAGCGGCGGGCGCGGAGCGGGGCGGAGGCGGCGGCGGCGCTGCGCGGAGCGAGAGCTCTCCCCTGTGACCGAACATCAGATCTTTCCGTGGTGGTATTAATTCTCCTTTAAAATGAAATACGGAAGGAGCAGCGCTGCAGCCCGGCTCTGCCGCCTCTGCACGCACCTTCCCCCGCTGCAGAACCGGGGGGGATGCCCTCGGGGGGGTCAAAATTTTTGGGGGGGGGG
>VUYV01000273.1:762876-778658 GCA_008711295.1 Anarhynchus alexandrinus
AAAAAAAAAAAAAAAAGCAAAAGCAAAATCTACCTTTAATCAGCAAATTTTATAGGTAGTTTAATATGGAAAGTAAAGATTTTGAAATAGTAGAGGTATTTATGTTTGAAGAATAGGTAAGGAATGTGCACTGTGGCTACTCTAATCTTTTAGTTTTTTACGCAGTCCTTATTCATTACACAGTGCACTTACAATCCTCTTTCTAAGAATATGTAAAGAATTTTGGATTGATACAATAGCGTAAAATGACCAAATCGAGATTTACACCAACTCTCTTTCAGTATGTGAAGTTACTTTTTAAAATTCTCCAAATGATGCGGGTTTCTCCAGGTTTCAAACTTGTTTGGCAAAGCTTTTTTCTCACCGGTGCTATTATGTATGTGTGCGATGGTCTTCTGGCATTTCGTGGCAAAAAAAGTAGGAAATGATGAGAAGAACAAGCGTTTTACTCCTGTTGCATAGCGCGGGACCTCTCCATGTAGTAGGACTTTCTTTTATTAGCCCAAGATTTGATTTTTACCTCTGATTTCAGTTTGCCTTTTCCTTCGGTCTTCTTCTACTGAGACGACTGGTGATGTTGCCTCATACCGCATCAGAAAGCCGCTGCGTTTCGTTAATGATGCAGTTCTTGATTAGGCGCCATCAGCGCGGGGACCCCGGCAGCGGCACGTGGACGTTCGGGCTGATGTCTGAGCTGACAAACCGAACTCACATAAGGGGTAGGGAGGAAACCTCTGAAAAAGCAACGAGGGATGGGGCGGGGGGAGGCTTTTAAAGAGGTTTTGCTGCCTCCTGCCCAGGTGTTGCCAGCTGTGCCCGTGCCCGGGAGAGCGGGGTGAGGCGGAGAGGTGGTGCCCCTGCTCCGCTTACCTCGAGAGAAGGAGGTGAGCTGAGGCTGCGCTCCTTTCGCTCCCTCTGCCGAGGCCCCCGGCAGGCTCCCACTTCCTCCTGTGCTCTCGGCTTCTTTGCATTTCTGGAGTTAATGTGTTTTTTGTTGGGTTTTGGGGTTTTTTTTTTTTCGGTGTTTGGAAAGCACAGGTTGCAGCTCCCCTGGATGCTAACGTGCACGACAAGACTGTCCAGAGATAACGTGGTCTATCACAAACTGGGAAGAGAGTGTTTTATAAGTAGTCTCAAGCCCCGTGCTGTAGCGTTTAAGCCAATATCCATTTATTAAGGGTTAGAGCCAGCTCTATAATCTGTTCAGCAGATTATTATTTGTTATTTGCTTATTATTTATCATTCCTTACACCTGGTTTTGAAGCCGGCAGTCCCGGTTGCTGTCAGAGCCCAGGCAGGGAGCTCGCGGGACCTCAGATCTTATCCACAGCCGTGGTTCCTGTGTTTTTACGCTGAGGGACGTTTGTATCACTTTAAAGTAAAACCTTGCTTGATAGACGGAGACTTCACAGTAGTCTGTGGCAAAACTGAGTTTTCAGTTTTGGGTGGTATCACCCGGTGTTTTACGAAAAAGCAGCAGAGCACCGGGGTAGATCCTTTTCACACAGCGTTTCAGCGTTGCTTTCTGCTTTCTCTTCAATATTTTTTTTTTCAATAAGACAAGCTGCAATTTTCAGTAATACAGTCTATTTTAAATAGTTTCAGATTTTGTATACCTTTGTCGTTCATTTTTTATTGTTTTAGAGAAACTTTGTACAGTGCACTGGGCCACATAATGCTCTCCCTATACATTCAGAACTCCTCATTCTTTCCACTTAATTAATATTAAAGTGCAACCTGCAATTATTAGTTTCAGGCAGGATCATTTGTAGCAAAGACATTTCAAGCCGAGCTCATGACAAAATGTAATGTGCATTTCAGGAGACAGCATAAATTACTTTGAAAAATATAAAAAGTCATATCTGACCACATAAACTGGTGGAAAGTTCGAGGGGAGAGTCACACGTTGTATCTCAAGATTTTTTTTTTCAAGTTAGAGCTCAACCACGCAATATTTGTGAACCTCTTTCTGTTATAAATTTATTTCCAGCATCAGTATTAGCTAACTGGGCAAAAGGAATTTATTTTCTTGATACTTATGTGGGCTTTTTTTTACCCCGTGCACAGAACCATGTATATTTTCTTCCTAGTAACTTAGTATTCCTGTTTAACTTTATTTTTACTTTGCAAACTGACGGTGCAGTGACACCGTGGGTATCCCTGGTGTTTCCAAATGAGAAGACAGTAGCTGTCTGCTCTGCGGCATTTATCTGATCAGATGTCGGAGCACTACACAACCACTGAAGCATAAAAGTGAGACTATCAGCTCGCTGAAACGTCAGGAGAAATACTTTGATATCTTCTGTTCACCCGTCCTGGAATTTGCGGGAGGTATAAGCGCTAACCACACGCGACTCTTGCGAGCGCGCCGAAAATTTACATGCCTGCGAGGAAACACAGCCTTTGTTTTATATTGCATCTGAAGAGTTTGAATCTCAGCCACGAAGTGCTCCATGGCAGCGGCGGGATGGGTGGAGAGCTGTTTCGGCTAATGCCCCCGGTGCCGCCGCTGGGATGGGGAGCTGGGCGGGGGGGGGGTCTCTCTGGGTTGAAGCCTGAGGAGCTCTGGGGTCAGGGCGATGGGTGCAACCGGCAGAGAAGTAGAACCGAATCTGGGTGATCCGTCTGCTAATAGTAACTTCGAACTTTCCATTTCAAATGTGCTCCCGCGTATAATTTATGGATACGAGCCATGCCTCATGTTTTCTCGCTGCTCACTGGTTGCTAAGAACAAAGTTGGCCTTCAGGAGGCATTAAACCATACACTCTACATAAGGACGTTGAATGTTTCTGAAGAAATGTAACAAAGAAGAAACTCCCTATTAGGCTATGAGAAAGGGAGACAATACAAGATGTTTCTTTGTTTGATGTGGCACTTTGTTCTGTGTTCAGCTAATCCATGACTCGTCGCCACAGCGGGCTGGAGAAGCTGCCACAGAGCTTCGTAATGAGCATGGCAGCCTGCAAAGCTGCGATGGAGACACGCGTTTTCAAAGCGTTGCTTCACGAGTTGTGGTTCTCTTCCCCTTTTAACAGGTGGTGGCCTTAGGAGAAGTGCCTGATGGGACGGTGGTCACCGTCATGGCTGGAAACGATGAGAACTACTCTGCAGAGCTGCGAAACGCTTCTGCCGTGATGAAGAACCAGGTGGCCAGATTTAATGATTTACGATTTGTGGGCAGAAGTGGAAGAGGTAGGCCGCTGCATTTTACGTGTCCGTAATGAAGTAAGAGCAATGTCTTTGCAATGAACTACTGATCAATCTGTAAATACACCGTCATCGGCCTTTCATTTGGAGGGCTGAGCGCGCGCGCTGTTTGCAAACTGCAGCGTCTGTGCAAACCGAGTTAAGAGTTTCTCTAAAGTTTTTCTGACTCCTCACGTCTCCGTACGTTTTTATCACACACGGGTTTTGAAAAAGGATTCGCAGAGTACCTGCCCCCCTCTTTTAATCCCCCAGCAAAGGCAGAAGGAAACGGAGGTATTTGTGATCTGGGTTTTGTGGAGGCAGAGAGTGTATCTCAGGCCACGGCAGCGAGAGGTGGAGAATTCCCTTCCAGCAGTAGAGCTGCTTCTGAAGTTGTTGCAGAAGACCTATAATTAAGGGGATTTTGCATATCGCATGTGCTATAGGATATATTCTTTACGGGCTCACATCTTTAAGGGCTTACAGCTATTGGTGGAAAGCTTTCTCGCGACTTCCCTGCCCTTTACAACCAAACTGCATATGACCTGCAAAAATAAGCTGTACTTTTCTTTTTAGTAACCTGGTTGACTTTTTATGAATTGCTGGTAAGCTCGGCCTTGAACTAAATTTAACCTTTACTTTAAATGACAGGGTAACTTTTAATTATTTTTTTTTTGAAGGTGTAGAGTGCTGTCATTGTCTTCCAGCTGTTTAGGAGCTTCCTATAATCTGGAAACTGCACTGTGCTCATAGAAAGCCTTTGTAATCATTGCAAGTTTGCAAGAACTCCTCTTTAAGAGTCTTGTAGCTGCTTTCCAATTTCAGGTAATGATTGAAAGGATAGCTCGAAGGAAGCTGGCACTTCAGTTTTTGCTGCAGGAATCTTCAGAGGGGGTTGTTGTATCAGTCCTTGATTCAACCTACATACTTTTTCCTTTATGTAGTTGAAGTAATTATTCATTTTTTAAACCAGCTCTGCACAGCACAAAACAAAGCAACAGAAGCCAAACGATTGTGCCGGTGAATTAGCAATAAAGCTAATTTTACAGTAATATTCTTTAGAAAGCAGTTGTAATTCATCTTAAGGAAGGAAAGAGTATTTATTAAAAAAAAATTAAACATGTTACAGAGGCCTGGATAGTCTAAATAGCTCCACGTGCTTTTCACTTTGTGAAAGTGGGTCCATAAGCGTGGCTTACGGTGGCTGTTTTTTATTTTAGTGACCTGGCCAACGATCCTCTTTATCATTTTACAACTTAAAAAGTATCGATAATAAAGAATAACTTGAAAGACAGAATAACTGTTGCAACAGTAATGCAATATAAATAGGGAGTTCGTTGCCCTTTTGCATAAGGTGTTACCTGTCCCTTCCATTTGTCTTGCTTTCTTCAAAAAAACCCAGTCTGCTTTGTTATTCTGCTGATGGATTAGGTTTGAAAGTTCTCTGGCTCCATCACTACTGCTGCCTTACAGTAAAAGTTCAGTAGTGTATCAGTCTTTCGGTAGTGCTGAAAAAGAACTGAAATGTGATGTACTACCTCTGATCTGTGAATTTCATTTGAAACCTATGATATATACTTTTTATTAAAGCATAGGAAATGAAACAGAGGGCCTAAAGCCTCGGTAGATACGGCTACAGACACATAGAAACACAAACCTCCTAAAATTTGGTTCCAGGAGTTTAATTTATATTTGTATCTAGCAGACTTGGGATAGACTTTTTCTCTGATCACTCTGGGTAGAATCTATGGAAAAGCGATAGTGTACTTTTCAAACCCTCAACGTATTTATTTAAGAGACTTCAAAGAAAAACAAAGGGTGTGCACTGTTTTACTATATTGGCTTTCTGAGTTTTGGCTAGTTTCCCAAATAGCAATTTTTATATTTAAAAAAAAAAAAAAAAGAAAAAAAAAAGGAAGAAAAAAGACAGACTTAACTGCTTGCAGACTTTTCACGCATGGAAGATGAAGAAAGCTTCTTTTGATGAAGTGTAATTATGTCCAAACAGAGCTGACCCCCTCCCCCTATATTTCTTATGATCTTAACGGAAGAAAGTAGGGCTTTTCCTTTGAAGCAGCCGGGACTCGGTGGAGGATCTGAAATGCTGCATTCTGCTGCCAGAGGCAGGATGGAGAAATTGGTCCAGACTTGTCTTCCAGACTTACAACAGAGAGGGGGAGAGAGAGAGAGAGACGAGAGAAGGAGAAGGAGTTATCATTAATGATAGATTTTTAGAACTCTGCTTAAAATAGCAGGGAAAGAAAGCAGTAGTTGCAGACAGAAGTGAGAGAGCTCCTTACGTAGACAAATATCGGTAGATACAGGTCTTGAAGTAGAACAGGAAAAATAAAGTAATAAAGAAATCATTTTTCGGTGGCGAGAAACTAATCCACACCTGTTCCTGACTTTAGATTTACATCTTTCTAAACAGCTCGCGCTTTGATCTCTGTATCTCTAAATTTGATTGTGAAGTCTGAATCATCAACTTACCGCTTCGCCTCCTCTCCCACGTTTTTTCTTGCTTCCCATGGCTCAATGGAGAAACTTGATTTCTATGCATATTAATGTTGCTCGCCTGACAGAAGCGTCACGTTTTTGTTTGTATAATTTCTCTTAAACACCTTTTCTGGACTCATCAGAATAAGTAACTGGGGCGCTTTCTGTGAATGCCGAAGTTGTTTGTGTGTGGTTTTGAGGCAGTAGCTCGCTTTTACAAGCCCGATCCACAGCGCTGAGAAGAAAGAATTCCTCTCTTCAACAGGCAAAGGATCATAACCTTAATTTTGTTGTGTCCTGATACTTGAATCACATTAGCATCTAACTGAAAAAATATGCAACACGCACAAGCTGCCGAGTCCCCTTTCAAGCTAATTTCTGGGCTTTGCCTTGTGCTTCAGCATATGTCCATCTCGTCCTCCCGTGTCAGCTCGGCTCCCATGTGTGAATAACAAAGAGCGCACGGTTTAGACACACTGAAGCAATAGCGCCAGATGACTGCTTGGCTGGGGAATTTAATAAAAGAGAACTACAATTAGTCTGTAGCCTCTAAAAGTGGTTAGTCGAAATGACTAAGGGCAATAAAGAAAGGTGATAAAAAGTGCATTAAAGGATTTCCTAGCTGAGGAGGGATATCTGTGGAAGGCATAAGCATCACTGAAACAGGGGACCTCAAAAATTTATTTTGTTCTTAGTCCTGGGATATGTAAATCATCTCTTGAAGGCTCTGGAACCGGAGTGCGTTGGCGGGGCCGTGCGGCTGCCCGCGAGGAAGTGATGTATTGATACTGAGCGCGAGGGGGCTTCGTCAGAGTTACCTCAGTAATGCTTTGGTTTGGTAGAATACCAGGTAGGGACCAAAACCAGTTTCCCTTTCAAATGAGATGCTTACCTGTTCAGCTTAGGCTGGCTGAGAGGTGATAATTCAGAAGTGCTCACGGGCGAGGTCGAAATGCAGCTCTTAGATATGAAGGAATGCATTTTTTTCTGGCCACGGTATCCTGTTGAGATATGTTTAGTGCAGAAAATCATGCCAATGTGATTTTACAGGGTCTTACAAGCAGTATTTTTTGTCAGGTTAATTTTGAGTCGTGATAGACTTTTATACTGATTTGGCATATAAATTGGAAGGCCAAATTCTTTGTCCAAAGTGTACGGAAAATCCTTTTAGTATCTTTGTTACCAATAATATTCTACTGATTTTATGTGGGTATCTGTGATCTGAATGGCATCATGACGCAATTTCCTCGTCAGAACTTTTTGACAGGATAGGCTGGCACTGAAGGAGGCCTCAAACCTGTCCCTGGCGAATTTATATATATATCCAAGCAATAGACTGAATTCTTCTCGGAGAAGGATAAAAGGCACAGACCCTTTTCAGGCCTAAACAAGTGGAGGCACCATGTGCTTCAGCGGGGCTGTTGCTCTGTCTGGAGGCTGCCAACGCACACGCTGTACGCTGGCAGCACACACGGTGCCTCTGGGGACAGCGGATGGGCAGGACGGGACAAACACTGGACGTTCTGTGTGCACCTCACTCTCCTCCTGTGATGGTCACTCTCCAAAGCGATCCCGTCTCTGCTCTGGTGAGAGCAGAGCCCCTCTGCTCCGCTCTGGTGAGACCCCACCTGGAGTACTGCATCCAGCTCTGGGGGCCCCAACATCAGAAGGACATGAACCTGTTGGATTGGGTCCAGAGGAGGGCCATGAGGATGATCTGAGGGCTGGAGCACCTCTGCTGTGAGGACAGGCTGAGAGAGTTGGGGTTGTTCAGCCTGGAGAAGAGAAGGCTCTGGGGAGACCCTGTAGAGGCCTTTCAGTACTTAAAGGGGGCTTATACAAAAGGTGGGGACAGACTTTTTAGCAGGGCCTGTTTCAATAGGACAAGCGGTAATGGCTTTAAACTAAAAGAAGGCAGATTTACACTAGATATAAAGAAGATATTTTTTACAATGAGGATGGTGAGGCACTGGAACAGGTTGCCCAGAGAGGTGGTAGATGCCCCATCCCTGGAGGTGTTCAAGGCCAGGTTGGATGGGGCTTTGTGCAACCTGGTCTAGTTGGAGATGTCCCTGCCCATGGCAGGGGGGTTGCACTCGATGGCCTTTAAAGGTCCCTTCCAACCCAAGCTATTCTATGGTTCTATGAAAAGATGTGAGAAATAATCCCTTTCCCAACAAAACTGGGGAAAGCCACCTGAAGGTGGCCGTGCCTCTCCACTGAGGCAGAATTCAGCCTCCTGAGATTTGTGCACCTTTGCTGGGGTCCCGACCTCCCCTCTGACCGGCATCTCTCGGAGAGGTGGGCACAGCTGGAGCACAGCTACACCTGGAAAATCATTTTACTTTAAATGACAGTTATATTTCCTTAAAAAAAAAATAAAAAATCCATGTCACATTCTAGTTTGTGAAAAATATAGCCGAGACAGTTTGAAGTTGCACTCCTGATAATAAATGACGCGTGTCTCAGGCAGGTTTGGGGGATATACGACTTGGGCCAGAAAGAAAGACCAATTACTAGATTTGACAACCAAAGCTCTGTTCTGTATTATGCCTTATATATAAGCTGTTCTCTATTAGGCTTGAAAAAACTGCATTAAGTTTGCGCTGTAACATATCGTTTAAGATTTGTGTCTTGATTGAATGCCTTCAGAGTTCAGCAAGAGGAAAAGCCCAGGCAACAAAAATGCACGTATACGCACAGGGAGGGGGGAAAGAGAGTTTTTAGTGCCTGGTAAAGTAGCAGCTTAAACGAGCATGAAGGCCGAAGATTGCTGACTGTTTTATTGAGTCACTGTTGTACGCCCACCTTTTCCTGTCTTGAAACAGTTTTCAGTTTTGACTATCTGACGTGACTAACCGTTGCATATCTAACAGATTACAACTGTCAGTGAGTCTCCCGAACGGGGGCCAGCGCCTTGTGAGAATGTGCGCTCAGACGCAGGCAGCTCCCTTTATTTATTTCTTTTTAACGTTTTCATTCAGCTGAAGGCTGCGGACGATCTTGTGCAATCTCTGCGTGAATGCAAACCATGAAAAATGAAAAAAAAAAACCAACCCAAAAAACGCAGGCTTACGGTAGCAGCGTACGTGCACACNAGATATGTTTAGTGCAGAAAATCATGCCGATGTGATTTTACAGGGTCTTACAAGCAGTATTTTTTGTCAGGTTAATTTTGAGTCGTGATAGACTTTTATACTGATTTGGCATATAAATTGGAAGGCCAAATTCTTTGTCCAAAGTGTACGGAAAATCCTTTTAGTATCTTTGTTACCAATAATATTCTACTGATTTTATGTGGGTATCTGTGATCTGAATGGCATCATGACGCAATTTCCTCGTCAGAACTTTTTGACAGGATAGGCTGGCACTGAAGGAGGCCTCAAACCTGTCCCTGGCGAATTTATATATATATCCAAGCAATAGACTGAATTCTTCTCGGAGAAGGATAAAAGGCACAGACCTTTTTCAGCCCTAAACAAGTGGAGGCACCGTGTGCTTCAGCGGGGCTGTTGCTGTGTCTGGAGGCTGCCAACACGCACGCTGTATGCTGGCACGGTGCCTCTGGGGACAGCGGATGGGCAGGACGGGACAAACACTGGACGTTCTGTGTGCACCTCACTCTCCTCCTGTGATGGTCACTCTCCAAAGCGACCCCGTCTCTGCTCTGGTGAGAGCAGAGCCCCTCTGCTCCGCTCTGGTGAGACCCCACCTGGAGTACTGCATCCAGCTCTGGGGGCCCCAACATCAGAAGGACATGAACCTGTTGGATTGGGTCCAGAGGAGGGCCATGAGGATGATCTGAGGGCTGGAGCACCTCTGCTGTGAGGACAGGCTGAGAGAGTTGGGGTTGTTCAGCCTGGAGAAGAGAAGGCTCTGGGGAGACCCTGTAGAGGCCTTTCAGTACTTAAAGGGGGCTTATACAAAAGGTGGGGACAGACTTTTTAGCAGGGCCTGTTTCAATAGGACAAGCGGTAATGGCTTTAAACTAAAAGAAGGCAGATTTACACTAGATATAAAGAAGATATTTTTTACAATGAGGATGGTGAGGCACTGGAACAGGTTGCCCAGAGAGGTGGTAGATGCCCCATCCCTGGAGGTGTTCAAGGCCAGGTTGGATGGGGCTTTGTGCAACCTGGTCTAGTTGGAGATGTCCCTGCCCATGGCAGGGGGGTTGCACTCGATGGCCTTTAAAGGTCCCTTCCAACCCAAGCTATTCTATGGTTCTATGAAAAGATGTGAGAAATAATCCCTTTCCCAACAAAACTGGGGAAAGCCACCTGAAGGTGGCCGTGCCTCTCCACTGAGGCAGAATTCAGCCTCCTGAGATTTGTGCACCTTTGCTGGGGTCCCGACCTCCCCTCTGACCGGCATCTCTCGGAGAGGTGGGCACAGCTGGAGCACAGCTACACCTGGAAAATCATTTTACTTTAAATGACAGTTATATTTCCTTAAAAAAAAAATAAAAAATCCATGTCACATTCTAGTTTGTGAAAAATATAGCCGAGACAGTTTGAAGTTGCACTCCTGATAATAAATGACGCGTGTCTCAGGCAGGTTTGGGGGATATACGACTTGGGCCAGAAAGAAAGACCAATTACTAGATTTGACAACCAAAGCTCTGTTCTGTATTATGCCTTATATATAAGCTGTTCTCTATTAGGCTTGAAAAAACTGCATTAAGTTTGCGCTGTAACATATCGTTTAAGATTTGTGTCTTGATTGAATGCCTTCAGAGTTCAGCAAGAGGAAAAGCCCAGGCAACAAAAATGCACGTATACGCACAGGGAGGGGGGAAAGAGAGTTTTTAGTGCCTGGTAAAGTAGCAGCTTAAACGAGCATGAAGGCCGAAGATTGCTGACTGTTTTATTGAGTCACTGTTGTACGCCCACCTTTTCCTGTCTTGAAACAGTTTTCAGTTTTGACTATCTGACGTGACTAACCGTTGCATATCTAACAGATTACAACTGTCAGTGAGTCTCCCGAACGGGGGCCAGCGCCTTGTGAGAATGTGCGCTCAGACGCAGGCAGCTCCCTTTATTTATTTCTTTTTAACGTTTTCATTCAGCTGAAGGCTGCGGACGATCTTGTGCAATCTCTGCGTGAATGCAAACCATGAAAAATGAAAAAAAAAAACCAACCCAAAAAACGCAGGCTTACGGTAGCAGCGTACGTGCACACAGCAGTTTCTCACCCTCACGGGAAAGTTGGGGGCTTTCTTGGTATTTCATGGATGGAATATATGAAGGGAAAAAAAGTCTGTTCCAGTAATAATGATGTCATCATCTTACCCCTGGTATATGAAGGACAGGAGACACTGATTCCCTGTTAAAATGACTCCCGGGAGGAAAATATATTCTTTCCTCATCTTATTGTAGTCAAGTCAAACAAATGAAATGATAAAACTGTGTGAAGTAAATAACATGTGGCCACATTCTGCTCTCTGTCACACAGCTGCAAAACTGGAGTAAATTTTTAAATTATCTGACTTGCTTTGGATTTACACCACTTTCAATACAGCAAAGAATTTGGCTTGTCCTCAGCAGTGAATCACTTTTGTTCTGTCATTGTATGATGACCCATTATTAAATAAGAAACATTTAGATTGTCAACACATGGACATATTCTTGACATAGAGTAAAACTGAAGGGGAGGAAAACTCCTATGGTCAGTTATGTTTTTAATTTTCACGATTGTGGTAACGACAGGGAATAATTTTAAACGTCTCTGATTCCTTACTGAACATGCATGTGACTGTTTTCATGTTGTAATCACTCATTCCTTGTTTTTTTCCCTTTGTAGGGAAGAGCTTTACTTTGACAATAACTGTCCTGACAAATCCCCCCCAAGTCGCTACATACCACAGAGCCATAAAGGTTACAGTGGATGGGCCAAGGGAGCCAAGAAGTGAGTATTAAATTCTTATTTTTGCACTTACGTCTGCTTAATTTTGTTTAACAGAGACCCATAAATGAAATATATCTCTTTGTCAAACATTGATTCTTGCTCAGCAAAATATGTAAGCGCATGCTTAATTTGGAGTCTATTGGACCACACACATACTTGCATTAAACACACGGTTAAGTGCTTGGCTGAATTTGGGCAATCACGAACCTGATTCTCATTCACATCAAGGTCTTGATACATTATCTGCCAGTGTAAATGAGAACTAAACCCACTATATTTATATATAATCTGATTTAGGCATAATAGATACAGTCCTGCAACGTGCTGAATTTCCTAAACTCCTCTAAGTTTCCAACTGAAGACGATTAGAACAAAATAGGAGACTGATCTTTCGGGATCAGCCCTAGCGCAGAGAGAAAATATATAATATAGTGCCTTTTTGTTTGCCCTTAAATTCTTTTGCCATCAGATAATTAATGCACCTGGTTAATCTCATCATACCTGAAATTGGTTTTCAGCTATGGACTCATCATAGACCCCTGGGGGCCAAAGAAAGATAAAAAACCAGCGTATCAACAGCATGGTCTTTGTTTCTTATTTGTGCACAGAAAGTATACTTTATTTAAACATAGGCCAGCAGATTTTCACTCAGCGCGTTTATCTCATAGCAACGCACCTTCCTAACTTACTAAGGATCTATTTGCAATGATGATCACTGGCTATATTTTTATGAAAATTGTGTTTTGCCGTGTTCCAGCAGTTTTATGGGTAGCGCTTATTTTTAGATACAGTCAAGTCTGGTTAATCCGTCACGATTTATACGGCTGTCTCGCTGTCTAGCACACTGAGCTGGTAACCAGTCTTGCATCATACGGGTATCACTGATGAGCCAGTTCTGGAGTTTTGTCTTAATCTAACCAGAGCAATTCTTTCTAAATTGATTGGATTAACCAGGTATAGCTGTATTTAAATTACATTTAGAGATTAAGAATTATTTGATGAATAACCACATTAAAAAAAAATCCCTTTAATGGAAGCATCTCAAATAATTATTTTGCCTTTGATCTGCACATACAAATGAGACCTTTAAGGAGCTTTCATGGAGTTTTGTTTAAAATGCCACAAAGACAGAAGAAGTAGAAAGACGTAGACAGAATTCATGCCGTTAAGTGTTTCTCGTGCTAATAGACGCTGCGGTGTCACCTCCTCGTATACTGAGGGACGGGAGCCGAAATGCCTTCTGTAAGAACTGTCCAGGCTGCAGAGTTTCACCTTGAATAACAGAAAAGAGAAAGCAAATAGCTGTGGATAAATGTCGCTGTGTAGATAGTTGCCTTGCTGCCTGCTCACAGCTGAGGTGTCCTTCTGTCACAGCGAGGCCATTTTTGTTCTGTCTTCTCTCCCGAGCTGAATCAGTTCCCGTTTTTAATGCTCACCTGCTCCATGTAGCTTACTTGGAGACACCGGGCAAACTGCATTCACGGAGTGAAAACCAGGGAGTAAGTTGTGTATCGTTTAGCCATTCCCTTTTGGAGGCTGCTTCCACGTATGTATTGAGGCATCCGCAAAAGAGGAAATCTCCCCGCAGAGGACACAACCGCTGTGAAAGAGCAGAGGGGTTTGAGAATGATGCGGAGAATAGCGTGGACTACTCTGTGTAGAAGAGAAAGGGAACCCGCTTGCATTGGGACCAACCGTTTTGGTGATGAGTGGACTAAAAGTGAGGCTGTGTTCATGTAACTTAATAAGATTTCCAAGTTCTGTTGGAGTTTTTCAGTTTTGATCTGAAAGGCCTTTATTTGTGATGCCTGTCTGCTATTCTCTTTGAATGGCTGAACATAGGAATGCCCAGTAACTTAGTTCTTACAGCCTAGATGGAGTTATTGTGTCATTCTTCATCTTTCTTTTTTTTTTTTTTTCCAAAGAAAGCCAAATTTGACCTTGACTATCCATTTGAATTTCAATATTTTGGCCAAATACTTAGTGAAGCTCCACTCCGGGGTCAGTTTTGTTCTGCAAGTTCTGTTATTCCAGTCTGATACTTTCAGGGCTCTGATACCTCCAGTTATGAAACTTGAATTTTCAGGGAAAGAGCTGTGAGAGTGTCTGAACTGCAGTTCTGCTTCCTTGTGAGAGCCCCTGCACTCGTGTAGATTTATTACTGTTTGGTAGTAATCGTTCAAGAAGTGTATCTGGCATTTACGTTGCATAAGGAAAATTAGGTGGTTGGGGGCAATGAGGAATTCAAGTTAACGAGCGGCTCTGATAGCAAATGTGTTTTTCTTAACAAATTATGTATCGGTAAATAGTGCCCCTCTCTGCCAGGATCTGTATTTCACTTCGACATCTCAAGCGTGTTATCCCAGTTTTCCTCTCTCTGGCAGCTCAACCAGAGCTGTCACATCACAAACAACTTTTTTCTTAATATACACATCTGGCGTTGGCAGTTGGACCAACTTCATAAGAGCACATGATCATCATTCATTACAAGATTAAAAAGTACCCCATGGCATCATTGATGTTTTTTAACTTTGATCTTTTGCAGTTGTGATTCATCTCAGTTATAAAACTTCCCTTTAAAGGAACACAACCGATGACTTATTAGAACCTTCATTCTAAGTAGCGTAAACATAAAATTATGCACATCTTTACAAAATGTCATTTACTTTGTTGCCAGCTTATCATTTTAAGACATGACATCATGCTTTAGATCGTGAATTTGTAAGGCTTGTTTATAGGCAAGGCACTCTGACCTTCTGTTGGCAAGTTGACTGGAGTGAACGAACGCTGCGTGCTTTCGGCAGCAGTAGGAGCAGCAGCAGTACCATGACAGATAGCGCAATCATTTCGAGCCTGACTTTAAGAGTGCTGAGCAGCCATGGCATGCGGTGACTCCAGTTGGTGTTTTGGATGCTCAGCACCTCAGAAAAGTCAGGTTCTTAAATGTAAGTGCCATTTACTTGTATTAAACATGCGCTTGTAGAAGCTTGCTGCCTTGCCTCTCTGTTATTATTGTAAAATGTTCTAATAGAGACAGTGATGTCAGGTTGCTCTGCCCAGAAAAGCTGCCCATTTCTATATGAGAAAAGATCTTCTGATGATTTTTCCTTGGAAAAGTTTTATTTAATTTTAATCATTTATTTCAATTCCTCTAAATGACCATCCAGGGACATCTACTGTGTTGCACGGTCTTTGTTCTGGATTGAGACAGCGCATTGCGCGCTGAGCGGTGGAGTCTAGAGACGGGGTTGTATAAGATCTTTGGGAATCATTGGGAAATCCTGCAGATATTTTTCTCTTCTCATATTCAGGATAAATCCTCTGCCATATGCACAACTTAGCCAGCGGAGTTGCCTTCCAGCTGGGAGGCCTGAAAGAAGTTTTCCAGAGAAATAAGTTGTCATGAGGTCATAACTGACCGACAGATAGCAAGAGATTCCTGTAAAGGACTTAAAGGAAGAAAAAAAAAAACAAACAGAAAAAAAAAAAAGCCAAACCTTTACCTAAGCCCCCCTTTAGTGCCTTTGCCCTACCTCCTTGCAAATACAGAAATAATGATTTGCTCTTCCACAGCGGTACCTTGTGAACAGGAGATGTGCCCTCCTTTCTGGCTGCTTTTGGCAGAAACCCAATCAGGAGGGAAATGATGAAGAAGGAGGGAGAAGTCTATATATTTTTATATTTTGCCCGGCTTCCAAAGACTTTAGTTCATCTCTAATTAAAGGTAGTCTCCAAAGTCACCGACCACAACTTTCGGCGTGAATGGAGAAGCGGTTCTGAGCTTCGAACTGAAGCGTTTCAGTAGGAGAAAACCCTTCTTTCATTCGGCTCCCGAATATTTCTCTGCCGCTGCAGCTTGCAAGGTGCGCACGTGACGAAAGGTATGAGCAAACATCGCCTTTTTGTCTGCGCACGCTGCAGAAGCCAGCGAGAGGTTCTGCTCAGCCTTTGTATTAACTGTTTGGCCGACCTGGCTTAGAAAACGCAGATAAGCCATTGAGATTTTTCAGATTCCTCGACTTAAAACCGTAACAGTTTTGAGGAAGTTCTCCCTCTTCTCTTTCGAAGGCGGAGGGTGGAGGGATAAGTCTGGGCTGGTGGAATGTGCTTTGGAGGAGAACAGCTTTAAATCTTTCAGTATTTTTTATATATATATATACACATATATAAAAAATTTCTTTTTTTTTCTTTT
>VUYV01000273.1:778706-842434 GCA_008711295.1 Anarhynchus alexandrinus
TTCTGTTTTTTTTGTTGACTGCCTGTCAGGAGCTGGGCCGGTGGCCAAGCAGGAAATGACACATCGAGAGGCATTTGTGTTGTGCAACATTTTGTGGAACTGATGCAAGGATACATTGTCTGTTTACGCATTCCTCTGCTAACAGCCTGCATGGCAGTAATTTTATTCAGGGACACATGGCATGCTACAGCAAGGAGCTAGATCCTTAACATCTCTTCATGCAGAATTATCACAGCAGTTAAAACACGCTGTGTGTCCCCCGTTTAGAATATTCTCTGGCTTGCCTTCAAAAACCACTCTACCAGCCCCCCCCCCCCCCTTCCTTCCCAAGAATATATTGATTTGGCTGCGGTTTTTGTTGGTTTTCTTTTATTTTTCGCTGCGGTAAATTGGGGCAGTGCAGCGAGACACAGAGAGAGAGAGAGTTTGCAGAACAAGAGGAAATTTTACAGGCAGGTCCTGCTTCGTGCGTCTACCTCAGACTGTAAGTGTAGTCGCGCGGTTTTTTTTTCAAGCCGTGCGGCGCAGACACCGAAGGGGGGAAGTTTGCGTCTGCACGTCTTCTTGGTGCGGCGAGGAGGTTTTTAATTAAAGTCAATGCTAAACACCCTGAGATGCGACGAGCAAGTCCTGGGTTTGCATCCAAAACCGAAGTTAGAAAATCTGCGAGTCGCGCTGGTGCCTTTCAGAGTGCGAAGTCTCTACTGAGACGGGCCGGGTTGTTCCGGATCGCTCCCAGCGTCCGTGGGAGCGGAGGAAGGCAGAGTGGGCGGTCTGGCGGTTTGCGAGTCACTCCGAATGACTTTGTAAAGCTTAAAGTTTGCGTTATAATGGCCCTTTGTAAGAAATGAGGCAAAATGTGATTATACGGCCAGAGAAACGTTCAGCGTAGTGATTCTGTGGGATTTAGGTTCTTTTCCGTGAGTGTCGTTAGCATGGCTGAGCGTGACCACAGTCCACCGACAGGCCGGGACCTGACCTCCTGCGCTCAGGTCCCCAGAAAGGAGTCGGAGTGTTTCCGATTTCAGTGGTACAGCACCAGGTCCTTTTTTTTGCAGTGTAAAATGCGAGAGACATCATAGTTTCACTCACTGTCATTTGCTGCCGGTTTATTTTTTTGCAAGCGTGTCATTTCACAAACCCGTGCTAGTTGGGGACTGGAGCTCCTGAGCGTTCCCAGAGGCTGTAAGAAACTGGGGGGGGATGATTCAAGTGTTCCTCATCGAAGGTGACAGACATTATACGTGCCGGTGGTTTAGGGTGACGTTCAAGATGGGTGCGTAACCCGCAGAGCGGGGCTTCTTACAGTTACCCCCAACCAAGAGGAGTGCTTCTGGACCACGGTGACCAGGAGGCTCTCGGGGGTGGCAGCAGCATCCCAAGGACCAGTCGGTTCTTCTTTCTTCCACTGCGGCTAAAGAGGGGCTGGTGCGTAAAAACGCGTCCTCCGAGGAGTAGACTATGAGAGTAAAAATATTTTCTTTTCCGGTGATCACACCTTTGATCTGCTGCTGTAGTGCGTAGGGTAAGATGAAAGCGAAACCTGCGTAGATCACTCACGGCTTGAATTCGTACGCGGCAGTTCTGAAATCTCAGTGATCTGCGTGATCGCGGGCTGGCTCGCTCCAGAGGAGGACATTGCTGCCCAGGGAGGTGATAGTGACCATGTATTCCCTGGTATAGTGAGGTGGAAAGGGTGTTGAGAAGATTATGTAAAACAAATGGGCATAAAACCATTCCCTGCAATGTCCTCACCAACACTAACGCAGTCTCGGTTTGTATTTGTCAACAGGACAGATTGTTTCCATCCCTTTGTAGAGGGAACTCTGCTTCCAAGCAGTCTATTCCTGGTACGTTTGCCATGTAAGATGACCATCGCAGTGTTTTTTTGATACTGCAGCTACTGCTGTTTGTATTCAAAACGTCTCTCCAAGTCACAAATAAAGTCGTGGCCCCTCTGCAGAGTTGTGCTGCGTTCTCGTACAGTAAGAGAGTTTTGCCCTGAATAGCTTACAGTCCCCGTTAAAAATACAGATGGGAAAAGGGGTTATAACTAAACAAATGAAGTCAACGGTGGAAGTGAGTTCATTCTGTGTCTCCACACAGCGTGACTACGAGGAAAGGAAAAGGACCATGTAGGTACTGTGGAGGAAGATGGGGTAAAAAAAGGCATTAGAGTAGCTTTCCCCAGACCACTTTGTTCCCTACTTTCCTCCCAAGAGAACTGTTGTACATCTTCACTTTTGAAATGCATTTAGCTTGTTGCTGCTAATATATTTCTGACACATCAGTGTAGTACCTCTTATACCTCTCCCTCCACTTTCCAAACTGGGTTGGGAAGTAGGGAACAGGGCAAATACCTTTGGGAGATGCTGCGTCGGAATAGTGTAAGTAGAGTACTTATGTAGTTCTTCCTTGCTGGCAATCCCAAATTTCTTTATAAGGTTTTTATAAAAGTTTTTTTTATTGCCCGTATAAACTTCATTCTCCACTGAAACATGGTCATCCCAGACGTGAAACACAGATGCTGATTTAACCAGACAAGGAATGCAGAAGAGGAAATGAGGAAGAATATCATACTTAATTGAAACTTCAGGGGAAGAAACTTAGTAATGATCTCATGCTGCCGTATGGTTGGGACGCCGGAAACCTTACTCTTATGAAGAACTGGGTTCCTTAATGCGTGTGTCTGCTCAGATCCCCCGTTACATATCTCATCTACGGTAGACCAGCTTACTCAGCACAGTAGTGGCTCACTGTCGACTGAGGGTGGCTTTCAGCTCTCCAAAAATGAGACATGTAGGATAGGTTTCCTCTGAAGTGAATGAAGGGGCACAGGCACTTGCAGAGAGTGATTCATCCCACCTATCTTAATGCCTATCTTAGAGTGCAATGAACTGCCCTTTAGAGCTGTCGGTCCCTTTCCATCGGTTATAAATGGAGGCTAGATGACTGGCCTAGACTAGGCACCCTGCTTTTGACACGGCTGAAACCAGATGAGATTATGAGATATTGTAGTCCTAAAGTGCACCTAATGACTGCTGTGAAATTCAGACAACCTGAGTTAGCTTTAAAGCTCAGGTAGCTCAGGCGGTGGTAGAAGTACAGTCACAGATAAGATGGAGCTCAGCACGGGTTAACCAACTGTTTGCCCAGCTTCTTGGGTGGATGCTTCATCTTCGGTTGAACTGTGAACAGTCCATGCTACGTTTCTGACAATGTTAAGTAATTGTTTAAAGCTGACTTTGAAGTGTCTATACAGCTGCCATAATGAATGCAATACAATCAAACCTTAAAAAATGATGCTATCTACTAAGGCATCATTATTGCCGCTTGCAGGATTTCAGTAGTCAAGTACTGCTTAGGTCCTGCTCGGCTTGGCTTGTGTGAACTGCTGAGATTAAAACTCAGGTTATTTAGCTGTAGGCACAGTATTCAATAAGATTCTCACGCTAACTAAAGTATTGCAGCTGCATGAGATACAATAAAAAGGTGATAATGCGCTTTATAGGTGTTACCTAAAGGTGAATATTGGGGAATGCATTTACAAATTTTCCTAACACTGGGAAATATTCCACATTTCCAATGTTCCTGCTTCACATCAGAACATATTAATTGTTCCTTCTTTACCCAAACTTAACATGCTGCCCATTTTCCTTTGGTTCTGAGATGTAATCTTTCCCACAGCGTGGGAAGGCAAACCCTTTTACCTGATTATTGCCGGCATGAATGTTTGTTGCTTCCATCACTCTTTAAACTCTCTTACTTGCATTTTGTGAACTTTACTCCCACTTCATAATACCTTGCCTCTTCAGTAGCCATGCTAATTCAAATTCAGGATGCCAAACAGGTATTAATCAGGGTGCTTACAAGTGTAGAATCTGCTTCCTGCCTGTCTGTAATCCATGTGAGTAATGCCAATTAGTTGTCTGCTTCCTTAAATCTTCATACACTTTCTCATTCCCGCAGTAGTAGACATGGTCTTAAATGTCACGTGCAGTCAGAGGCACTTGACGGGGTTTTGTTTCACCGCTCTTGGAGCTCAACAGGAAAATCATCACCTCCACAAGCACCGCAGAGCTGCGCTGTGGAAGAAACGGATGAGTCCAGCTCTTGCATTTGTAGTTTAATTTGCTAGAAACAGGGATCTAGCTCATTATATTCCAGAATATCACTTCACACATCATGAGAAAGGTGGACAGTTATACACAGCAGTTTCACATTGGTGCAGCATCTCCTTGGAAAGGAGTAGGCACTTGCAGGCACCGATGCAGTACCGGGTATGTCTTTGTTTACGTATGGTAAATCCCAGATTAGATTTGCAAAAGAAGCCCAGTTTTAACTGGTTGTATTAAAAGGGACCAGAAATCCAGAGATTACCCATCAAAAAGAGATGATACTCACAATTATTTGTTATATTTTGAAAATTCGGACCAGTGTTTCTCAGTAGTATAAAGGCTGGAGAAGAACAGAGTCGGGGCAATACAACACACAGTCTCTGCGTGGTACAAACCACTGATTAGGAGTACAGAGGGTATTATACATGGGATCCTTTTTTTTTTTTTTGCATGAGTATATACGTTGATTACACAGATTCAGATTCTTAGACAACAATGAATTCAATTTATCTAGTGAATTTATCAAGCACTGTAGAGATACGAAGTGTAGTAGAGTTGGTTCCAGGTTTCCAGGGTACCAGTCAAATTAAGAACAATTTAATTTTTCATTCCTCGTGTCTCTTGTCACCGTAAACTCTAGATTTGTGGAACATGCTTTTTGCTTTCACACTGGACACTCTTTGGCTTTGATGATCTGGGCTATGGGTCCACTCCCACTTTTGGTCTTTTTTGATGTCTTTGAACAATTGTTTGTAAAACCAGTGCTATAATAAAATTACCACCTCTGTAGACAGAAGTGTCGACTACAGAAGAGGGCTCAGCGATAGAGCTGTGAATGTAAATTATTCAGTGTTTTAATTCATCAGCTAAGCAGTCAAAATGAAAATCTTTCTTGTAGAGGGACATATGGGTAAAATTTTTTAGACGCGCAGGGTGGGTTGACTCCCCTAAACTGCAGTTGCCTAAAAGCTAGATACGGTGTCTCAGTGAGTCATCTCTGGCCCGTTGCGGTCAAGAGAGAGATGTACGTATGTGTTAGAAGCTGGTTTATCCCACCCTAAGCATCTACAAGTGTCAGCGTGCACATCTCTGGAGGTGAGTGGCGATGAACACTGACGGCAGAGGGAACGTGGAGCAGTGTGGAGCACAGGGCTGATGCTCGGGGCTGCGCGGAGACCTGCGTCGGCTTTAAATGACTTACTGGCAACTGCAGCAGCGCGCAGCTTTGAAATGCTTCTTCATACGCCTTTTTATCATTCTTTAAACCTTTTAAAAGGGGGCTTCGGTGCCTGCTTTTTCAAAAGCCACACTGAAGGGCCGCTCTGTGAAGTTTGTCCTAATTTCGGATGTGGGTGAACCCCTCCCCGTTAGACATAAATAGCCAGCGTGCGATCTTGTATGTTTTCCTCTTCCGTGCCTGCTGGGCTGAAACTCTCATCAGTGCAGAAACGTCCATCCTGGTGCAAAATGTCTTTCCCCACGTTGATGTGCTTGTTACTGTTCCTCTCCCAAAGGCTGTGGCCCTACAGCTCAGCAGCGCTCTGGCTTTTATACGTGATCCTCATCAACTTCACGGCAAAGTCAGACGGTTTAATTAGCCTTTTTGCTTTGGAAGAATGAGCCCCGGGTATGCCTATTAGCGCCGTGCAGAGGTCTCACGCAGCAGTATTCGTTGCCTGCGGTATGACACACAGTCATAAGCATCCCTGAGAATTAGGACAGCAGAATTACAGCACATGAAGGATACTCAGCCTCGGTATTTAGGTAGGGTTTGTGCTTTGCATGTGTGCAGGCTTACCGATCTACGCTATTAGTTTCACTCTTCTTGATCTTTGCTATTTCTGAGAGATGGCAGCAAAAGATAAACCTGATAGCAGCTGGCTTGTAGAGGTAGTCTTTGTTATAGACAGGCAGGAGACAATACGAAGGTCTTGGTGCCCGCAAAATCCAGATAAGAGTGACTGTTCTTTAGACCCAGCTCAAGGATGAAGGAAGCACTCAAGAAGTGTGTTTACTTCTGTATGGGATGTAAAGCAAACACCTCGCTAACTATACATGCCATGCAACATTAAGAATTAAAATGAGAACTATTTTTCTCCGGTGACTTGGTGCAAAAGGGAATAAACAGTAGATTTAAGGTATGTAACAAGGGGATACTTACACATCAGATAAATAATAACTTGTTGACATAAAAGAAATAGGTCTTTTTTGATTAAAGGCCAGAAACCTCTAGCTCTAGGTCTCACTTTATGCATATGCCACAGACAAAAATTACAGTAGGAAAAGTCCGTGTCTGAGCACTCAGAATTGGGACATGCCAAAATTACGGTTATCGGTGCAGCTTTAATTCGTGCCTGTCGTGTGTGTGACAGAGCAGTCCTTCGCTGTAAGAGCACGTGCTGGTTTATCCACAGGACAACGATGTCCTGTGGGATGGAGCACGCCCACTTACTCGTATTTTTTAGAGATTTAACAACCTACAGTGCTTTATATGTTCAAAATGACGCTCTCTGGTTGAGTTAGTGGTGAGTGGTCAGTGCTTCTGAAGAATAAAACTGAAAGTCTCATAGCGGGTGCCGGGAAAAGTATGAACACACAGTGAATATGATCTGTGAACTCTTTGTTTTAAGCAACTTAACTATTGTCACAACAAAAAATGGTGTGGCAGGAGCATAAAATCTGTGGGCCAGCAATCAGCTACCTCTGCCAAGCTGTAATCAAGCCTTGTAGCTGACAAAACCTAAGGAATTTCTGTTCTATAAAATTTTATTTTTCAAAGTTTTATAATTTTACTAAATCGGGATGGATTACCATGGAGATNAAAAAGAGCCAAGTTTCAAATCTCCACTCCAAAATACAGCGACCAAAAAAGCTCCTTCAAGAAAAGATTGCCAAAAATGTTTTTCAAGGCGCTACGTTTTCCCTGAGCTAACTCATTTCCAGGAATGTCTGAGCCATTTTGGTTGAAATTGAAGAAATGTGTTCCTTACTCATGCAAGAAAAAGTGGAATGCAAACAGTCAAAGTTCAGTAAAGTTGCAAGCGACCGAAAATCGGGTCTTATAATGGGAAGCGTTGGGCAACACTAGTGATAGGCAGTCCTACCAGCCCCACCTCTAACATATTTAATCTACCGTGGTATTAATTTGCACTGAAAAATAATCCATTAGCTTCAGTGGAAATCCTGCATAGAAAATTAAGTCGGCAGTTGGCAGGGTCTCCTCGTGGGCTGCGGCAGCTCCGGCGTTGACTTGAACAGGTCAGGTCCTTGGCTGGTGACCGACGGGCCGCGAGCGAGGTGCCACCTCCAGCGGCACCGCAGAGCGCGACGTGACTCCTACCTGGGTGCCGGGGACGTGTTGGAGAAGGCAACAACCTTTGTAAAAGATGAAAGAAAGGCCAGCTGAGCCTGCAGGGCCTCTGGAGGCGTTGCAGGTTAGAAGGCAGCGTGCCTCCAGGCGCCGGCGTTTGGCAGAACTCTCCTTCCCCACCCCGAGAGCCTCTTCAGAGGGGTAATTTGGTGTGTGCGTACACTTCAACTGAATTGGCATGGTCCGCACAGGCGTTGCAGGCGGTAACACACATGGAGCGTGAGCCAAGAGAGGTCTGGGCTGCAGACCATGGCTCCTCCAAGGAGTCAGGTCTCCTCGCTGCGACCACTCCTGTGCCACCAGCACCCCTTTGCCGTGCTGAGAGAGACAGCGTGGGCCATAGTGCTGCTGAAAAGGAGTATTTTTAGGCAAAACCAACCACAGACGATTAGAATTGAACCCCACCCCCACCCAACTCTGCCCTAAATAGCTCCCTACACGCTGCTGGGTCCCCTTCAGCTGAGGTACAGGCAGCCACAGCTCGTGGCCAGGCACCACCCCGACCTCAGGGTGAGCAAAATGCGGACCCAGTCTCCTTGCCAAGGTCCAGCTGGAGCCAGTGAATGTGGAGAAAGACACTTTGGGCTCCCGAGAGCCTCTGGGGAAAGGTGCAAAGCCATGTAAAATCCAGGGCAAATGACCAGCCCTTATGCAAAAAATAAGCTGGGCGTCCTGGGACAATAGGTGCATCCAGGGGCACGGTCTGTGGTGTTTTGGATATTCCGATGTCAGCCGGTGGAAAAACACTTGCTCGTTGTTACCTTCTCCTCCTTTATGTGACTCAGAGCTGCTGGAGACGTTGGGCCCGTTTAAAACCGGCGACGAGAGCTGTTTTAACAGGTTTGCCAGCGAGGAGCTGATCCGAAGCAGGCAGCGTTGCAAGTTATACTTGAGATCTGCTCCTTCCTAGAAACCTTGCCCTCCTTCTACCTCTAACCCACACTCTCGGACCCGGAGCTGCCTCCAGAGAGGGCGCCGTGGGCAGCGCGCTCCTTCTCGAGCTGTTTGCCGCTCACCGGGATGGTGAAGCCGAAGGCGCGGGGATGAGCCGGCTGCTGCGAGCTTTTTTGTTTTCGGTGCAAACAACCGGTTTTGGAGGCTGATCTCAGTGCTGGGCAAAAGGCACCTCGGCGGGCAGCTTTATTCCCCTCACTGCTACAACTTCGTTCAAGCTTTTCCCCACGGGTTTAACTAACCACGGCGTTCCCATCCTTGGGAGCCAAGCGGCTTGAGAGCTGAAAGAGAAGTGTTGTCAGGAGGGTGATTAAAATAGGGATTGATGCCGCCGGGAGCCAGGGTTCAGTCACCTCTCCGGGCCTCTGCGTTAGCGTTATGTCAGACACAGTAGCTTTACCAGGCGCGGCGAGTTTATGCCTTTTTTATTGTCTCGCGCTGCCAAAAAACGTTGACCCCGAAGTAGCCGCGCTGTGTAAGCAGTCAGCGGTGGCGGAGGGCAGCCCGCTCGGAAAACCCTTTACGTTCCCCCTTTAATTTGTCACTTATGGGTCGTATCTTTTTACATTTACATTTTTAAATTAGTTCAGCGTGCCCTGAGCTTCGGTTCCAGAATCCACCCTGAAAACTTCCCAACTTTACGAGTTTTTAAAAAAAATTCCAAAACCCCTCACTTAATTTACGTTCAGCGTGCAGAACAACTTCAAGTTATGAGAAGGCTTCACATTTTTATAAGAACACGAGTTCGGGGAGAGATTAGATTTTTGGGCTCATATGCAACATGGAACAACTGAGTCTACTTGGTCATCTCTTCAAAAAGGATACTGTCAAGTGAAATTTGGCCCAAAATTTAAAAGAAAAATAGAAGTTTTGGCATAAAAACCATTCTGGTCAAAATAAAATGGTTTTTCCAACATAAATTCCATTAAAAGTAAAGCCAGACTCAGCAAATGCTTGAGATCTCCCATATGGACTGAAGAATAGTTTTACATTGGAGCACAATGCAGTTTTTTGGAGTGCATTTGAGACTGCTCCTGTTTTGGAAGCCTGCTCATGTCTTGTTTGAATGAAGATTTAGACTGTATATAGCAAAAAGCAACATTAGCGTATCTGGAACATCAGCGTAAAGGCTGTCTGTTAGAAGAAATGTTCCTTTTTCAAGAGAACAAAACACTCCTACCCTATGCCATTTTTTTTTCTTCCTTTAATTCTCATGTCAGGAAGTTTCAAAGACCGGGTCTCTGTGGCCAAACGAGCAAGGCAGGGATGTAGGAGGATGGTTCGGTGGCTGACGCATTTGGACGTGGGTCCTCCAGGTCTGTCATCTGCCTCTGACGTCTTTATGACGTTTCGTGCATTTGAAAATCCCTCTCAGCAGACGTCCAGACCTACTGCTGTCAGTGGAAGTTTGGTACCTCTTTCTCTTGCCTCGGTTCCCCTTGTGTGAAGTATAAATAGTGGCACTACCCTCCCCCAGGAATGACATGAATATGGGACGACAGCGAAGATCAAGGTGTTTGTTTTACCAGACTTATGTTTTTAAGACATTCCTGTGTAAGGTATATCACAATGCGAGTCAGAAAGCCTCGGTTTCCCTTGATAAATGGGAACATCTTTATATTTTTTTATTTTATTTCATGTCTGTCCATCCTCAAGATGGGAAGTGATGCGCTTTTTGTTTTCTGTCCTGCTTTGAGCTCCCACCATACATTGCTGCTCCGTATTGCTGTGTCAGAACAGCGGAGTTGTCTTAGGCCTCAGATCCCGATTCCTTCAACTCCTTGAAGGTGTTGCAGGAGGTAAAGGTGGCTTGTGGGAGTGAGCCTCTCACTAAATCAGACCTTACTCAGAGTTAAAGACCTGGTGCTGCTTTCAGAGAATGGCAGGTACCGGGCTCTTCTAGTCCCTGCTTAGGAGTTCTATGCTAGTACAGCCCAGAGAGATGAAAACCAGACAAAATAGAAAGTCTGAAAAGATGAAACTCCTGGATGGATAGATATTCTTTCTGCATTTCTGGAACAGGTTGCCCAGAGAAGCTGTGGCTGCCCCATCCCTGGAGGTGTTCAAAGCCAGGCTGGATGGGGCTTTGACCAACCTGGTCTGGTGCGAGGTGTCCCTGCCCATGGCAGGGGGGTTGGAACGAGATGATCTTTAAGGTCCCTTCCAACCTAAACCATTCTACGATTCTATGATTTCTTTTATACCGCTGACTGTTGAATGAGGGCAGTGCATATCCTTTATCAACCACACGTTTTCTGACTTTGGGCAGTGAATCAGCCACTTCTGCGCAGCCGAGGGGAGGAAGCTTTACAGCCGGTGCGGTTGCCTCCGTGTGCGTGTGTGTCTTGAGGGGTGGGGAAGGCCGACGTCCTTAACCAAACATTTGCAACCTGCTGTTTTAGCTGGAATAGGAAAACCAGCCTGACAAGAATGAACGGCTTCACCAAGCGACATTCAGGGGAGGTTGGTGGGATTTTAAACAAATCTCCTTAAGCAAGCATGAAAACAAGCTATTTAGCGCTCATTAATGTCTCAGGTTAAACTCTTGAATAATTTGTCATGGTTAGGCTCTTTTGGTTTCATTGGTGTTTTTCTAGTGACTAATGAGATGACAGCTACACATGCTCCTCGGTATGCCACTGTTCACAATAGGGTTTAAAGTTGTGTATTTGTTATTGATGTCATTAAAGTGATGGATTTGAGCTTGGTTTCTGAGGCAGCCGACTGGGTGGTTAGGACTAATTTCTAGCAATGGTTTTGGAGGTTGAAACCGAAGTGTGTATAAAAGGAAATGTTTCTTCTTTTAAGCAAATAATTTGAACCCAGATGAATGAAATTTAAGCAAGTGGGCATCAACTCCGAGTTAATTTTGACATAGTTGTCTGGAAATCATCACCAATTAAAATATTTTTATGAGCTCAAATGTAGTATTGTCTTTCGGTGCTTATGTAAGAAAGGAACAAACTGCTTGTTTAACCCCAGCCTTGAGACTACTGGCCAGAATATATGACTGAAGTCACAGCCATCTGGCGCGGCGGGGAGGGCACGGGCCTTGGCAAACCTCACTTTGTGGGGGCAAGGCGATTTCCCTGTCGGAACTGAAAAAAATACATAAATTCGAACAGAACGCTTGCGCCCGCAAGGGTGTGCGGCTCATTTGAAAAATGAATCTCACCGGATACATTTGACATTTTTAGACAGCAATTGCTAATCGAAAAGGCAGACATAGGTGTTTGTATCCATCTCTGTAGTAAGGGAACCTTTCTGCAAAAGTCCTGCAGAAGTCAGCGTGAGTTTTGGATGCGCAGGGACGGCAGGAGCAGGTCTGGAGCCTGGGAATCCTAGTTCAGAGTAAAAATGAATCCCTTGGGTTGTTATAATCAGGTTCTTTCATGTGCTCCTCCAGACTGAATAGCTAGCGAGATAGTTCCTTAATTTGTACGCACACCTTTCACACCTGCACATAAAGAAAACCTTTGATGCCAAGTGCTTGATGGAACAAGATGAGTATGTGCAGAATTAAAAGGATACACACCACGCTCAAGTATTTTTATAGCTTTTTAGACTCCGCACATTTAAAATAATAATGAATACCCTGCCTGATGGGGAGGAGCAGTCTCGGCATTGTGTGTTTGGCCTTTTCATGAGAGCACCATTGTTTTTCGTTGTTTTTACATTGCAAAGAGAGTTGAAATGGTGAAGACTTGAGTATAAAAGTCTGTTGCTGTGTTTCCAACCACAGTCTCACTTATTCAACGAGACAGACTTTTAACATTTAAATTTTTCTTATTGGTGTTTATGGAGTTTTTTGCATTTTCTTTTATTATGCTGTGTGCCTACATATGCATATATATGTATGTACATAATAGTACTGCGTGCTTATGAAACAGCCTATCATGACGTTTTGTTTTCCATTCCATAATTATCATCATTTGATTCTTGTGCAGTAGTGTACTTCTATTAATGAGGCTGCCAACACAGGAGACAGATGTTCAAATATTTCAACACAAACAAAACTGTTTATATTTAACTTACAGAATCATTATAGCTCTGGTATGTATGCATGGAATTTGCCCTACTGTGAAGTGTTAACACTAGACCTGTGCACCACTTCAGTCTGAAAGAAGGTAGACCCAAAATTGTACTTAATTTCAGCCTCCAGTTGAGTCCATACTGAGAAAATTTCAGGGCTTAGACGCGCGATCAAGTTACAGGGGATGTCTGTGTTTCCACATGTCCGCTGAGCCACAGCAGCTGCCCGGTAGGTGTTCTTGGCCCCCCATAAATGTAAGTTGATTTAATTTAGCTTAGCCCTCAATAAAAGAGGCTTAAGATAAGTAGAATCGCTACACACAGGCAGAGAGCACACGCGCAGATGGTTACCATCCAGGTCCGGGACACGGTAACCTGTTCCACCCCAGGAACTTGGCTGTGTGTCTGTATGGTCCTGTACTGGCAACAGTCAAGCCAATTTTTAGGTCAGCATTTACATTCTTTTTTTAAAAATTAGTTGTTGACTCCCTTAACGTAGGTGGGTTTGTTGGCTTGCATAAAACCAGTGTGCCAGTTCTCCTCTCTCAGCCTGGGAAGCACTGCTGCTCACAGGAGAACGGCGTTTTGGGGGGCTCGTTCAAAACAGAAATGATTTTATTTCTCAGCCTGGTTGGGGAGAGGCTTCTTTAAAGAGACTTTGGCAGGTATTTTAGGCCCTACATTTTACCAGGCTTGACTTCTTAGATATTCTGGATATGGAAAAATACCTTGCATTTGTTTACCTTGAACTCCGTAATTCCCACAGTCTATAATATTTAGTATATAGCAGCCAAGAGCTGATTTAAGAAATTTGCTTTTGAAATCCCCTGTGGCCTCCTTTGCTTGCTGAGTAGGGCGAAGTTGCAACACTCCAACCAGGACGTAGGCAATGAGCACGATCGTGAGCTGCGTGCGAGAAGGTGAGGCTGCGCCGTGAGCGGTGCTCAGTAAGTCGCAGCTCCGCATTGCTTTTGGCTTTCGGTGTGGATGATAACTCATTTAAGTCTTTTCAATTCAGAGTGAGTTATCTAAACTTGCACCCCTGGATTTATAACAACATATCCTTAATCTGCTCTTCCTTAACATGTTATGACTCTCCTTAGACAAGGGATTTGTGAAAGTGGTGGGTTTGGTGTTTCCATGTTCTGCAGCCCCTTTGAACAGGCGGGATTTCCAGTTCCTTTACTGGCAGTCCTCTGGGTCATTCCTCTACTCTGTCTGCAACGATCGAGTAAGTGGTGTCTGTCCCTGTACGAACCTTTTGGTGACCCTAACGACATTTGATTCTTATTATATGTAAATACAGTGTTCCATGGGTGTTCATAAACATGCATGTCCGTGGGGAAGCTCCCATCTTTTTCCTATGGATTATAATTAGACTTTTGTAAGGGAGGAAAAGAGAAGAAGGTCGATCAGCTCCTTCCTGAGCTCAGGTGGACTTTGCATCCAGCATTTCTCATGGCCACGTCCAGTGGGGGAAGCTGATAGCAGAACCTTCTGCAAATACCATAGGAAAAGCAGAAGATGTCAGGGTGGAGGCATCGGCCGTAAGTGCCTTAGCCTCCCTGCAGGTCTCCAGGGAAACTGGGAAATTTGTGAGTGCTGTAGACTGGCGTGACAATAAATCCATGGCAGGGGAGGGCACACGGCGCTGCCTTGCACGTTCTCTAGCAGGAGGAATCTAAGGGGCTGGGGGGACCTGAGGGCTCCTTGGATGCCCTCTTCTAGCCATGGCTGTGCTGTCTGGGGAAGACGCCATTCCCCAGTGCTCCTCTAATCAGCATCAGTCAAAACAAGTTGGCTTAGCAGAGTCCTGCTCCAAATTGGCGGTAGCTGCGGTGGAAGATGACTGATTAACAGAGGAGGAAGGCGATAACCTCGTCAGCTGGCACAGCTGCAGCCTGAAGAGGCCACGTGAACACAGCTGTGTTGGGCTCCGTTACCCCCCATGCTGATGGCATGTCCAAGCTCCATGATGAATAGCAGGGGCTGCGAAGTGGACAGTGACCAGGTTTCAATTAAACGTCTCACTAAGACCGGCTTCTGCTTTGGGAATGGAAAGTGAGCTCCAAAAAACTCAGTTCCCATTACCTGAGTGCCTAAGCGAGATTTATTTTTTAAAGCATTATTTAAAAATTTATAGAGTTTGTTAGGCAAAAAAAAAAATGTTAGTCTGAGTGAGCTTTAGAACAGTGTCAGAAAACCCTGAAAACAGGGGCTTCTCCTGGAAATGTTGACAGTGTACTATCCATAAACCTGCTGCAAGACCTCGTTGGTCATTTCTCCCCTAAGGGAAAAAAAATAATTGAGATCTATTAGAGGGGAGAAAGCCTGCAGGCTGTTTTAATTTGGAATTCTGCAAGCTGACATTAATGAGAAAACCTTTTTTTTTTTTATGCCAGTTTTTGGCCAATTCATTTCTACATTACAGACAGTAATAAATTGTCAAGTTGTTTGTGAGAAGTTTGGCTCGATGCATTTCTAAACGCAAGGTACCAGAGCAGTCACTGTGAAATCCCATTTCACTTTGGCTCAGGGTATTGCAATGACCTTTTTTGTTGTCTTTTGTAATTAATAACTTACTTTGCCGTCATTTCTCCACGCTGCCCATATAAATATTTCTGAAATGGAGCCTCTCATATTTGCTAACCTCATCTTTCATTAGCAACAATGAACACATGGGAGTAATTTGGGATGCCAGGTGTGTTCCTCTGTGTGCTACCATCCAGCACATCCCTCCCATTTGTTGAAGTGCTGGTGTAGAAAAGCTCAGGTAGAAAAGAAAAGCTGTGGAAATGATGAATTCTCTCCTGTGGCTCCACACATGTTGGCCAGGGTGCAGCTGTAGAGTAAAGGGTGTCTGATAAAGCCAAGAAATAACTAACTTCTCCAGTAGCATACCCATCTTGAACGGCTTACGGTTCACAGAGGAGCAGAGCAGACTACTGGAACTGCATTTTTTGAGAAAGTAGGCTTAAATGGCTTCAAACTGGAAGAGGGCAGGTTTAGATTAAACATTAGGAAGAATTTTTTCACTTTAAGGGTGGTGAGGCACCAGAACAGGTTGCCCAGAGAGGCTGTTGAGGCCCCAACCCTGGAGGTGTTCAAGGCCAGGCTGGATGTGGCCTTGGGCAACCTGGTCTGGTGGGAGGTGTCCCTGCCTATGGCAGGGGGGTTGGAACTCGATGATCTTCAAGGTCCTTTCCAACCTAAACCATTCTATGATTCTATGATTCTATGAAATGTCTAGTGCTATTATAGCTAGAGCAATGAGAGGTTGGTCAGTGGGAGGATGTAAAAGCACCCAAAAATACACGTACAGCAAATGCTAAGAGAAAGAGGGAAAAATAAGACAAATGGAAGACAGCAAAGAAGAAATGTGTGCTGGTCTCTGTTGGCTTGTTTTCTGGAGGAAACTGCCAGAAAATAAAAAAAGAGGAGGACAAAAAAATGGATTAAGTTTGTAAGGAATCAAACATGGAAAAAAGCAGAGAAAGAAATCTGTGAATGCTATTTATTTGTGCTGCTAGCTGATAAATTGTTTCCCTCTTAGTTGCTCCGTTAAAAGCCAAGGATCCAGCATGTTTTGAATGATCATATTAATCACATTGATTTAAGTTCAGTAATTTCCAAGACATGGGACAGATCATAACCTAGAGTGCTCTAGAACCTGCTAATAAACTCTGAGCAGTGCTGATGGGAAGGGAATGATGTCTAAGACACCCATAATTTCAAGATTAAGTGATGAAATGTCCCATTAAATTGTTATTTTCAGCGTTGGCAATTCCCTGTAAACCTCAGTACAGGGCAGATAGACTCCTTTCCCTCCTTGACAGCATTTTGATTGAGGGATTGGAGCATCTCCCTTATGAGGAAAGGCTGAGAGCGCTGGGACTCTTTAGGCTGGAGAAGAGAAGGCTGAGGGGAGACCTTATTATGGCGGACAAGTATCTAAAGGGTGGCCTGAAGGAGGATGGAGCCAGACTCTCTTCAGTGGTTCCCAGTGACAGGATGAGGGGCAATGGGCACAAGTTGGAACGTGGGAAGTTCTGTTCAAATACACGGAAAAACTTCTTTATGGTTAGGGTGACAGAGCAGTGGCACAGGCTGCCCAGGGGGGTGGTGGAGTCCCCTTCTCTGGAGATTTTGAAGACCCGTCTGGATGCAGTCCTGAGTAATGTGCTCTAGGCAGTCATGCTTTGGCAGGGGAGTTGGACTAGATGATCTCTAGAGGTCCCTTCCAACTCTGAAAATTCTGTGATTCCATGATTTTGGCTCTCCAAAAGTATTACCCATTAATTTTGGACTATTATGAGGCATGTGTTTAACACACTTTCTCCCCAGTCTCACATGGACGAGAGAATCCAAACCTGCATGTAGTAGTCAGGTAAAGAGGCATCCAGTGCGTCCAGGTAGGGGGAAAAAAGCTTTACAGGTTCCATCTTAAAAAACTAAGATGAGTGGAAATCCCCATCACGATAAGGAACCAACAGTCTGTGCCATTTCTGAAAAGACCAAGGAACATTGGCATTTTCCAAAGTTTTGCCTTCAGGGTGCGGCATAAAACGAAGGTTGTTATCATTTGTGGTCAGAGATCTCATTGTACTTTCACCAGCGCATTAATGTTGGCCCATGAATGCCAGCCATTATAAACGTACGCGTAGGAGTTTCTACTGCTGCTTCACGTGATCAGCACATTTTTATATGACTGATGAGTTCCCGACTTTTGTGCAAAGTCCCAAAATTACCTGATGTTATTCATTGGTGAGGACACCAATTCTTGCTGGTCGTTTGTAAAGCACTGGTGCTTGTTTTTTTGCTTAGCGAAGATGGACTTCTTATACATAGTCATGGTCCTGCCCATTGAGCAGGTCTCTATGCAGGTTTGGTCTCAAAATCTTAATACTCCAAAATTAACGGGTAGTACTTTTGGAGAGCCAAAATCTTCTCAAGGAAGAAGGTGACATTTTGGCTAAATGATTTCAAAGCAGGGTTGCATCTTGATAAACCAGATCACCTCTTTGAACTTTCAGTTCAGCTGTCGGAAAATTAAATCAATTTATAGAGTGAATCAGTGTTCGAGTGCAGTTTTCCTGTCTTTTTTTTTTTTTTTTGGTCCTTATTTAAAACCTCAAAACCACTGTGGGTAATTTCCCCAAGATCCACTTTAGACGTTTGTGGCGTGTAGTGTGAAGAGTAGGTGCAGCTGGCCAAACCCCGGCACTCTTATCCTTTTCAGCGTTTTCCTCCCGTTTCGGTGAATAACACAGGAAAAGCTGCCGTCCCTCTCCCCACAAAACCAAACGTTAACTGGAATAGCTGCATCAGCCCAAATCTTGCTTTTTTCCTGAAGTAAGTGGGAGCTTTGCCATGAACTCAGAGGAGAACTGGATCTGGCCATTTCTGCTGGGTTTGACCTCCATCTCCGTTTGCCACACCTCAGTTGACAAGCGATTCTGCCGAGAGAGCTTATCAAGCGTGCAAAACTCACCAATATTGTTTAACCACAGCGATCACCACAGGAAACGTTGGCCTGAAATTTAGGTTTTGCTTTTGAAACCAGAAGGTTTTGGGGGGAGAGCGAGCATTGTTAAATCCAGCTTGGACAAAAATACGTTTGTCGCTTTTTTTAGAGTATTACAGAAAGACAAAGCCATTGCTAACGTCTTCAGTATTCACTGCGCTGAAAGGCTCAGTCAGAGCATTTTGCTCGGACGTGGGACCAAGAAAGTACTGTTGACTTAACAAACCAACCTTATTTGGTTGTATTAGTAAGGGCAGCTTTGATAATGGTTAATACACTTTTATAATTTTATCAGAGGTACAACTGCTTTGTAGTAAGATGCATCGATGCCAGAGCTAGGAGGGGGATTTTTCGGTACCATGCTCCCCAGACTTGAAATGGGAGAAAATTCCCCATATCTTACAACGCATAGGGATAAAACGTGGGAGGGAAAGCAGAGAGGAGACTGTGTTGTGTATGGCACCGTCAGGAGTTGAGCACAAAACCTCCGCCCCATAGCGCAGCATCCTGGGCCCGTCCTGCCTGCGGAAACCTAAGGTGGTGGCAGACACAGAGCTGAAGAATTGAGAACTGGATTTTACTGTTTACATTACCATAATTTATCTGTAGCATAATGTTGAAATTGCCACTAGAAAAAGATTAGAAACATGTTTCCTGCTCGATTTCCTCGCCGCTCGGCCCACACACATGCAGAAGGTGCCATTAACCATTGCAGAGCTCCCGTGCCTGGCGGAGCTCGGTGCTCCTTCGGTAGCCTCAAGCTGCGACAAGGTTTGCAAACCATCAAGAAAACAACGCCGTGCATCGTTCGGTTGTGCCCTGTGGTTTGCTGTTGGTATATACCTGGTTTCTGATCTGATCTCGTAGTCCCGGTTGCTTTTTTCTTTAAATTTACCTTTTTGATGTGAAGAAATTAGAGTTTTACACTATGAAATTTCCCCTGATCCTGTGGCAAACCTTCTTCCCCTTCCTTCACCTCTTTGCTACCGGGAATTACGTCTTTCTAACACCATAGGCAGATTGGCACACTAAAAGTATGTGCGTGCTTTCTGCTGATTTAATTGGATTTGCTAGTCTGAAATGTAGTATGTTTGCTAATTCCATGAACTTGCTACTGTAACTAAAATCAGACACAGTTGATGAAAAAAAAAAGCCAGATTGCATTTTAGTCCAAAAGGGATATTTCCGTGCTTTAAGGGTGGTCTCCCTTCTCCCTTTAAAATATCCTTTAATCACTGTGTGTCTTGGTTAACATCCCTGTTTTTACAGGATTCCTGTAGCTTACGTTCGAAGTTGGATAGGTGATGGTTTAATACACGTTTTATTATTTCGAGTCAGAGCGGTTTCATTTTGCTTGGATTTTTACCCGTCGCTGATTGAAAGATTGGAAGTTTCATACTGCGATCTATCTAGTGGAGGGGAAGGATCGGCAGCCCAGGGCGGCTCTGGAAAAAAATTCTCTAGCAAAAGTCTCCGCGTTGTGCTCGTAGCGGAACCCAACGCTGAAATTTAAGGCCGTATTTCAATTTCCTTGTACTTAATGTGGGGCGTCCATTCGTACTTAAGTCCGGTGCTATTTCAGGGTCAAACGTGGGAGGTAAAATAAGTGCGTAGGGGAGATGTTTCCCTCTGCAGAGATGCGGTTGGTGCTTCGCTGCTCCGTAGTCTGGAGACCTCAGTCCCAGTTTTTGCTGTCTGCCAACCAAAGGGAATTAAGGCAGCAGTCAGAGGCAAGCCTTATGCGATGCGACAGGTGCTAATCTTCCAGGAAATTCATCCTACATCCCACCCATTAAGGGAATTTTATGTAAAAATGGTTTAATGTCTCTTTAAAGGTGTCAGCAAGCATGTGAGGACCACACAGCTTGGGTTCCACTGCAAGTAATGGAGTGAAATTGTCTGCATAATTATTTTAGTTGGATTGAGAATCTGCAGTCCTCTCTTGCTTCAGGAAATAAACCTCTGTTAAAACCATATGGCAGTATTCTCCGAAGAGACGCGATTACAGGGCCACTTCTCTTTCACATCTCCAGGCAGAGTTAGAGAAAGTTGTTATGTTTGTGCATAATTAATCCTTCTTTTTTCCTTGTGAGCAGACACAAAAATGTCATTTTTAGCATGTGTGAGGGTGCTGGCGTGTTTGTTTGCATACACACGGGAGCTTGCTTTTCAGTGTATTGGAGCAGCGATAAATGGCGCTGCCTCTGAACAAACTTAAGAGACACGGAAGGAATGTACCACCATGTGTACATACCAAAACTGCCTAACAGAGAAACTCCATCAGAATGAGTTATGCTTAAGTTTAGGATAAGCAATGGTACTTTTAGAAACTACAGCCAGTGGAAATGATGTTACCCTACTTTAAATGAGGGCACTTAACTCATATGTACACGCAAAATAAAATACAAAGGGCAGGTTTTAATGGTGCACATCATCCTTCTCCCCTGGCATGTCATCTCCTGCCACTTTGACGATGGGCTGACGGTGGGGTTACCCTGGTCTGACGTGATGGGGGACGTGATACCTTTTGGCAATGCAGTGGCACTCCTGATGCTGCCGTGCTGTGGGGCCATGGTCCCGTGCCTGGATCGGTGTGGGCAGAGCCCGGCTCCTTGTGCTCAGGATACTCCCAGCAGCCCCCAGGAGCTGGGTACCCATCCCTGCCTGACGGAGCTGAGTACCCATCCCTGCCTGTCGGAGCTGCGTACCCATCCCTGCCTGGCGGAGTTGGGTACCCATCCCTGCCTGACGGAGCTGAGTACCCATCCCTGCCTGTCGGAGCTGCGTACCCATCCCTGCCTGGCGGAGTTGGGTACCCATCCCTGCCTGTCGGAGCTGGGTACCCATCCCTGCCTGACAGAGCTGAGTACCCATCCCTGCCTGGCGGAGCTGGGTACCCATCCCTGCCTGACAGAGCTGAGTACCCATCCCTGCCTGGCAGAGTTGGGTACCCATCCCTGCCTGGCGGAGCTGGGTACCCATCCCTGCCTGATGGAGCTGGGTACCCATCCCTGCCTGGCGGAGTTGGGTACCCATCCCTGCCTGGGGGAGTTGGGTATCCATCCCTGCCTGGGGGAGTTGGGTATCCATCCCTGCCTGGCGGAGCTGGGTATCCATCCCTGCCTGGGGGAGTTGGGTACCCATCCCTGCCTGGCAGGGCTGGGGCAGCTGCTCCTTACAGGAGAAGCCTTTGACCATTTTTTTGTGTCGCTGTTTTTTTGTGAAAGCAGAGAAGGAAACATCCAAACACTAAATAAGAAGGTGTGAAAACCACAGAGTTGGGTAGAGCTACAGTTATCTTAACTGTCAAGTGAGCGAGCCTTGACTTTCACTTTAGATTCAGCGGCTGCAGTTCTCTCTTGCATCAGTTTTATAACTGTGTGCGTCCATTTATTTTAGTGAAGATTTACGCTACAATCAATGTTCCTAAAACCTTAGCAAACGGTAATATCAGCCATTCTTAAACACTATTAGGAAACTTTATCAAGGAAAAACAAAACCGGAAAAAACTCTTTTCACTTTTAAATCTGAATGATGTGCAGGAAGTAAATCACCACCACACCTGGGGAGAGTCAGTGTTGGGGATAGATGTCCTGTTCAAATGGTGCAGTGAAATATCGGTATCATGGAGAAGGGAGCGTATTTTCCCTACTGTATACAAGATGCATGATTTTAAACCACTGTCTTGTTGGAAATGCTGCCAGATGCTGGCGGGTAGACTTGACAGCAGATCACCCTTGGCAGTAGCTTGGCCATCTAAATCCACCAGAGATTAGATATTGGGTTCAGTTGTAGTCTGATGTTGGTCATTTGATGAAGGGGAATCGTTAGCGCACAGAGTCTTTTGTCAAGGTAGGTATAACTTATTTATGCATCAAAACTGGTCAGTGATGGGGACACTGACAGCCAAACTCCTTTTCTGCTGCCAAAAGGAGAGTAATCCCAGGGGTTTTGTGGGAAGCCGGAGTGAAAGGACAAGGAATGATCCATCCTACCTAGAGAAGAGTTAAAAACCAAATCTCTTCCTTAGTCATAATGCTGAGTTCTCTGTAGACTTTTACCAAAAAATCACTTTCTTTTTTTAAGCTTTGACTTCCTCACAGTTTGTGTTGAAGCTGGAAAAAGTTTTCCATTCCTCTTTTCTGTTGTTGCCTTTTTACTTCATTTAAATTGGTTAAGACAGATGATCTTTACTTGTAAAAAAACCCAAGGCAATGCACCACTAAAAGATATCCAATTTCTTCAGCATCACCAGCGTTGCTTGTTTTACTTTTCTTGGACAAAAGGGGAAGAGCACTTTGCGTTCTATTTTCCATCATTCTTTGATGGAATTAAATCAGGGTTGTGCTTAAAGAGAAAGGAAACCCCTCATATGTCCAGTAATAAATGGTGCCTATGGCTTAAGTGTGCCTTATTTTCTCAGTGGAAAAACAGCAAGCAGTAGGGCTAAAAGGTAGACTACACAGCTTGTATCTAAAATTCCATGACTGAGGGATCAAGTTTTGGCCTCGCAGACAAATAACTGTTACCATTACAGTGGAAGCAGCTATATTATTCCTTAAAATGAGTCACATGACGGTAAAAAGAAAGCAAATAATAAAATTCAAATTTGTGCAAGCTGTAGAGGCTTCAGGGCCAGGCTGTCTCCCACTGAAGGCGGTGGCAAAGCCTCTATTCATGGTTCTGGCGGATGGTTTGGGCCCCATACAATCCCGTTTTTCCAATTCTAGGTTCATACTTTTTTATCCTGCGAATTAAACGAGGATTTGCCACCCACAAAATAAAACCCAAAGAAAGAAACTTACTTTAAATAGAACGAGCTATTGAGACGATATTAATAGCACAGGGATGATGAGTATTTCCAGAATTTAAGTACTTTAGCGTTATTTCTGTCTGTTTTAAGAGAGCAGAATAAAATATCCTTGCCACTCTTGCATTGCGGAGATGTTTTCCACTGGTGCGCTGTAGTGGGCATCCAAACTTAATGACTCACCAAAATAATAATAAAATAGTTAGAGATTATTTGAAACATGCGCCAGGGATGATCCAATGTGTTCTAACATCTTTCCAAGCTCGAAGCTTATCTATAGGTCGGGCTGTATGTATGTGCTTGTGTACATCTTTGAAAGCTATCAACTTCACAGCTGCCCGTTTGAACAACTTGTGATTTTTATAACCAGGCATTTACAGCTTCTGTTTCTTTGATTTTCCTTTTTCCAGTGGATGGCACCCACAATCTAATGCCCAAATGGATTTCTGTTTAGCAGTGAAATCACAGAATCACAGAATTTTCAGAGTTGGAAGGGACCTCTAGAGATCATCTAGTCCAACTCCCCTGCCAAAGCAGGATTGCCCAGAGCACATTACTCAGGGCTGCGATGGAGTCCTGAGTATATAATGGAGAAGTTACAGCAGGGTCAAAGTAAAGCCTGTGAGCTATAGTCTTCTTTAAAAAATGAACTTGGGGGAGGATTGTACAGTTCAGGGGACTGGTGATAAGACAGAGGTTTCCCTGTCTCGCATGCTACGTCCTGTCCAGTGACCAAAAATTAATGCTCTCTGAGCTCCCCCGGTGTATGGGCAAGGGAGACTCCTGAATTCAGAAATAAAAGTGAGGTCCTGTTTGGACCGATCTCCCCCACCATGCCTTGAGGAGGAGCCCACATTTTACTAAATTTGATAGGGCTGGAAGCAGTAGAAGAGATATTTGGGGTTTCTGTGGGAGGAGCTCCTGAAGAGCACTTTGCAGAAGCAGACAGAGTAGTCGTAGGGGACATCTTGCCTGCGGTAGCCCCAGCCTTTCCCAGGCTTTCACCGGGTGTTCATCAGCGCAGTTCGCAGCGCCGTGAATGGCATCGCCCACTGCTTGTGTTGGCCACCCTCCAGCTCCCTCTCGCAGGCGCATCCCCCCCGCCGCCCGCATTCCTGGGGATTTGTTACCTTCTGGTAGCCAAACGCACAGGCAACTGGGGCAGGGGGCGAGATTTATTCTCCAGGACTCTGTTTTCCTATTGTTTTTAAGTTCACGGGAGGCTCCCTGTTACTAAACAAACTTTACAACTGTCGGCAAAAGGGTCAGCCCCCTGTCAGAGCCCTTCAAAAAAATACTCTGTTCCTCACAGCCAAATGCACTTGTGTCACTCAACCTCTGTCCCCCCTGGGGCTTTCGGTACGAGGCATCACCCCTGAGCAAGTTAAACACCTGGCTTAGGCTCTGAATTAACAACCTGCGAAGCCCATAAGGACAGGCTTAATGTTGGCCAACAACTTGCATCTCATGGGCTTGCCGTGCCTTGCTGAGTTTTGGGCACGATGTTATTAAACAGCCGGTCCGGGGTAGAGACTGTCATCCTTAGGGCTCGGGGGGTTTGATGGGAGATGGATGTATGTAGGGCTGGAGTTTCTATAGCAAGGATGGGATTTGTCTTTGTGTAGCTCACAGCAGAACGTAGCTTTGCTTTTCCGCCAAAGAAAAAGAAAATCCAGTGGAGATAGTTATGAATGAAGCACTTCCAGGAGCAAATAATGCAAATAATGAGGCTGTCTTGTTGGAAAATCCCAGGATTTTATAGTCTCTCACTGCGTTGAGGAGTTCTTTACACTCTCATAGAAGACATAGGTTGTCCAAAACATTTGCTTCCAGGCTTAGCGGTTTGGTTTTTTTCCCCAAGAAGTTTGTTGTTTTGATGTCCCTTGTTCTGCATACTGGCATGGAGAGGAGCACATAGGGTTTAGCAGAAGGGGATGGCCAGGGCTACTCCGGCCCATCCCTTGAAAAGGGACCATCTCTCTTCAAGTAACCAGCAGACGCACAAATAAGAAAGCAACAACCAAGACCAATCACGGACTGGTAACGTGTTAGCGATCTTCTGGACCTGCATCTGGGGATGCAGGAACGCCCTTGAGCATTGGACATGAAACTCTAGTTTTACTTTGTTTCACCTCTCTGAAGAACTAGTGGAAACACAGAGTCACGCTTCCTAAATTACTGGTGAAATCAATCTTGTCATAGCCACTGCGAGGCAAAGAAATGACAGTTATTCTGAATTTAGAGCCATAGGAGACTCTGGCACGGAGGGGTTAAGACCAGCGTTCCCAAATTGAGGTTCCCTGTGGTCCGGAATACCTAAGCAGACGCAGCCTGCGTTTCCCTGTGCCCTTTCATGGCAGCGGGAGCTGCTGAACGCTTTGCAGCACCGGGCCCGCAGTTAGCATGAGCTGCCTGACTCGATGTACTCATGTTAAAAATATTGTGTACGTGACTTAACCAAGCACAGACAATCACTCAGTCCTAGAACAGTGGGGCTAAAAGAAACCTCAGGCGACCTAGTCCGTTTTTCCTCAGAGGAAGTATTATATATACTTAGATCATCACTGACATCTGTCCAAATTCTTAAATCCTCCAGTACTGTGCCTTCCACTTACTTACCAAGTCTGGGTTTTGTGTTTTGTTTTTTTTTCTTTTCTACTTAAAAAGGAGTTTGCTAATATCATACATTAATCTCCTAAATCTCCTCTACCTCAGACGAAGCCAGCTTTTTCTTGTTCTGTTCTCAGCTGACACAGAGATCAATTGATTACCATTTTCTTTAGAAAACATTTTACTCTTATCATGTCCTTTCCTGCTCATCTCTTTTCTAGACTAAACAAATGTATTTCCTTCAACTTTTCCATGTGGGTCATGCTTTCTAAATCTCTTATCGCTCCTGTTGCTCTTCTCTGGATTCTCTCTTTCTCAGAGGGTGGTGTCCCAAACTGGATAAAGCGGTCCAGCTGATGTCTCACCACTTCTGAGCAGAGTGTAACAGTTACCTTCTATGTCTTCTATGCAACATAACCATTAATCTTTCCCAGAACTGCATTTACTTGATTATTTATATTTTTTTTTAAGACAGATTTCTATGCTTGACTCACATTCGACTTGCAACTCCCTGCTACCCCAGACCTTCCTCCACAGTGCTGCTGCCTGATGGGTTTGTCCTTGTGCTGCCTTTGGGCATTTGGTTTCTTGCTCCCAAGCGTCGTACGATGCGCTTAACTCTTACTGCGTGTCATTTTACTAACGACATGGCAAATATCATTTCTCCAGTTTGCTCAGATCGTTTTGAATTCTGACCCCTTTCTCCAAAGCCTGGAGGGTTCCTCCCTACTCGATGTCATCTCATGATTTTATAATTGTGCTTTGTATTGCATCATCCAAGTTATTAAAGACGATAATAAATATTAATTGAGCGAAGGCGCATAAAATACCTTCCATTTCAGTATCGCTAGTGAGAGTGGACAACTTTGTAACACCAAACTCTCCTCCCATCCCCTAGAGCTGTGGTTTTGCCTTTAAATGACACTTTCTTTCCCTCAATGACTTGAAAGCAGAGATTAGTCCATCCCAACTTCTACCTGGGACAGAAATGCCCCCACTGGTGTTGGCAGATATAGGTGGAGCATAACAAGGGGATAAAAACTGCTACTCACCTCCAGGATTGTTGGCAGATCTTCAGGCCAACGTTTCTTCTCTTAAGCCCGGCTGCATCATTTATGTGCCGCCTAAGGCTGTCCGTCTTCGAAACTTGCACATCGTGTAGGTGCTTGTGCAAGTGCCCTGATGACACAGAAAGTTGACTACCTCCTGCAGCGTGAAAGTTGCCCCAATAAACCCACTCGTTGCCAGCAGCACGAGACTTTTTTACACACTTGAGTGTATAAATAAGAGCAAAGAATGGCGTTAAGCATCATATTTACTGGGGGAACCACCGATTCTTTATACCTTTCAGGAGGAAGAAAGGGAGACATCCATCAAACTGTCATTGCAGATTTGATGCCACAGACCTAAGCTCGTGGAGCCGCCAGGAATCTATCTGTAAACCTTTTAAGGGATACGCCTGGTTTTGACATTCAAAATAAAAAAAATCTTTATAGATTTTTGTGGAAAACACCGATGGGCCAGCAGCTAAATGACATTTCTCAACAGTCAGACAGACTCCACACAAATTGAATAGATGTCCAGTTTTAGAAGGACAGGTTAATTACTTGCTGTGCTATGCCCAGGAAGAAATAATACTTGGCCTGTTTTACTTACTGAGTAGGAAAAAGATGTTTGAGGGTGATTGAGTTGGGTTTTTTTTTTTTTTTTCTAAAGGCTGCTGCATCCTTGGCTTCTGCCTCCATATAGCCTGAGTGTAGGTGCCCTTTGTATAACAATAACTTGATACTACTCAAAATACTTGGCGCTGCGAGCAGGGGAGTGGAATGCAGTAAGAACACTTTAGCAGGTCTGAGGGTGAGCAAACTCCGGTAGTTTTGGAAGGAGAGGGTAGGGTTTTCGGTGTACGTCTCTCCCTTACTTGGCATTCGCAGACAATAAGAATACAAGGATTAACATAGTAGACTCCGTTTATTACACTTGGGTGGATAAAGCAATTATCTGTCTATCACGGCTGTAGTAAATTGTGCAAGAGCATTAACATGGGTGGATACGTGGATAAATGCTACTCTGCCACAGAGGGTGCTGATACACAAGATAATCCTTCAAGTCAAACTTGTAAAGACTGTTTTCTTTTGGAGTTTATATCATGTTACCCCCGCCAGTGTAGGCTGAAATGGCATCTTCTTTATTTTTAACCGCGTTTTCAGGTTTCTTTAGCCATCTGAATTTTATTAGTAAGGTTATTTTAGAAATATCCCACTTTAATCAAGTTTAAACAATCTGCTTAAAACCTGCTGCATGGGTATAAACACAGTAGTCTTCTAACGCAGCAAAACAATCTGTTGAAAGATAGAGTGCAAACACGCACACATCCATCTATTATTGCTTAACTGTTGTTTCTTCCATGCCTGAATTCCCGTTGTAACCGCAGCGTTCAGCCTGCAATCCGCTCCTGGTTTTGGGGGTGTAAAACAAAACCAAAAATGAAAATGCACCTTATTGATGTCTAGAGAGCAGAGCAGCACAGCATCAGAGAGCTCTTAGACTAGATTTAAACTAAGCGCCTTAAAGCTGGTTTAATAGCTGTGTTTACACCCCCCCCCCCCTCTTCGTTCTTTTAAAGTAATCAGGTTTCGCAAGCATTAAGAAAACCATCCCCTCCTGCCAGCTGGAGGGAGGCCAGTTCCAGGAGATATATTTTTTTTCTCTTCTCCCCCTCCTCTCGCCCCCTTCGTTTGCTGTGATCTTTACTGCCGGTCGCTGCAGGGTTGGCGGGCTCTTGATGGGATAGCTGCTTTTGGGAGGGGGGGAAACCTTATTCCTCAAGGATATTGCTGGGTTAGGATGAGGATGATAAAGTCAGAATGATGAGCTCTCGCACTTTTGTGGGACGGCCCTTGCTCTCCCTCTTCCCCTCTTCTGCTAAAAAAAAGGGGGGGGAGGAGAAGGGGGACAGCGTAACAGATATCAGCGTGCAAAGGGAATTTGGGCAGGGACCCAGGCTTGCGTGACAGTCTCTGTTTATAGGAGTTGTCTTTAATGTCTTTAATGCCAGCGATGTTTAGCTGGTTTCCTGGCACACGTGCGCACAGATTCCTTTACGTTCATGAAGGATGGATAAAGGTGGAGGCAGAGCATCATGGCACGAGGGGGTCCCACCTGCTCAGCCCCACCGGCCCAGCCGCTTTGTGCTGATGTTGATACAGGGTGTTGCTCAGCTTTACAGAACAACCTCTGTGATCCAAGTCAGAATTCAAAAGCTTTTCAAAAAAGGAAGAGAAAGACAGACATAAAACCACTACAGCAAGGGGAGACCTTGCTCATTTTCTGGGGAGGCGAAGCCGTACCGCAGCAGAGGGGCAGAGCAGAGGGCAGTGTTGGGATCCTGCAACGTTGGGATGAGTTGAAGGGTGGCAGGGAACCGGTGCAAAAGCAATCCCACTCGAGCCCCTTCCTGCTCTGCTTCTCCTTTTTCTTGAAGCACCTTTTCAGTTTCACTCGTTAAATCTTTCGGTTTTGCTGCTTTAACCCAACTTTCCCTGTGCAGACTTCGGGGCCAGCCCAGCCCCTGCCACATGCCCCCCATCAATCCCTCGTCTGCTGGAGGAGCCGCCTGGAGCCCTGCTGCCAGCAGGCGTTATTCACCTCTCCAGATAGAGAAATTTTGGGAGCGAGAGGCTCCTTTGCAGCAGTTGCCGTTTGCTGAAAACCCCCCGACCTCTGGGTCCGTCTTTCAGCCGGGTGCGTGCTTTTCACAAGCTCCAGCTGAATTTTAAAAGCCATTGATAGCACTTTATATCCCCAACGGCTTTGCAGTGATTGAGTTGGAGTCATTCCCATGGGCGCGAAGGGACACGGGTTACACACCCATGGGATCCTTTCCCCTCACCCTTCCTCCCTTCGACCTGCTGGAAGCTCTGGCTTTGTCCTGTGCTGGGCGGGCTGCCTGCAAGATGAGCGGAGTGGAAATTCGCTTTTGCTCCCAGTAAGTCAGCGGGGAGATGACCGTCGACACCAGAGATGCTCTGCGGGGCTTGACCTCTACGCTGAGGTTCAAACCTGCCCCTGCCTCCGCTCACCCCGGGGTTGGAGCCACAGCTCCTGGAAGGCAGTAGCGTAACTGGTTCCCCTGGGAGCTGGGTCTGGTCCTTTTGGAGCCGTACCAGGGCTCTGCAGACCTTCAGGAGAGCAGGGGTCGGGGAGGAGGAGCTCGGTGGGGTTTTGGCAATGGGCCACGTTGGATCTGTTGTATCGGAACGGAGCCCATCCACAGCGTACGTTCCTCTGTGTTTATTTATTTCCATTTCCCTGCAGTAGTTTCAGGTACAGGGCTTACCTGCTTTGGGTAAAAAAAATAGGTCTTTTTTTTCAGAACAAAAAGAGACAGGGTCTTGTTTTCTGCCTGCGTCTGAGTGGCTCCTCTTGACACTAATAGGGCTCTGTGTACAGTCAGGAGAATAAGATCTCCAGTCTAATGCAAACTGGTGCCCTCAGCTATTTAAAAAACAAACATCTTTTTTTTTTTTCTCCATTGAGTGAATTAACTGTAGTTACTGCACCTATGTTGCTTCTTATTTTATGAACTATAAGAACCTTTCCTATGCACAGCCTATGGCCTAATTAGGTAATTATGTCTCTTGGGTGGATTATATTTTTCTTCTCATAATTGTGTCTTTACCCAAGAGACTGGAAGGGTTCCAAGCTTTCCCTTTCCTGGGTAAAAACTGTTTGGCTCTTTTGTGTTTTAGGTTTTTTGTCATGAACTTTGGATTGGGTGCGTTCAGTAGGACTGGGTTAGGGGAAGCCAGCCTGGGGATGACAGTTTGTCACAAGATGAGGGACACAAGTGGGACCCTTGTGACTTGCTTCAGAGGTTTTTTCCTTGCAAAGAGCTGACGTGTGTCTTCTGGGCTTTTGCTGATTTATGGCTCTCTTATTTTTACCTCCAGAGCGGAGATTGACACTGCTTTGGAGTGACATCTTGCTGCAATGATGTATTGTCTGAAATTTGTAACAGAACAGTGAATATTTTTGTTTCACGTTGAATGCTCAGCATTACCCAGTCCCTGCACAACAGCTGTTAAGAAGCCTTAGGCTCAGGTCCCAACTCCTTTACCGTGGCATAAATGTGGCTCCCTTGACTTCAGCTTTACAAGGCTGTAGCTGAATTCGCAGTCAAGCCCGTATCAGTATCTCCCAGTTACACCTGATCCGTAGGACCAAATGGGATGAAATGCAGGAAGACATCCAAAGAGAATTTAAGGAGAATTTGGGATGAAATTCAGAAGACGTGCCACCTATCTTTTTTGTGGTGTGAAATTGCCTTCTACAGCGTGTACACAGAAGGATGTTACTAGTGTGCTCGTGTTAAAGGAGACATAATCAGAGTGCTTGTCTCAAAGACACATAATGTTAGCAGGAAAAAATGTGCCCATTCTTTACCTTTTTAAAGCACTTCACCTTTGGAGAATGGTGGGACTAATCAAGACTTGGGTTCTTGGTCTCTGATGTGCTTCTCTTGAAGTCATGGAAAGTTTGGAGCGTATAGGCTACAAATTCATAGCTTGTAAACTAGGGGATTCTCCTTTCTGCCACCCCTTAGCCTGAAGGAAAGTCCCTTTTCCATAAAAGTTTTCTTCTTTTTCAATCTCAGCATGGAACCCAGAGCCATAGAAAGCCTCGGTTACTGGCCCTGGCGTTCAAAGGATTTTTATTTTGCCTGCCCTTTCCAGCTGTAGTCGTTCCATGGAGAGACTCTCCAAACTTCTCTAGCTGATGCTGAGCGCACTCATGATATATAGCAAACAGAAACCGTGGTGGTATTTCATGTTGGGTCATCACCCTCCATTCTGTTTGGGACGTCCCAGCAAATGTGTCCCCAGCAGGTGAGAGCCCAGGTTCTTACTTTCATGACCTTTCTGCCTTCCTTTGATTCTTTTACGGAGACACCTGACTCCCACGATACTACTTCTGGTTAAGGCAAAAGCAAAAAAGATAGAACTGGGCGATGACTGAAAATAGCTAACCCACTTGAGAGCGATAAAAGCATCTGTTGAAAATCTGGTAACCAGATCTCCTTGGTACCAGAAAAAACACACACACACACACAAAAACTGGTGGGTGGTGTACACGGTACAAAGAAAGGGAGTCCCTGAGTGTCAGCATCTGGCGAGGCCACGTGTAGCATAATCTGATTAGTTTTCAGTTCCACACCCACAAGCTGAAAGATAAAAACGCGCACCCCTCCTCCCCGAGGAGGTAAAAATCTTCAAGCATCAACACCACATTTACATTCTGCAAGTCAGCCTCTTCCATGGCCCGATTTACATCTTGACTTCTCCAGCGGAGCGGTGGAAGTTCTGTGATGAGAGAAGAGCTCACGTCCCCTTTCCAGTTACCACATCCAGCAGAGCTGAGATTGCTTCGCTTTGATCTGGAAGGCATTCCTTCGTTTCGTTTAAACTGAGACGATTGCGCTGGAGATGAAGCCTCCTCACATCTTCTGCCATGCCTGGGATGTGATAATTGAACGTTGGCTTCTATGGGCCATTTTAACATGTTCTGAGGCCTCCTGGACTGGTGAGCTGCAGCAGCAGCGCAGGCACCGTCTGGCTGGCGGCAGTTTGCGCTGACTTTATTGCACTCTCTCAGTACTATTTTCTGGTTCGGTTCATGTAAAATGGCCAAAATTGGTACTGGGGTGGATTAACGGCAACGCTTTCTGTCTCCAGAAACTAATACTCAGGTTGGTGTTTGGCTTGAAATAGCTGAGTAGTGGTACGAGACCAGAATATTGCTCGTCATTTTGGAGCAAATAATGGATTTCTAATATCTAACATGTTTTCTACTGTGACAACAGCCGAATCAGAACGGCTTGTGGAACTTTTGCCTATGAACTCTCAGTTTTTCTCATCTCTTTCCCATCTCCTTGCCTGTGACCTGGTCTATCGCAATAGCCGCTGGGTCCCATCCTTATTCAGTAACTCACGGGACAGCCTAAATCTTTTTGGCTGCATTTTGTATCCCACACTGCCTGCGTCCGTGTCCGTAACCATTTTGTTCCCCCTCCCAACCCAATTTATTCCACAAAATAGTCTTTGTGATGGAGTAACCGGCACTAAACGCGGTGTTGCAGGCATTGGGGTAGCTACAACATTATTTTACCCTATTCTTTATGTAGCTTTATATTGCTTTTTAATGTACTCACTGCTGCAGCAGATCACAGATTCTCCCCGAGCTATCCACACTTGCTACCCTAATCTTTTTTCCTGAAATAAAATTACACCTCATGACTGAGACCAAGGAATACAGCTTTTCTTAGCACACTCCCTTGGGATCAGGAATTTCTCTGTCAACGGACACATATATCAACGAGAGATGAAAAGCAGCTTGTGGAATGAGTTTTAAACATGCATCACATATTTCATTGCTGCTGCTTATGCGCTACTCAGAAGGCCTTTTTAGAGTGTGTTCAGCCCATACCTCATGGCTCCTCTGTCCTTAATAGGATTTTACTTTTTTTTTCTGCACTGGAATCAGGACAAGAGATTTATTTAAGTTGCCTACACTTCTTTGTGAGCACCTCCTGAATATGAAGTTTTTGTTGAGTTTCCTGCTTGCTTTCAATGTGAGCACGTCTTAGCTTTTATCAAAGCACAGGAACCCATAACGTGCGAAGCTGTAATGTAATCTCCTCTCACTGGGACATTTCACTGGGGGAGCGTGGCTCCTTCTGTGCATCTCTTTGTCACAACATGACTCCGTGTTACAACCCTAAATTTTAAATGTCCAGAAGGGGAAGGCAAGTCTGCCTTCGGCCCCTTGCTGGTTTCTGGGGACTTGCAGTTCCATTGATGCCTGGGGTCTTCCAGATGTGCATGGAGCTCTCTTTTCCCTACTTTTTTTTTTTTTTTTTGGGGGGGGGGAGGTGGCAACACCCAAACCCACACATCTCTAGATCATTTCAATTAAACCAGATGTGGCAATCTTTCTTCTTATTCCTTTTTTTCTCCTCTTTTTTTTCCCCTCTTTTTTTTTCTTTTTCTTCCTTTTTTCCCCCTGCCTACACTAAAGTGCACTGCTATCCTGCTGAATTTTGTCTTTCTGTGATAAACCTAGTTCATTATAATAATAATAATGCACATAATTAAATATAAACTCTTTCTAGCAAAGCTATGCGCGGGCAAACAGAGTGTGATGAAAACAAAGCCGGGGGTTATCGGGCACAGGTTGGTACTGGAGCGGTGACCTACATAACAAGTGTTGACGGAGTTATCTGAAGACAGTTGAAATAGCTCGTGCACCAGTTTGTTAGTGATTCTAAAAAGAAAAAAAAAANACATAGAGCAGGATTTTTCTCTGAAAGTTCAAAATAAAATTCACTTTGAGGGGGTGGATTCGTTCCCAGATAAAGTCAGCCCCGGCGTGTGAGGCCAGACATAGGCTAATCACGTTTGCCTTATTTTGAGCCCTCTTAAATTTGCTGAAATGTGATTAGGAATGAATAGCAGAGAAAAGGGGAGGGGAAGGAGATACCTTTAAAGAACTGAGGGCACAATATGACTGGCGAAAGGAAAAGCAAGTACTTAGAAATTGTGGTGGAAAAGAAGATAGGAGAAATCCCAAGAGAATACTGACTGCGTGTGTGTGTGAAAGTTGTTTCTTCAGATTTAGCAGCACCCAGCTGCTAAATTACAAGTAGTAATTTAAATAGATTTCTTTACTGCAAAGGTCATTAGGCATTGGAACGGATTACCCAGGGCAGTGGTGGAGTCCCCATTCCTGGAGGTATTTAAGGGTTGTGTAGATATAGTGCTGAGGGACGTGGTTTGGTGGTGGGCTTGTCAGTGTTAGGTTAACGATCGGACTAGATGATCTTACAGGTCTTTTCCAATTTAGGAGATTCTGTGATTCTGTGAAAAGATAAAGCTAAAGACTACCAGGCTAGATGTTATATTGTTAATTAAGTTGCCATTATGGAGTTGTTACAAGCCCACCAAAAACCATTCCCCATTTAAAGTGATTGATACGTCCCGAAGAGAGGAGTAGCCACCCACGCCAGCTCTAACATAGGGCAGCACCTTCTCCATAAGGAGAAAGCTCCCACCTATCCTGCGCTTTTAGACTGAGTCATCCTGGGAGAGAAAGATCATACTTCAAAGTGCAAAATAATGGGTCAACTAATTAATTTTTTTAAATTGCTAGAGAAGTTTCTCCAAAATTAAATTCCATCCAGTTTCTTCTCATCTCCCAGCCTGAATCTTTCACTTCTCTATCTAGAACCATGATTTCTCCAAACCTAGTTTGGATTTAGCTGCATAGTATTGACGTCGCTTTGTTTATACGTCATGTAGGCACCATGGTCCCAGCTAGATGATGTGAACCCACGTACGTTGGTACTGTGGTGAGAAGTATTATTAAAAGGCATTTTTTTAAGAGTGGTAGTTTGATAGTTCAGTCTCAAGATTCAGTGGCGTCATTTATACTTTTAAAATAAATTAACCAGTGCCAGAGTTGGTTCTCTGGCCCTAAAACTGATGGGATGATCTGACCGTGTGTGCAAAGCTAAACTCTCATAGCCTCCAGGCAGATGGCTGTGTTCACACTGCTGAGGCGCAAAGTGGATTATCTCAAGCCACTGGGGATCATCTGGAAGGGTTCAAGCCCAAACCCTACCAAGAACCCTTCTTATAGTTAAAAGCATAAAAATATCCTACCCAGTCATTGCCTGTGCCTGTGCCCCTGCGCTGCTTACAGGGGTGGAGGCAGACGTGGTTCTGGGTTGCAATCAGGGGGTCTGGGCCCCCGTTTCAGCTCTGCCAGAGGCTTTTTATGTCACCTTGGTGGGTAACTTAGGGTAAGATTCATTCCATTTAATGTTGACTAATGGGGAGAGTGTTTAATTAAACTAGTCATGTGTGCTCCCTCTCTGTTCAGAGAAGGAAGAGAAAGCAAATTCAGAAGGTGAATCATCCCGTTTTAAGACCGGTGTCAGAGACAAATGAGATTAATTGCCCTCGGGAAGTAGCTATTTCTTTCCATTAACTGTAGAGGAAGTCTACATTAGAAGAGTTTAGACTAGATGCCTGATTTATGAATGGCTGAAGTTAAGTAAAATTAGTCCTGACCTTAATCTCTATGCATGCCTGTTTCTCCATATGTTGAATGATAGAAATAACACCTTCTGTGCCTCTCATTTAAAGCCACCATAGGGTGAGGAGCATCCTATAACTGCTTTGGAAAGAAATTCAACCTAGGAGCAAAAATACAATTAGAGAAGGAAAGCCTTTGCTCTTGAAACATCTCAATGACAATATGAGCAGTACCACTTAGGGCATCCTGTTGCTTTTGCCATTTTTCCCCTTTACATTTTGACAACCGAGCACCCATAAATGACTTTTCCCAGTGCAGCCATACGGCGCAAGGGCAGTTAACCTGTTTTGGGGGAGAGAAGAGGGAGCACTGAGGAAGGCGGACCATGCAAGGCAGCGTAGGACCCAGTCTTGGCCAGCAGCTTTGAAGGTTTTCCTTGTGATACTGCTCTTCTCAAATGACTATTTACTTTTTGGAAAAATTCCCAGAGGAATGAAAGCTAATGACTAACTGTGACAGAGTTAAAGAAAAAAAAAAAATAAGGGGAGAAGAAAAGCTTGCACTTCCTTAGCAAAAATCCACAACATATAAACCAGGCATGGAATAATTGTCCCCCTTGATAACTTGTACTTACATATGAGGCTTGCTTTTGGAAGAGAAAGTTTGCCCCTTTAACTACCGAGCGTAGTTAAAGCAGCAAAAAAAAAAAAAGACAAAAAAGACCTTGTGTGGGTGTCCTCATAAGTGCTTATTTTGATCCAAATTGCAACGTGTTACACATCTGTATGGGCACAGCTGTACTCGCTAAAGCTTTCACCAGCACAACCGGGCCCACAACACAAATCACCCCACCGATGTCGCTGTGTTATCGGGGGTAGTTGAGATACCTGTAAGTCCGTTAAATCTAATAACAGGTCCTTAGAGGCCATTTTGGGGTTTTTTTTGGGGTGTGTTAAATTACTACATCTTGTTATTAACGCTTTTATTTTATGATTTGCTGTTTCCAGGGCACAGACAGAAGCTTGATGACTCTAAACCTAGTTTGTTCTCTGAACGCCTCAGTGATTTAGGGCGCATTCCTCATCCCAGTATGAGAGTAGGGGTCCCGACCCAGAGCCCACGGCCCTCTCTGAACTCTGCACCAAGTCCTTTTAATCCACAAGGACAGAGTCAGATTACAGGTAAGAGACAGAACCATAGGTTTGACTTGCACAGGCAATGGTAGTAATTGCTTATGGATATTTGTGTCTCAACTGCAGTAAAAGAGGCTGTTACAGAGCGAGAGACGTGTTCCAATCAAGGCTAGGTGGGAAGTGGATTTTTCTGTAGTGTTTGGAGCTGAAAATGTCTTGCTTTTTTTTAAAAGACCTTTTTTTTTTTTTTTTTTCCGTAAGTCCAAAACAGTCCAAAATAGTCAATCTGGGTAAATTGAGTAGGAATCTGGTGAAATTCTAACTGTCGCTTTGCTCTGCCTTCTCCTCCGTGTGTGCAATAGTACATATCAGAATCAACATTTTTATTCAGCGTTTTTATTTTGCACTGGTGTTGAGGGAAGCAGCCGGCATTTAACGGTCTTTATATTGGAATAATAATGCAATCTTCTCACGTGGCGGTTTCCTTTTAGCACCAGTGCTGACCACTGTTCCAATAAACGAACTGGGTTACGGAGAAGTCTCCAAAGGTTGCTTGCGAGGGTTGTACACGACATTTATGATTGCATGCTGAGAGACGGATTTCATTGTGCTGAGAGAAATCATAAAGTACCATGTGTCACAGATTATAAGACCGAAATAAGATGTTTAACTGCAGCTATGCCAGAAGTTTGCAACAAAACCTTGAAGCCTCCAAAGTAAACCAATTTTGTCATTTTTCTAAATTCAGAGCTGGTTAATTTTTTTTCAAAGAATGTCAAAACAACCTCTACCTAATTTTGGCCATTTCCACACTCAAAACTTGCGCTGATGGGTTTGCGTCTGTCCAGGATGTGAAGAGGTGTTGCCCCTGACCAATTCACTTGCTAGAACTGTTGGAGAACTTCACCTGGATGCAAGTTCATCAACAAAACTCTGGGCTCAATTTACTAGACTAGTTTAAAACTCAGTTTTGCTGCTATAGTTGCATCTATATTAGGAGACCTTTGCCAATCTCGTATACCAGTATTCCTTTACTGGTAAAGCACTCCTACTATACATAGTCTTTGTGTCAACCTAGGAAGATTTCTGGTTTCATGTTTCAAGTGGTTTTGACATGATACCAGCTGAAACTTAGTGGTTTTAACAAAGTGTTGTGGCTTTCTTCTTCTTTCTTTTTATTCTTTTTTTAAGTTCAACGGGTTTATTAATTTGCAGTAAGGAAGAGAAGTGAGTGGGTTAATTTGAACCCAAAGCACTCAGAGAATTGAAACGAAAAAATTGTTCACATGAGCTATGGCAAAGTTCTCCCAGATCCAGCTTTAACTAGCGTAAAACATTTATAATATAGTAAATATATTCCATAGGACCCATTACAAGGTACCTGCTGCCCACCAGCTTCCCAGAGCAGGTTTTTTGGCTGGGCTTAGTGTTTTGTTTGTTGGACAGGTGAAGTCAGGGCTCTTGTGCATATCATTTTCTGGGTAAAATCTGCCAAACTAAAGCCCAATATTTTTTCTAACGTACTGCCTTCTGTCTGACAATGCTTGGGGACGTTGTTCCTGAGAAAGCAGGGGGAAAATCTGGGGCTATAATCAGCTTTTTTCCTTCTTCCTTGTGCCTCCATAGTTTACCTATTGTGCAACACTATATCTAGGAATGAAGGAGGGTGAAATTCTTCCTGACCCCATCTGGTGATCAGCTTATGCCCTGAAGCACGAGAACTGAGATCCCCTTGTAATTTTCTTCCTAGCTAAGTGTAACCTCATATGCTGCTCTCATTCACATAAATGCCTCCTGTAGAAAATGTTCTGCTGGGTTTGATTAATAGAGTACTTCTCTGCCTCCTTATGAATCAGCAGCAGCATTTACAGATCCGGGAGGTGAAAACTTCAGATGAGCTTTAAATAAGCCTGACTGGAAACGAAGCTGTGTGGCATTCGCTGTCTTCTCTGCAAATTTAAGAGTCAGCGGTTCGAAGCACCAGCTGAGACTTCGCTGAGAGAGGGGAGATGCGGTGGTGGTGGGGCAGAGGGAAGCAAGCTGAACCAAGGAAGGCAGGCTGACTTTCCCATCCATTGTGGATTATGTGCTTTTCTTGCCAGATAAACTCACGGTCGCGGGATGCTTTAGAATCCCACATTGCTCTAATTTCCCTCAAAAGAGTGAGGGCTCGGCTGCTTATTAAAGTGTGAAGTGAGTAAGTGGTCTGATACAGTATTTGCCATATTATTCCCTACCCTTCTCTCCTCCATTTAGAAAAGTCAGACACCCAACCCTCAAAGCCTGGTCGTTAGCTTTCTGGTCGCCCTCCCACTTAATAAGGTGATTAAGCACGAGCATGTTACATCGATGCGAGATCTGTGAATTGTGCTGCCTTCCCCACAAGGCTTTTTGGTGCTCTTCAGGACGTTGATTGTAATCTGTAAAGCTCTACGCGCTTTGATGTCCCACTAAAGTGCTGGGCTGCTTTTTGCGGACAGTCCCTCCAAGTTCTTCTGGGATGAATGGATGCTCGTTGCCACACAAACCGTGCCAAGGAGAGACAAAGGTGATGCCGCAGACGAGGCACCTCTTTGATCGGGTGTTAGATGGCCGTGGGTAATTGCTAAACGTCCGCCTGTTTGGTGTGGTAGTAGGGAGTGAGCTGTTTGGGCTGTCCGTCTCCACCAGTTTCCTTGTTGTGGCGCGATGTTCAGTGGGAACACCAGTGGCTTCTTAACGTGGTCACTGGGCTGGTATGGCTTGGGTATGTATTGGAAGGAGAATAGACCCTTGTCTGAAAAGCAAGGATTTTTTTATTACCTTTATTAGAATTAACCAAGCATTCCTTTAGAAATACCCTCATTTCTTAATCTTTTTACCTAGTAATTTAGGGAAAATAATTAATTCCTAATAACTTTAACAGTAAATACTGGTTTCCTATGACAAAATCCATATTATTGCTAGTAAGCACATAACCTGGTTTTGTTTCGTTCCACTTGAGGTCTTGCATAGCTATTGCATGATTAAACAGAAATAATATTTAAAGCCTGGCTGGCCCACACCTGAGTCTGACAGAACTCAGCACTTTGGGGTTCACTCTTATATTTCTTTTCTCTGTCTAGGTTGTGTTTATTTTCCTAGAGTATCAGAGTACGGGTTTTACAAATCACGGCGCAGTCCTCAACCTACCACAGGAGCGGGCTGTGGCGGTACGAGGCACAGAGTTGCCCTTATTCAACATGGCATTTTAACTAGGATTCTGCGAAAGCAACATCGAAGGGTCATTAAAAAACAAATCGTCCAATAAGCAGATGCCTTTGCTGAGGCAGTGCAGATTCAATTTGAACCCTGCTTGCTGCCCGTAAATCAGGAATCCTGTCTGTTCACATTTGGATACTGGTATATTTGCTTTTTCTTTTTTTTCCCCCCGCTTTCCCTAACGGCGCTCGCACAACTTGCTCACGTATCCGATTACACTCCCGTTCAGACACAGAGCTGTTGCATCGGTGTTTCAGTACGAAACGAGGCAGACCGTTGTTTTTCTAAAACGCAAGCGGTGAGGATTAGCTCCCATCGGCCGGGAAGAGCCACGGGCGTAACGGCAGGAATGCGGTCGGCGCGCGGACCCCGGCGGCTGAGCTGCGGGGGCTGCGAAGTGGGAGTTAAGTGAGGTTTCATGCTCCATCGCCGCTGTGGCACCGTCTGATCTATAGGCAACCTGTGACTTTCATCACTGAAATAACAGCACTCAAAAGCAGGTCCCGTGAAATCTTTTTTTTTTTTTTCCCCCTTTTCCTCTTCCCCTCCCTATGCGCTTCGGGGACGTTATGCTTCAGTTTCTCATCACTTTTAGGGTAGTAGGATGCAGATTTAAAGGCTTACCTGGAAGTTAGTGCGGGGACCCGTCTCCACTGGCAGGCAGGGACTGGTTTCAGGGACAGCGTAAACTGTGTCTGCTGGGAAGAGCGTGGGCAGAAAGCACCGTTGATGCTCAGATGGAGGGTGAGGATGGTACCAGCCGGGCCCTCCTTAATTCCCCCCGTTCAGGACTTGCAGGCGATGGGCTGGATGCTGCCCTTTTGCAGAGTCAAGGAGAAGGCAGAAAGCCATGCTCATCACAGCCTTGTCCTGCGCTCTGGCTATGCAGCTGTGCAGCATCTGCCTCAAAGACCAGTGCCTGTTCTCCGAGACCCGTCAGCTGCAGGACAGGTTGGAAACAGAAACGGAGTAGCTGTTATCAGAGCAGCACTACGCAAGTGCCCTGCCAGGGGTTGGCTGTGTTTTACCTGGGACCGGCAGCACTCTGAGGCACGCACCAGTTTGCAGCTGGTGCACATCAATCTGAGAGCGCATCAAACAAAGTACGTGGTTGCCTGGAACAGCTAATTTAGAAACAGCCCAAGTAATAGGCTTATAGGGTGAATTTTGCCTTCAGCTCACTGTAACGTGGAAAAAAAAAATGAGTGGAGGAGGTGGTGGAGCTTGGATTTCTGCTGCCATGAACACAAGGGTGGCTGCAGTCCGCTGTCTTTTACACAAATTGATTGCATCCTTCAGGCGACTGGCCAGGTGCCACTGTGAACCTCCATTTGGTAAAGCTTGTGTCCCTCCTATTAAAGTATTCCTTTAACTTTATTTTTTCCCCCCACTTTACAATTTTGTTGCCCTACTAGTATGATTTGTTCAATTTGGGTTTTCTTTTAGAAATGTGACTCGGGGGTGGGGGGGAGAAATTATTTTAGAGGTTCTTCAGGCCAAAATCCAAAATCTGGTCTCAGTTGTACTTCCGTACATTGGGGTGTAACTCCATTGAATTTGACCTCATTGATCGAACTGGGCAATTCGGATCAAGCCCTGGGCTTGGAAAGATGCCTAAGGAATAGTCAGTGAAGAGGAGGAGGTTGCATTTTTGTTGTTGTTGTTGTTTTGCTGGGAGGGGGGCGTTACAATAGTTGGGTTACTCCTGCAGAAAGTTATCTTGGCTTTGTTAAGATCAGAAGTGAGGATATTTGCGTTAAGTGTTTACCAAAGATAGCTCCAGACAGCTTGCCTTTTAGTAGCACTAATAGAATCAGCAGCAGCCAGTGCTGGAGCTGATGGCTGGATTTAAATGTGAGTGATTTTGCAAAGTGTGTGCACGCGTGTGACGTTGGGGTGTTACAGACGATACGCTGAGGAGCTGCGAGCCTGTGAGCATGGTCTGATCGTGTAATTCAGCCTGGGAAATGGGAAATTGATTTTTTTTTTTTTTCTATAATAAATCTGTGTGCTTCATAATCCAGTGCCAAAGCAGTCAGAAAAGTCATTTTTCAGGGCTGTTTACAGTTTTTTTCCTTCTCTCCATTGACACTTCAGAACATTTCCATTGAAAGAAAAGAAGTCACGTTGTTGGAGAGCCAATATCATCAGTGGGAGAACGGGTCACTGGGGTTTTTTTTCATTCTTTCTTTTTTTTTTTTTAGTTTTATACAGTCCAATCTTAGACTGATTCTTAAAACTGTTTATTGTCCATTAAGCATCAATGTCCATTGATGCAGTGAACCACAGACCACAAGGGGTCAAGAACCATCTGTATCTCCCACTGACTAAGCGTGGCAGTAAAACCTAGGCACAAAATAATTTGCAATGCTCAATATTTCCCGCTTCGGTGAGGTTTACCTGGAAGTGCAAACAGGACGGAGCTGTTTGGGCATTAGTTTAGACCTCGCCCTGCTGACTTGTCTCAGCCGAGCTGCGCCCGGGCTTTCTTAGCGTACACACGATATGCCCTGTTGTGAACGAATGTGCTGAAAGCCGCTCTTTTCTTCACGCCCACGCAGGCATAACAGAAATGTTTACAAAAGGAGGACTGCTCTTAGTAATCACTCCAAAATTTTCAAGTGCAAATGCCAACTCAAAGTGGCCCTCTGCCTCTTTTTGCTGTTGTTGAATGCTCTGCTAGCCCTTCCCCATGGGTGTTGTATGGGAAGATGTGGGGCTTTTTCCCCGAGCTGTTCACTGTATTTTTATATCAGATTTTTGCCTTGTTTTGGAGGGATTCCTTTAGGGAGGAATCCACACTTGATCTGCCTCAGAGCTCTAAGGTTTCTTATCTGTTCTGGGCTTTTTGTGTTTGGGAAGATGTGCTGTGCCTGCAGAGCACACGGTGCTTCGGGTGACGGCGCAAAGCCCCTGGGCTGCAGGGACCCGGAGGACATGCACGAACCCACTGGCTGGAGCAAACGGGGAAGCTGGTCTCTGGTGCAGGAGGCCAAGGAAAACCTCTCATAAATCTGCTCCTAGCTTCTTCCCTGCTAAATAGTCACTCCATGTCTTACATGCCCAAGCGAGGAGGAGGTGACCCTCCTAAGGACGTCATTGTGTTTCCCCCAGAAGCATCTGTGTGAATCTGCTCTGGAAGTGCTGTTCTGGCAGCTGGCACCTCTCCGTGGTGCTCCTAGCACTCTCCTTCCCCCCAGGAGGTTTGGGTTGGTGGCATGTGGGACCAGAAGAGATGGGCTGGTTGGGCCTCAGCAGCCAAAGTCTCTGCTCCAGCAGCACTGCAAGGAACATCTGCTGGTGGGACCAAAGGGTACCACGTGAGACCCAGCTGCATGTCTGTCTTCAAGGACTAGACGGGGCAGCTTTGGACTCTGCCTCGTGACATTTTAGTCTGGGGATTGGGCAATGCCACTGAGCAGTGACGTTTACCCTGTGGATTAGCAGATCTCCTTTGACTTGTCAAGGCAAAGGCATTTAGCTGCTCTCTCCTCTCACGTCCATGCAAACCTTGGTGGCTATCAGTCAGTGAGGCAGTCAGTTTAGGGCATTTACTCTGGTGAAGGTTCTTCCTTCACTTTCTGGTTTCCTGATGGACCAAAGATAACTCTTGAAGCCAGTTGGCCCCAGGGCCAAATCCCCCACCGTGACCTCAGCCGTGACCTCAGCCATGCCTCAGTGTGGAGGAATCACAGTAACCCTCCAGCCTGGGCTGTTGTGACCTTCTCCTCAGTCACTGAGCTCTGATGCATCATCTGATGTTCGATTGGGTTGGGGATTTTCCTCTTTATTATTTCCCATTCCCTGAGAAGACATGATCTCATTTCCCTGGAGCTAAGCTGATTGCATTCTAGTTTCAGAGGGGCTGAAGTTCGCACCTGAATATCTGGGTTGAAAGTGTCCAGCCAAGATAAGCACCCTATTTTCTGAATTAAGTACTCAGAGAGTGCCTGCACCTTAACGAAATGACTGACTAAATATGCAATATATCATTATTGTCCTTAAATTTAGGTAGAAATTGTGTCAAATGGAGGTTGGGTGAGTTACCCAGGTCCCACAGGAGATCTGCTTCAGGGCCAGAAGCAGATAAGTCACAGCACAATGCCTTCACTAACAGTCCATACTCTTTTTTGCTTTTACTCTAAAATACCTTGCAGTTTAAAATCTCACAGTATTGGACTCATGGAGAGCTGAAATCAAATATATATATCTACAAAAGAAATGTGGCATTGCGGCTCTGAAGTTGGAATGAGCTATAGGAGCCGTGTATAAATTTAAGCTAGATGTCATAAGAATACATTATATGTTTTTGGGTGAACTGATGGTCCATCCAGCACTGTACTGTGCCTCTGACAGCGCAGTATGAGATACTGTTTTGGAAGACCGCTTTTTGCCATTTGCCCTTCTTGTGTCCGCACAGACATTCACAGTAGTTGGATTAAGGATGTCAGGTGTACCACCAAGCCTAGCGTGGGTGTTCAAAGTGGTGAGGGTGCCAGAGATGCTCAAGATCTTCTCATGCTACGAGGATTGCACTACCAGAAGTGGCATGACCCTCCAAAAGGCAGCTCCTTTCCTGAGGTTTTCACCATCTTAGGCCAAAATCCTGTGAAAACATCCTCTGCCGTGATTTTTTTCCTAGCCCTTACCTGCTATATAATTTCCTCTCAGCGTTGGAGCTAACCTAAAACCAAAACTTTAAGGGACTCTGTTTTGGATTCGGAAGCAGAGATTGAAAAGCTCTTGGAGTTTGAAGGAGCTTGGATTTGAGATTGTGCTCCTGACACATCATTAATTTTAAGATTGTTTTCCCAGCAAGCCTAGGCTTTCCGTTCCCAGTTGAAGATCATTTACCATTGACTGAATGGTGAATTATAGTAGTGGAATGAGGCAGAGAAATATGTCGATATCAGATATAACAACGAGCAGTCAGTCAGATTTGAACCTGCGCCAATCTATACAACCCTAGCCTTGAAATTGTTAAAACAAAGAAGTTCATTACATTTAATGATCAAGTGTCCTTCGGATTTCTGAGGAGTTTATGTTAACCATTTATATTACTCAGCTCTAATATAAATGGCAAACTCCAGGAAAATCCTCTTAAAATTAAATTGGAAAGTTGGGGTTGTTTTTTTTTATATATCTATATAGTTATTTTGCTTCAAGGAAGTATCTGCTTTCCAGACATCTCTTCAAACAAATCATGTCTGAACAGAAAAAATAAACATGGAATAGCTGAAACGACAAGGTTTTGCTGTGTGGACGAGCAGGGAAAGGAGTTAAAAAAAGAAAAAAAAAAAAAAAAAGTTGAATTTCCTGAAAAAGTGCCTTTGCTTATGCCATGTGGCTATCACATTGCTGTCTACAAAGTAGAGCCCTGACACAGTGCTCTGATGTAGCTGGTTCTCCAAACTGAGTGGACCTGATGCGCTTCACTGAGAATGCTGGGGAGAATTTGGAGAGATGTGCTACAGTTTCTATGAACCAGTTCAGAAGCAGTCTTCTGTTTATCGTGCAGTGCCCAAACCAAACTTTCGGCTTGAAAGTGCTTTGGTTTTATCAATGTAAAGAAGTAAAAATAATAATTTATGAGGCATTCAGTGGTATCTTTATCACCAGATATTAAGTGAGAGCAAATGGCTTATAAATCCAAACACCAGTGAGGAAAATTAGGTCTCCCTCTCTCTCACTCAGGGCAATCCACCAGTGCTTCAGCAAAAAATAAACTGTATTTACCCTTAAAATCATTTCCTCCATAGTGAGCTGTAGCAAGTACATCAAAAGGCACCATTAGCTTCCGATAGTTATCCCAAACCATTTGGTTTCATACTGTTGTAATTGAGGTGACTGTAGGTAATTGGGCCAGCATCCAAATGTGACATTTTTTGGACGGATGCTGATAAGATTAATGACATTTTCCTTCTTGGATAGTATTTTCAGCACTGAAAACACTACTGTGTAATGTTTGAACTGGATAACAACTTGACAGCCGTGCCAAGTGCTGACTGTAGAGTTTCCCCACCTCTGAAGTCCGTTCCCTAAGCTCAGACCTGGGTCTTGTACTTGCTGTCTGCTTATCTGGCCGAATCCTGGAGGACTGGCGAGGCTTGGTGTAACACGCTGTTAGACCTGGACAAGAGACACCAGGAATTTGCAGCACAGCTGCTAGATCTTTTAAAACTCGGCTCACTGCTCCATTCATTTCCCCAAAAACTTGTTATGGTGAGGAAAAAGCACAGAGCGAGACTTGAGTCCTAGAGGAGCAGGTTGTGTTTCATTATATTCCCATTCCTTGTAGGACTGATGTGTGTATGTTCACTAATCCCACCTCTTTCAATTAGGCTGTTGATGCCCCCAAATTTTTCTTCCTTTTTAAAAAGTTTTCTTTTTTTTTTGTTGTTTTTTTTTTCTTTTTTCCCTAGACCCCAGGCAAGCGCAGTCATCCCCGCCATGGTCCTATGACCAGTCTTACCCATCCTACTTGAGCCAGATGACTTCACCGTCCATTCACTCCACGACTCCCCTGTCCTCCACTCGAGGCACAGGACTTCCAGCCATCACCGATGTGCCCAGACGCCTCTCAGGTAAAGACTGTGTTTTGCCTAAAACAATTATGCAGATAGGAACAGGAGTGGCAGAGGCAGAGGCTGCCTGCGTGGCCTCAGACAAACCTTAATAAGAAGAGCAAAGCTCAGTCGGTGATAACAGGGTTAGTGCACGGCGGAGGGGGGGTCAAAGTCCCTTTTTTTTCCGAAGTGGAAGAGCTGCTGTGTTTCTCTGAGCATGTATCGATTGAATGTCTCTAGGTCCTTTTCCGATCAGACTATTTTTAAATTGTGAACATAATTCTATGAACAAATTCTCTCATTTTTTTTTTTTTTTTTTTTCNTTTACTTGCATGTTTTAAAGTAATTGTGATATTCTCTATTTTTTGGTGCTTTACGTTTGTGGTGTCCGTGATGTTAAGCATCCTGACAAGGTAGATGACTTATTTCTTCGCTAGTTAAGGCTAAGGTTCATTCTCCCGCATTGCAATCCAGTAGCTCAAGAGAGCCTATTTCCTTAGTTAATGTGTACTTAAGATGCCTATCAGAAACTAGCTGAGTCATTTTAGGGTAAAGATCGGACAAATTGTGCTTTGGAATGATGCAGGAGAGAGGAAATATGTTTAGGAACGTAGACAAGACAGCAGCAAGGAACTGAGACTTCTTTTTTTTTTTTTTTTATCAAACAAATGTACATTTACATACTGTGCAATTCATCTCTAATGGTCTCAGTGATAAAACCATCTGTGTGAAGTAATCTGATTGCCCCAAAGTAAGATAGAGCCTGTCATGGCACACAGTCACCTTGTATATCTTGCCAAAAATGAGGAACCTTAGGGGAGGGAGGCTCAGTATTAAAACTCCAACCTTGCAAGTGTGGAAATATCAGCAGCGTATGCCAAAAAAGCATGTGTAATGTAAAGAAAGCCTTTATGATTCATTAATGAAAACCAAAGAATCAGCCTTATTACATCTATTTTTTGCATGTTTGCAAGATATTATTATAATCTTGGATGCTGCTGCCATAGACCTGTTTGACTCGCAGCCAGGTGAATTTCTCGCTGTCGTGTTTCCCCCTTCCACCACGCTCACAGCGCTGGAAATGTTCATCCCTCCACCGAGCTGCACCGCTGACGCGCTGAACCGCAGCCAGCAGGCGTGTGGGATTTGATTAGAGTAGGCTCCTTGATTTCTTTCATCTTGGAGGAGGGAAGCTTTGTTTCTCAAACAAACAGCTGCAAAACCCTCTGCGGTCCTAGCGCGCTCTGCCTTCTCCGAGATGCCGAACATCTCCGTGTGGGCCGAGGGCTGGAGGGCGGTGGAGCAGGTTCCTGCGAGCTCTCCCTGCGACGCGCTGACGGCGTTCAAAAAACTTGACGGGCTTGATGCTGAGGAAGTGCTTTGTTTGGCCCGAAACAGGTTCCCTTTGAGCGGGAGCCTCCTCCCGATGGTCTGCGTTGTCGACTGGGTTATTTTTGCGATTGTGCCCCCAGCGATACCTCCAGGAGAGGCTGGGCTGGGACCGCAGCAGCTGTACCACCACCGACTTGCCCTGCAGCCCTTGCTTGTCTGTGTGTATTCAGACGTGAGCGCCTGGCGTGTGGGCACAGGCTGAATGACTAAAAGCCCTGGCTGTGTACATTATGTGGCCGCCGACTGAACTTTGCTGCTGCGCTCTACGGTCGGTTGCCTTCACGCTTCTTGCCCTTCATCTTTCGGGGGCTCGACCGACGCCTCCGCAGCGCTCTTCCCTTTTCCCAGTGTGGGGATCATAGAATCATAGAATGGTTTAGGTTGGAAAGGACTTTGAAGATCATCGAGTTCCAACCCCCCTGCCGTAGGCAGGGACACCTCCCACTAGACCAGGTTGCCCAAGGCCACGTCCAGCCTGGCCTTGAACACCTCCAGGGATGGGGACTCAACAACCTCTCTGGGCAACCTGTTCCAGTGCCTCACCACCCTCAAAGTGAAAAACTTCTTCCTAATGTTCAATCTAAACCTGCCCTCTTCCAGTTTGAAGCCATTCCCCCTCGTCCTGTCACTACATGCCCTAGTAAAAAGTCCTTCCCCAGCTCTCCTGTAGGCCCCCTTTAGGTACTGGAAGGCCGCAATAAGATCTCCGCGGAGCCTTCTCTTCCCCAGGCTGAACAGCCCCAACTCTTCCAGCCTCTCCTCATAGGAGAGGTGCTCCAGCCCTCGGATCATCCTCGTGGCCCTCCTCTGGACACGCTCCAGCAGGTCCATGTCCTTCTTATGTTGGGGACTCCAGAGCTGGACGCAGTACTCCAGGTGGGGTCTCACGAGAGTGGAGTAGAGGGGCAGAAAAGAGAGATCTTGCTTCCAGTTAGATTCGAGAGACTGTAAAAAGGGGACTTTGATCTTCCACAAGTGCCAGAGGTTGTCTGCAGTGTTTGCTGACATTCAGCAATGCGGAGCGGCGTTGCTGGGTGGAGGACGAGCTCTGATGCTCAGGCTGCAAAGAGGTGCGTTGCGGCCGCCGCTACAAACCCGGCCGTTCCTCTCAAGGGTTTCTACCCAGCAGTGCCACGGGGAGGGAGGGCAGGATCCGGCCCCTTTTGTGTATAAAGCAGAGAGAGAAATGCAAGTGTAAAGCTGCCGCTTACAGCAAACAGTTTATCCCTCGCACACGGAGAAATGCAAATCTCCGCTCAGTTGCATGATACCACTTTCAGACGAGAGCAGAGCTTTGATGGGGGGAAAAGTGGCTGGTAAGAAATACTAAAAATGTTGGAAAACTTCAGGCACCTCCAGTGCATGAGGGAGAAATTAGAGTTTTACAAGGCCTTGAATAAAAATGAACTTTGCTTTCCGATACAGTGGCAGAAATCTGATTATCAAGGCTGTTAAAAGTATACAAGGTAATTTTAATGAATGCCATATTTACTGCCTGTTGCTTAACATCATGAAGGAGGAAAAATGGGTAAAACTTCCCCCTTAGGCCTTGGATGTCACACCTACAGCCACAGGACTTCCTACCTGCCACAGTTTCACATCACCCAGCCTTTCCACAGGCCTCCATGGCTCTGCCTGGACAACTGCTTAAGTTCTGCTCACCCAGACATTGAAAATATACCATCTAATAAAGCAATTTGTCATTCAGAAGCGTGGTTCCTGGTTGTATGGTCAGTGGCAGCCCTCAAGAGCTATTTTTGATGGTACTCCTGTGACCAGAAACACATCCATCCCGTGGCCAAAATGGTGGTGTTCCTCCCCATCCTGGGAGGGGGCCATCTCTTGGTGATGAGGACGCCTGTGTTTCAATCCCAGGTTTAGGCTGAGCATCAGAAGAAGTTTGGGGCTGTAGGACAGGAGGTGACGGGGGACTGCCGCAGCAGTTCATAGAATCATAGAATGGTTAGAGTTGGAAGGGACCTTAAAGATCCTCTAGTTCCAATCCCGCTGCCGTGGCCAGGATCAGCCTCCACTAGACTAGGTTGCTCAAAGCCCCATCCAACCTGACCGTGGAGTTCTCATGCAGTTCTCTGTCCCATGGGAGAGGGGAAAAGGGCAGCAGGCTGCAACCCTGAGGAGTTATTCGGTCAGGCCGGTGTAACGTGGCAGAACTGGTCGTGTCAGTGTCTAGACTGATTTCTTTGCCCAACTGAAATGTTTGCAGGGACGCTGCAGGCACGTGCAAATGTGTGCCCACGGCTGTCGAACTTCAATTATTCATCTTTTATTCTCCAAATGGGGACTGGGGCTGTGTTTGCAGCGTTGTACAGCTAATTAACGATGTGTCACCCATATTTGGGCCGTATTCAACAGCAATAGCTGAAAAGCAAAGCAAAAAAAGATTATCTGGCATCACTCGTGCAACTTTTGAACCAATGATCTCTCTGGTGCACGTGTCTCATGTTCATATGAAGAATAAATATAAAATAAGCTCACGAGGCCATGCAACTGACTTACCTTATTGCACCAACTCAGTCATAAAAAGAGCTGGGTTCCCTATGTTTTATTAAAATATCTGTCTGCTCAGACTTCCCCAGAAGACAGTGAAAGTTGGTGGCCTAGCAGATTAATATTCTTAATTAAATAATATTGTAGTGGAAACCATGGGAATATATGAACATGGTCATTTTAGAGAGAGTTTTGCCTGAGGGACTTAGTCTTATTGCATGATTCATAGGGAATGCACTCAGTCTTTGTGTCCTATGCATAACCAGAGTGCATGTGGGATGGGGAGCATGAGTGTCTATTATGTAATTAATGTATATGATTCATATAAATACACATCACAGCCGTTTTACATAAAGCTTTGGGACTGATCCAGCAAGTCCTCAGCTCATGGAAGGTTCAGAGCAGGGAGTACAGGTCGGGTTGTTCCTGCAGTCACAAGAGGGCTGCTCCGCAGCAGGTGAAGGAGGTATGGGTATAGATGTCCCCAGGGTAGACATCCGTATCTGAGACAGTCACCCTCAGCTCCCTTTTGAGTCAGTGGGGACAAACTGGCATTTTCAGGACTTGACCAGTCTGCAGGTGAGCTGTACTGGTCCCTGGCAGGGCCTTGGAAGAGCCTGTTTGTCTCCACGGGCTCTAAAGCGAGCCTAGGTGAGTACTTCAGGTACGGGCACGTCTGATCTGATAGTCTGCCTTTGGTGAGGTGATTTAAGAGACGATTTAACTGTCCCATAAACATATCCATATCACAGCCTTGTTACCCTTCAGTCCTGGTTTAACCCTGCCGTGATCTCCCTCACCCTGACCTCTACCTGCTCTGGGATTGCAGGGTTAAGTTCTGAACTTGAATTTAATTTCATTGAGAATACTGAGAAGGGAGGTGGGGAGGCTACTTCTTCCCTTACTCTTTTCCTGGAACTCCTCACCCTTCTGCCTAAACGCTAGTCGCTTGCTTTTTGCTTCACCTTTGAGAGAGACTTGCGGGGTCAAGATCTTAAGATGCTGGAGGACCTGCCCTGCAAGTGTAACATGAACACCTTCAGTGCTGGCTGTGGAAGAACCTGTCCTCTGCAACTGTGTTTGATGAATGCCCATATGACAAAGGAGAAAATTAAAACTGAATCTAAATAGCAGGACAAATCACCAAACCTACCTTTTCCAGCCCTGGGCCCGCACTCTTTGCAGATAGTTGTCACCTGGGGATGCTGGCCTTTTGCCACCATACCCAAACTCTCCTATCCCACGCCCTGGAGTCCCCGCGGCGTGCACGGTGGATTTCGATGTCTTTATATTTATATTCAATTTATATCATTGAATAAAGACACGCTGAGATAGGTGAGGGACGTGCTGGGCTTAGCTTCTCAACAAAGAAGTTTGCAGACCCATCCCTCTGAACTCCAATGGCCAGAAAGTAGTATCTTTACCAATAAATTACATGGGGCTGTTAAATACCGGTACTGTTAAATTGTCAGCGAGGTTGGTTTTGAGCTGGGTTGGCCAGCATGGTCGCAAACAGGTCCCAGCTGTGGTTTGGGAATGAGCAGAGTCCCGAACCTGTTCCCATGGGCAGCTTGAAGGCAGTCACCCCATTGTGGAGGCTAAAAGGATTTAATATTACAGCTGTGGCTAGACCACCTCGGCTGGATTTAGAGCCAGAAAAATGGGTCCTGACCGTGGCCTGTCTGCCAGGTCAAGTGTAGCCAAACTTTCCCATAAATTCGTCTTGCTCTGTATATAATCACCACATCGTTTTGGACCATCCTGGACCTTCATGGGATATTGAATTGAGGAGACGTTCCTGTTCTCCCAGCTCACTGAGGGCTGGCAAGTATAAATGCAACCCTGCGAGTGCCAGCCATGCCCTAATCAGTGAAAATACTGTTCCTTTACACAATTTAATTTTCGTTCTTGTAAGCCTACAAATCTTAAAATAAAAAACCACATATAATGGAAGCAGCTCCAGCTGAACCTCTGGATTTAGTGTTCATATGTTAATGAGAAAGTGGCTCACAGCGATGGGATGGTTTTTCTTGAGGTCCTGTATGGTTTGTCATCTTGGGTTTCTAAGCCTGAATGTGAATTACCTTGGATTTTGCTTAATGTCACGTACACGCATGATCTTTACAATACGGATTTTCCCTTTAAGGGGGGATTTGGTCTTTGAAAAATATTAACTTTAAGAAAGAAAAGTTGTTTACCTTCTTCTAAGGAGCTCAGAAAACTGCACAGCCACTCAGTAAAAACTGTGGTCATGTGAATTATCTATTCTTGCATCCCTTAATTCCTGCTAACTTCATTAAATGTTGTGGGTAATAAGCACATTTCAGGACAGGACCCTCAATAAGAGAAGGCATTAGTGCGGTCTCCAAAAAACAATTGTTTTCCTCTTTATGTGCTCTGGGAAGCGGAGAAATGGTTAATACCGTGGCTATTGCCAGCAACAGCCTTGGTGTTAGCAGCTCCTGAAATGAATGAGCAGTTCACGCTTCAGCAATATTGTCTCAGGCTCTTGGCAAACCCAAGAAGCCAGCTCTGTTTCTGGTGCGCTCGCTACGCTGTGATGTTTTTCTTGGTGACTGTAACAATTTTCACTCTGTCTTCTTTTTTTTTTTNTTTCTCCTAGCTAATTTTCAATGCTTTCCCTGCGAGGTGACACCGAGTTAAGGCAAAGTAAAGAACTTGGGGGAGCTCGGGTCTTCAGAAACAACCCGCTCATTTTGCTACCCTCCCTAAACTTGTAACTTGTCTTTTTTTTTTTTTCTTTCTTCATTATTTTTCAGTGGTTCTATTTATTTTGTTGACCGCAGGTTTTCCATTTTTAGTCTCCTGCCCACTCGGTGCCACCTGGGAATCTCAGCACCTTGGCACTGGTCTGTGGGGTTTCAGTAGCAGCCTCTCTGCTGGGCAGAATCTCTCATTGGGGTAATTGTCCAGAAGATACGTTGCATGCTCCCTACCTCAAGGACGAAGGCCAAATTTTTCTAGCGTGGGTGGCCTCAAATTAGGCACCTATACCCATATTTAGGTGGTCAAACAAGCGGGCTGATTTTCAGAGGTTTGAATATTATAATGCGTGTCTTTAATCCCTTTTCATTTACTTAAAACGGCTGTCGGGAGAGGAAATAAACAGGAAAAACGAAGGCAGAGGGAAAGAGTTTTATTCCTGAAATAAGGGATTTAAAAAATACCGAAAAGAAACAAGTGGAATGTTTTTAAATGGAATAAATTTGTTGCTGATACAGGCAGGAAATAGCACACTCAAATATATGTGGATGTATAGATATATTTTTATCTGAGCTTTTTTTTTGCAATGTGTTTTATATTTAGGACACATATCAAGATTTGCATCTGTTTCCAGAACTTGCTGCTAACAGTTAGTAATGATGCCAAAACATACTTTAGTTCCAGCTTGAGACCAAATGATATTCAGGGCTTTTTTTTATTACTAATTTAGGGTCTGATATTAATTAAGGAAATTTTTCCATAAGTGCCAGGCCTTTTCTGAAGAACTCATTAAAATTATATTAACTTAAACCGGAATCACAGTCTGAGCATGTTTTGTAATGATTATTCTTACTGACTCTGCTGGGTTTTGTAAACAGAATGCTAATTGTTAATGGGGCAACCGGGCGCTTGGTTCCAGACTTCCAAAGGGCCAGATCCTGAGCCGTTACCTAGACGTGTGCTCCCAATAAAGTCAATAAGCTCCTAACAGGAAGGCTGTGGGACTGAGCTCTTTGTTTCATCCTTGTGCAAAGGCGTGTGATGATTTCTCCATCCCCTGGGTGGAATCGCCGTTGATTTTCTACCTAGGATGGAGCCAGCGGCGGTGGCTGATGCAGGACCACGTGTGTCCTGATACGGAGAGGGAATCTAACTCCATACATGAAGCTCTTTGGTACATATAGCGTGATCAGGATCACTTATTTTGCCCTTGAGTCTCTGAGGCCTCGAGTCTTTGTTGCACAAAGACTGTTGTTGATTAATTGCACAAACTGAATTTATGAAATGTTTCTGTAAAATGTGGGAGAATTTGGTCCTTCTCAATCTGCGACTGTGTTTGGTACAAGATAGGTGGAAAAGTATCTTATGCCCTCCTTGAGCTGTATGGTTTAAAAGGTCCAATTCTGCAAATCTTACACTAAAAAATACAATTCAAGAGGCAAAACCTGGTGCTGGTAGAAGTAGCTGGAGCTGCCTTGACTTTCGGTGAAATTTCCTCGCATTTCTGGCCATGCAGAATGTGATCGTGCTGAATTTGGTCAGGAAGGGAGCGTTAGAGCCTAGCAGAGCTTCGCAACACCTTTTTGAAGTGGTTTGGTAATGGTTGTTGGCCCCATTTTACAGATGTCCAAATCTCCTCCCTCCTTGATGGGTGTTTTAGGAGAAGAGGACCTGGTGTCATGCCAGCTTGGCTGGCAGATTTAAAAGAGCATCGGTATTAGTGATACTGGGCTGATACTGGTGACCAAAAGAGAAGGTAAGAGCCGTGCAAGCAGTTCAGGCTTTCTGTGGTTGTACAAAAGAAAACAACGTAGGCAGCGAAGGAGAGGAAGATGAACAAGATAAAACGAAGGTGCGCACCTTCACATGGCTCATAAAGGATGTTATTAAGAGACAACGAACTATTTCATATGCATAAAGGGAGGGTATTTGGGGACACTAATCTGGAAATCTCTTAATATTTGCTTTCAGACTGACTCAAGAGTGAGGGAAGGGATCAAAGCAGAGGATGCCTTCCTGGGCTTGGGACAGGTTCCCCATGTCCGCAGGAGTGATGTGCAGGCGGTGCAGGGTCCCCTTGGGAGGAACCCAACCCTGCACCCACGCGGTGCTCGATGGTGCTTCTGTGTCCAAGGAGGTTTTGTGGAGGGCATGGATTTTTAGCAATGGTGGAATTTTGTCTGTAAAGCTCAGGGAAGAATAATTTGATAGAAGGAGCTTTCCACAGATACATAAATTCATAGGTTAGTAGTAAAGTGAAGCCCATGTGATCATCTGCTTTGAACCCAGCTGTAAGATTTCCCCAAATTTGCTCTCATTTGAACTTGAGGATAACCTTTGAGAAAGAAAAAAAAAAAAAAAAAAAAAAAAACCAAAACGAAAACTCAGTTGGTCTTCATTTAAAAATTTCCAGGGAAGCAAAATCCACCACAACCTTTGGTTACAGACGCTAATTAAGCTCGCTTTGGAAATGTGGGTCTTATTACTAGTCTGAATTTGTCTAACTTTAGTTTCCACTCATTTGAACTTGCTGTAACTTTGTCTGCCAGATTGCAGCACCGCGTTTTATTTCTGAGGTTCGAGTGGGTTCCTGTGGCGGTGACAGATACAACAAGGAGGTGGGTAAGAAAGGAGGTTGCTGTGGTGGGTCTCAGGGAGGTGGCAGAAGCCACAGGGAACTGGACGTTGTGGGACACAGAACTGGTTTGACTTGCGAGGAGGCTGGAGGGGCACTGTGCAAAAATATTTTGGTCATTTAAGTTTGCTGTGGGTTGACTATGATCTATCAAATAGTGGAAGTTCCTTTCCCTAATCGGCCACAATCCTACGGTATCTGCTGAAAAGGAGTTATTTTTGGTTGAGTTACTAGTGGGACTCTACATTTCCAACCCACCTGAAAAAATGCACCGAGAAAGCATTTTTTGCTGACTTTGTGGGCTTCTGCAATTCCTTTAGGAATTTTTCTGCTTTTATATTTGCCCAATTATAAAGTCCCTCCCATTTTTTCTAACAGAATGAATTTAATTCCTCACACCCTACCCTAGATGAAGATACAGTAATAGGACAAACAGGATACGCATTCCCCCCTGTTTTTCATACGCTGTTTGACCTTTAAGGTTAAGAAACACAGCTATAGTCACAGGGGCTTTTTCCTCCAGGTTATCTAGCGATTGCCCTGCCAAAAGCAAAGAGAAGCTCAGGGCTCGGGCTGTGGCCCCGTTGGGTAGCAGACACCCAGCCGGAGCAGCCTCTTTGCTCTCCACATTCATAATTATTCCACGGGCAAATTTGTGAATAGAGAGTTGAAACTGCATTAAACCCTTGGAATTGCCTGGACCAGGCAATGCTCTCGTTACATGAAGTTTAGTTCTGGTGAAAGAGGTATCATACACTCAACGCAGGGGGTTTTGTGGCTTTTCAAAGGTGCTTGTGGAGGAGGAGAGGAGTCAACGTGCTGTGTCTTCAGCCCTGTCTGGGCCATGTCACCTCCGAGCTTCCTGGTTGCTTTTCCCAAAGGTCTCTCTAACCACCCACTTGACCTTTTATCCTGCGGTAGCCATGAATGTTTGCCGTAATATGTTATTTTTATAATATAGAAGTGCTGAGTGTAGGCAGCCGGAGAGAGCCTCCTTGGGCTCTTGTGAGGAAGAGGAGCATCCGTGCTGAGAAGGGGAGCAGCAGCAGAGATAAACAGCCCTGGGGGATTTTAAACTAGGATCCATTCTGAAAGCAAAATGGAGAGGTAGGGCATCTCACGTCCATCTTTCTGCCTCTTAACATCACATTTCTCTGGCGGTGAGAAGTGGAAGGTGGTATGCTTGGATTAGGAGCGGTACCCACAAAGCCTCTTGCATTTAGCTGAGATGAAAAGTCCCTACACAAGCTCCAGTGATGCCACATGTGTGGTTTCCACTCGTTATTTTTAATGGTTAACTGGGCTATTGCTGTCTCATCCATAGGCATTGGTGCTTTTTTATTCTCTTTTCTATTAAACAAGCACTCTAGAATTAGCAGAATATTACGAAGCCAGCAGCTAAAGGTACGTCCACCTTGGTTTAGTTTATATAATTAGGCAGTGCAATGGGCTTGCTTGGAAAACAGGATTGCAGCACAGGTACAGGAACAAATGTATAAGGCACATCATTTTTAGGTGATAGATGTCTGTAAAAACACAGCTTGCCATATTTAATTGTGTGCTGAAAATATGTTCCGTGTTGTGTTGAAAGCTGAACGCGGGATTGAAAGGAGAACTGGAGATCGGTCCCCTTGACAGGGCTTCGAGCGAGGTTTGGACTTTAGCTGGAGCACCCAAATTTGGCTGCTGCAGGTGATGTGGTGCGGTGATCAAAGTACTGGTTGTATTTGTGAGTAGCTACTGTGTCTTTGCTGGAACGACTGCTGACCGTGCGATAGGCAGTGGCTGATAATATTGTTTGTATTGCGGTAGCGTCTGGAAGTCCGATCCCATTGTGTTAAGAACTATACAATTACAGAAGAGGAAGGGCAGAAAAGAGAGGTCATCTCCATCCTCTATGAATTTGCACTCTTAAATACAGTACAACTGGTTACAAGATGCACGACAGAATGCAAGAGGGAGTTGAGGAAAAGCGAAGAAAGCCAGTGGGTAGCAGACACCCAGCCGGAGCAGCCTCTTTGCTCTCCACATTCATAATTATTCCACGGGCAAATTTGTGAATAGAGAGTTGAAACTGCATTAAACCCTTGGAATTGCTTGGACCAGGCAATGCTCTCATTACATGAAGTTTAATTCTGGTGAAAGAGGTTTCATACACTCAACGGTGGTAGTTAAGTATGGGTCAGAAGGGTCAGAAGGGTGCAAGGATGATGTTTGAAGGAGGGTACTGAGATAGCTCTGTGATGCTTCACCTCCTCCCAGGCTTCAGGGGCAGCAGGAAAGCAAGCACAGAGCTGCCCGTTGCAGCGTGTGATAAAAGGCGAGCAGTGTTGGTCAGCATCGTTACTGAAAAAGTGAAGAGTGGGGCAGAGGATCAGCTCTACTGCATTAGACCAAGTGTCCATCCAGGACCTATCGCCTCCTCAGCATGGCCAAAAGCGGTCACTCAGTTCCCCTGGAGTGCAAAACCCAGAATATATATATATATTACCAACCTGTAGGGGTTTCCAAAGCTGGAGGTTTATATCTGGATCACTGTAATTAATAGCCGTTGATATACCTCTGTGAATCTACTTACCCTTAGGTAAGCGGGAATAACCCCAGAGGCTACATCAATTCTTCTGTTTCCTATAGGTCTGTAGTGTCGTAGTCATATAGGACTGACAGGGACCTCATGAGATCATATGATCTGTTCCCCTCTGCACAGAAATAGGATTGAACATCTGCGGGTCATTCCTGTTAAGCGTAGCCAACTAGTTATGTGTATTGCTGCCACTGAAAACAAAAATAAAACCATGTCCCAATGAGGGAAAAATCCCAGCCAAAAAACTTCTTTAAGGTTGAAATACATCATTTCGGTCCAGTTAAAAGATTTTTGGAAAATAAACTTAAAAACAAAGGAAGTCAAAGCTAACATTGTAAAGGAATATATGAATAAATGCTTGAGAAGTGAGAGGGGCTTTCTGACTACATTCGGAATATCCCCGGGCTTCTGGATGGGACTGCTGGCCGTAAAGTGGGGGTCGTCACTGCAGCACGGTGAAGAGACCTAGAGCTGCCCAGGGTTTGTCAGCATCGACAGAGGGAAGGTACAGAGTAGAAACCTCTGTGAGAAAGAGCATAAACATTTAGATAGCCTCTGGGGCGCAGATGACAAGGGCTGGGGTCTGGGCTGGGGACGGAGGACTTTATTGCGGCCTTTCAGTACCTAAAGGGGGCCTACAGGAGAGCTGGGGAAGGACTTTTTACTAGGGCATGTAGTGACAGGACAAGGGGGAATGGCTTCAAACTGGAAGAGGGCAGGTTTAGATTGAACATTAGGAAGAAATTTTTCACTTTGAGGGTGGTGAGGCACTGGAACAGGTTGCCCCGAGAGGTTGTTGGGTCCCAATCCCTGGAGGTGTTCAAGGCCAGGCTGGACGTGGCCTTGGGCAACCTGGTCTGGTGGGAGGTGTCCCTGCCTATGGCAGGGGGGTTGGAACTCGATGATCTTCAAGGTCGTTTCCAACCTAAACCATTCTATGATTCTATGATTCTATGAAAAGTTTGCCTTCTGCAAAGGTGACTGGTTTACCAAATAGGAAAGGAAGCAAGTGCCTCAAAAACACCAGGAGGGCTGCTGACCCAAAATCTCTGCAACATAAGCCCGAGATGAAATGGCTCATTGGAAGAGGCGTCTCGCAGAAGCTCCTCAGAGGAAGTCCCCGGGAACTGTGATGTGGAAGCTGGCATGGCCGGAGGAGCCACAGAGCAATCCTGGCAACGGGAAAAAGGCACCTCTCTTCCCCCTTTCTTCCCTCTTCCTCTCTCAAATATCTCCCGCTAAAGGGATTTTTTTTTGTTTGTTTTTGTTTTCATTTTGATTCCTGCTAAAAGCCAACCCATGTTGTTTGGTTTTTTTTTTATGGGTGAAAAGGAGCACAAGGGAGGATCTAAGTACCACCGGAGCCTAATTAGGAGCCATCGTATTAGATTCCAAAATTAGATAGGAAGCCGGGTTTTAGGGTAGTCCAAACCCAACCGGTTCCTAGTTTGGCCTGGCCCACGTAGGTGGGCCGGACTGGTTTGGAGCTGTTTTGAGGACAGGCTGCTTGCCCGTGGAGGAAACCGTTCCAGCCGCAGCGGGGCTGGAGCTCGGCGCCTGGTCCTCAGCCGGGCCAGCTTCTGCTCTCACCGGTCTGCTCTGCAGATGCGCCGGAGGGGTGTTTAGTTTAAAGCAATGCTAGCTGTTGCTTTCTCAAGCAGATGAAGGCCACTGAAGGCGGGAATTCAGGCTGACTTTGTGCGCCTCTTTTTTATTTTAGATATCGGGATTGCGTCTGAAAGCTTATTTTTAGCCAAGTTCTCTCTACTCTGTCTGACTTCGGCCTTTTCTGTGCCTTCACCTGTTGAAGAGCTTATAAAAAAGGTCTGATGGGTTTTGCCTTTAATCTTTGTAACTTTACAACATATTCCAACAAAGGATTTCATAGTATTTTCCAAACAGTGCTACTGACCTTTGTCACTTGGCTAATACGAAGCATTAAAATATCCATCTTATAGCAAGCAAAATTTAGCCAGGAAAATCAAATTATATGCCCAAAGTCACAAAACAAATCAGTAGCGAGAGCCAGAAAGCAATGTATCACATTCCCTCTTTTAACAGCTTTAAGGGATAAGTGGGCTGTCTGAACGTCTAAATAACATACGCTATTTTTTGCCAATATGGCATTATCCTGTGTAATATCTCCATGATACATTTATGTTTTTTACCAGCCCGGTTAGAAGTTGTCCAAGCTCTCTTTTGAAATAAAGCAAACGCGGAGATTAGCCAGGTTATCCTGACTTAATTACAGGCTTAGTTAGACTTTGGTGGGAGCGTGCGTTTCTGCAGCCTATGGCAAGCGCGAGGCGGTGAGCCTTAACTTAATCCTCTCTTACAGAACTGTAGTACCTCACACTTTCCTTGAGCTGTGGCCATTCAAGTGACTGTTACTGGGGTTTGTCTGGGACGTGGTAACTTGGATTTTAAGTTTAGACCATCAACAGTGATTTGAGCAGCTGGTGGTATAGCCTACGCTGCCATACAGCAAACAGCCTAAAGCATGTTTATGGTGTGAGCTGTTACAGACCAAAGTCTGTTTCTCTTTCTCATCACCAGTTTCCTGGGAGGATAAAAACCATATTCAGACTCTACACTATGGAGAAGAAGCATTTATTTAGAGGTGTTCAAAGTTGGGTGGTTTAAGCTGCAGCTGAGCTGATGAATGGAGATGCTGTGCGGACAAGCTTATAATGGATTGAAACTTCGCTTACGGTAGTTTGCCTGAACTTAGCAAGAAACTCAGGCTGGGTCTGAAATGAATGAAAAAATATATACGGAGGGCTTTACGCTGCTTTTATGAAATGAGATTGAAAATCATATATTATTAAAGTGGTGCAACGCTGAATATAAAAGGGGATACGGTGCCTCTAACCCTACTATACAGCCATGTTTAGCAATCTCTGCGCTGCTGAAGTTGATGGCAGTTTGGTATCTAATTGGCCACTGGGTGCCTAAATATATGGATCGAAACCTCTGTAGGTCTTTGCACTGGTCGGTATTTGTGACTTTTATACCTAAGAGCAGCAGCTCAAGCTCAAACAGCCCAGTGGTCGCGTGCAAAGATTTCTTCCGTCTCCCCAAAGCTCGTGGTGGCTCGGGGCACGTCTGCATTGCGCGGTGGCGAGTCCTGCTCTGCGGCTTGCCGAGAGCCACAGCCGTGCTCCGGCGATGCCGAGGGTCCCGATGTCCCCGAGCTGCCCTGGCTCTGCCCCATGAGATGGACGCAGCGGTTCGGCTCGGTGTTCACCCACGCATCTCCCCGCAGGGCTCCTTCGCAGCCTCAGCCTCCCGAAATTCCTTTGACCGGTGGGTCTTGAGTCACGCTGACGTGTTTGACAATTTTATCACGGCCTGACGTTACCGCTGCTCGTGTTAGTTGGGGGAAATGTGTTCTCACTGTAAGGGAAAAAAAAAACCTCTGGCCGTCACTGGGTGAGTTATTTTCCACTGTTTTCCCTCCAACAGCGTTATTTCGCCTGCTGCTAAAATCCTTAACCTAAGATGGAAATGCCTCCCCGGTATCTCCCCTCTCGTTTCTCCGGTAGCCAGAAGCTGTCCCTGGGCTAAGCGCCCTCGTCCCCTTCGAGGGGGAGGCTCCCGCGCAGCTCCCGCTCCGCACACAAGCAGCGAGGTGTGTCTGTCTGTCCGTCTGTTTCCCCTCCGGGGACACGGGACTTCATGCCAGGGAGGTGGGGAAAAACCCAAAAACCCAACATCGTGGCTCTGGATGTGGACAGGGAGCGAGGCTGAAAACGTCCACTGAAGGCATAAGTTATTTTGGAGGGGGAAAGTGTGTTTTTAATTGTTTAGATGAGGGGAGTTTGTGTTTTATGGATGTCTGGGGACTGGGGAGGTGCCTTTTCTTCCTCCGTGTACGATATTGTTCAGGAAAAAAAAAAAATTGGACTATCTACATTTGTGAATTTAAGTTTTTTTGGCCAGAAGCACAAAAATTTGTGGGGCTTGATTTTTTCTCTGGAAAATAAAAAAAAAAAAAGAAAGCATGTCTTGAGAACAAGGCCCGGGTAACCAAAATATGTTTGTTTTTGTTTAAATCGCTCAGTAGAGAAATCGTCTCTTGTCTATTGTTAAGAGAGAGGTTTAAATCAAAGGCAAATTCTACATATTCTAAAATATACAGACAACTCTTTGAAAGCAAAGCCAAGCAAAACTTTAAAAGAGACCTTCTCCTTGATGCAGCAGTTTTCAGTTAGTTTACTGTGCTGAGGCTCGAGTGGAAAGAAACAGCCTGAGAAACGAATCGCAAATCCCCATTTCGGAGGCGGAAGTCGGGGAGAAGCATCGTATTAATAGCACACAAGACTTTTCGGCAGAGCTGCTCATCCTGGGCTTTTCCGGCAGCAGCGAGGAAAAGCCTTTGCAGTTCGGGGGGGGATTTTTGTGTTCGGATTTGGCTGTGGAAGGTTTAAGCGAGCTGCAGAGTGAGGGAGCGGAGGGCCTGATCCTCTCGTGTTGGGTGGTCCCTCCTACCACAAATAACCCTATTGAAAACAGAGGGACTATTTGTGGAGTCGTTTGTTTGTCAGGAAAAGTAGGGTTTGTAGGATACGGCCCCAATTAGCAGCCAAATTCCTGGTTATTTTCTCGTGATAAAAACGCGGCTCGCTGTCACAGAGATGCACGTAGCATCTCTTCGGTTCCCGTTTGAACTCCTGCCACTTGCTCCGTGCTTCTTCCCGCTTCCTCGGCCATGCAATAATTATTCCGGCACCACGCTAGCTCGGATGAGCTGGCTGCTTCCCTCCTGCCCAGGACTGACGTGGCCTCTGGCCCTTTGCCATGACATTTGGGATCAGCAGGGCTCGGGCTCCCTGGCTCCTTCTCACTGGTACCCATTGGTGAGGGCACCTCGAGGTTGCCCTTGACCTTCGGCTCCTGGCCGCTGTAGCACATCAGGCAGAAGACATCCACCCCGTGCGTGACATCGCTGCCGAACACCCAACACGTCATCCCCACCCATAAATCCAGCTTTTAACATCACCCAGGTACAGCCAACCTCATCCAAAGGATGTCCCTCCCGAATCCAGCCTTTCTCGGGAGATTTACTTAACGAACGGTGTCTCACCGAGCTGCAGTTTTTGGGAACGCTCTTCATCGCCCGCGCAGGTCCCGGCACGGCGGGCGGCCTGCCCGACCCACGCGGCTCTGCCGGCCCCGCGCGAGCTCGGCACGCCGGCGGATGCCGGGAGGGCTTTCTGGGAGCTGCGGGAGCGCTGAGCTGATAGCAGCGCCGGTATTTGGGGGAGGGAGGAGCGCGCTCGTTAGTTCTGTTTCTTTGTGGCTCCCTGTTTTGGTAGCCATAAGTCATTAGTGGTTTTTAATTATTTTTTTTTCTTCTTTTCCCCCGTGAAACTGAAATAAGGGCTGAAAGGGTAGATTTGTCCTCCTTTTTCTTTTTCTCTCTTTTTTTTT
>VUYV01000273.1:842485-883760 GCA_008711295.1 Anarhynchus alexandrinus
TTTTTTTTTTTTTTTTTGGCTAATCTGAGGCACGCTGCCACATCTGAAGCCACTTGGCTCATTATGGATTTCATGGAAACTGATTCCCTGAAAGTGTTTCCATATGTGTGTTCCCAATATATCCCATCCTCTTCTAAATGGGAGTACAAACTCGCACACGAGCTGGAAATGGCTTCAGGATGTGACAGAGAAGTCATATGACTGGAGTGGCACTGTGTGTGGCCCTCTCTGAAAGACACGGTGTCCTGTGTGCTGGCTCCCATCCTACAGTAGATCCAGTTTCAAAGAATATCTTCCTTCCCGGCTTCTTAAAAACTCTTAATCAAGAACCAGCAAGGAATCCTCTGTCCTCAGGAGGGACGCGTATTAGTTGAACGGGATTCGAAAGGAAAATGTGGATGGGGGGGGGGAAAAGAGGGGCTGAAAGGGTGAAATTACAGAGCCATGCCCAGGGCTTTCCCCCCCCCCCCCCCCCCCCCCNACATAGTTTCTTTGTGTCTGCTTGAGGATCAGATGGTATTTCTGAGTTGCTAGCATGCAGTGGAAAAGTACAATTCATGACAACATTGGAAACAAATATTTATACTGGATAGTTAAGGCACATTTTTCTGCAAAAAAAAAAGAAAAAAGTAATAAAGTAGACTGCTGGTCCCAATGTATATTATCTCCCCATTCACTGGGTTTACACGGGATTCTTGCACTGATGCTCGCCGTCGCTGTGCATGCGTTGCAGCTCTCAGCCCTGCGGTTTCACCCCTTTGCTGTATACGCCGCCGCTGAGGTTGCTATCCAAGAAAAGCCTCAAATGTTCCTCCTGATGCGTTTCGGCTGGGGTTTGGCGAAAAACAGCAGCGGCTGCAATTCAGGCAGGAAAAATTGGGGAAAACTGAACCCGGAGCGATATGCGTCTGCGTGCGTGTTTGTGCCATGCAGTACTGCAGAGCTGCTAAAATTATTTCCAGGAAACTTTATTTACTTTTTGCTTCCAACGTAACGCGTAGATGGCCTGAGCCTTTAAACAAGCAAGGGGCTTTTAATGTACGACCAATTCCTTTCCACCTCAATCACCTGTGACAGCTCCAGACTGAAGTCACTGAGGTGAGATAGCAAAGACCGAGAAGTTCCGAGGCTCCCCATCACACCGGGTTACGGGCATCCACGGGTGGCGGGTCACAACCGCAAGCCAAGGGTGTATTTCTGTAATGTGACCATTTGTCCCCCTCCTGTGGTTCTCGTTAGAAAGGTTTATGAGGCCGGTACAAGTGAAGCTTCGCAAGAGGCAATGTTTATAAATGAGACAGTGATGACTGATGCTTTCCGAGCTCCATTTCTGCTCCCAACAGCCCATCTAGGAGGGATTTGTTGTTGGTTTTTTCCACACGCGGGAGGAATTTCTACCCATCGATGCTCCAAAGTTTAAGATGAGCTACCTCTCGAGGGACGGCCAGGAGCCACCCGTGTTTAGATGCGTAGTGTTACCCAGCAAGACTTGGGTGCCTAAAGAAAATCACCTTCTTCCAGCGCAGTTCATCCAGGAGAAACGTCCTATTGAGGGAGCAGGGCAGGTAATGATGGAGCCTGGGCTGGAGGAGTGCAAAGAGACCCCAATTTTGCCGTTAAGCGATGTAACAGCTCTGCTTGGGAACCGCTCGCCTTTATTTGCAGGAGTGGTACTTTAATGGTCGCTGCTAATTACGTTATTTATGGGGTGTTTCTCCCGGCAAAGGGCTTAGGTGCTGCGCCGTAAATTCAGTGAAAACATCTATCTGCAAATTAATCCGTGGTATTTTAGGTGCCAAAGTCCTGTTACCTAAATACCAGAAGGCACGAGCGTGCAGTTTGCCGTGTGAACTGGGGTACCGAGGGGCGGCGAGAGGCGACGCACTACAATCAGGTTCTCGCGTGTTGTGCGTGAGGCTCTGAAGGGGTTAAAATGTTCCTTCCTCCCTCTGACTTTTGTGAGACTGCTGTGCTTAATAATGTTGCCCTTTAAATGGTCCCAACTAGGCCTTGAAGTTAACACCTTGTTGAGGTGAAGGAAAGAGGAGGGGGGGCCAGTTCACACCTTTTCTCCTGCTATTGTTTGCCAGGAGACCTGCTTGCTGGTGTGCAAGGGAGACATGGGAAAAAAATACAAAAAAAGGATGTAAAAGGCTTTTTGCCTTTTTTTTTTTTCCCTGAAGTTTTTTTTTTTTTTTTTTTTTTNATAGCATTACCTATGGTAAATAGTTACAAGTATCCAGGTGACAGGCGTTCATCCCAAAAGCGAAGCGGGGAGGGAGAAGCGCTGCGCGTTATTTCTGCGGCGCTGCAGGACCTTCGCCCTTGGTGCACGTAGGGACACGCTCGGTGGTAGATGCGTGGGAAGGGTGACCCTGAGCTCCAGCACCAAGCTGAGCACCAGCAGAGGTTTGAGGGATCGGGACCTAACGGCTACAGCAAGGAACAGATACACGAGGAGGTGGTTTGGGAATTGCAGTCCCAGGCTCCATCCTGCAGCATCATCCGGAGGGAAAGCTGGTACAGCACCTCGGGAGAACCAAAGTCCTGCCTGGAAGGAGGCAGGAGAAGGATCGTGCTGTGTGTGATTCACTAAACACTTACTAGGAGAGGCAGGTGACAAGAATTTACCAAAATGAAGAGCAAAATAACATTCTCCCCCCGATACAGAAAGATGCTTGGGGGAAACAGAGCTAGCAAATCATCACTGCCCCCCATCCGAACACGTTGCAAAGAATCCTTAAGATTGCAAAACTCAGTGCTCAGAAATTGGGAAATCTCAGTACTTACGTTGCCTGTGCAACTTTAAATCAGCCTCATTCTGCTTATGCATTATATTAGAGATTTTAATTACAGGATCACATGATGCTTTTCCCACGGGATTCCTGTCTCATTCAGTGCACAGGATGGACAGTGCTAACTTAATGAGCAGCTCTTCAATATTTTGTTTTCTTCTTGTTCTTTGCATTTCCCCAGGCCTTGCTTATTGCAGAGCATTAAATTCTGCTCTGAAGAAGGAATTCTTAATTTCTTGATGGGCTTTGCTCTAACATTTCTGCCGTAGCATTTGTATACAACTCGTTGCAGTGCAGTATTCCCAAGAAAGAACACGCTTTAAAAAGGGTACTGAGGCTGACTCCAAGGTCTCCTGTAATTCAGTCCACCTTCTGTGTGCCACCAACAGCAGGAATTTAGCCGTATGTTCAGACCTGAGCTCCCGTTGGCTTCAGCTGCAGCTGTGATTATTTAGCGCACGTGCGAATCGGAAGCCAACGTCTTTGCTGGGCACAGAAAATGAACGTGATTTGGAGAGATTTCAACTGAGACACGCAGGAGCCGTGTGGCAGAAACACGTATAAAATCCAGTTTGCTCAGGGGAACTAATCGGGTCTCCCTGGTTTCGGCCACTTCACCCCTTCTGATTTCTTCCAGCAGTGGGTTTGGGGGATGTATAGACAATGGTCTTCTCTGTTCCTCAGCTCTGATACATCTCCAGAGGAGGTCAGGTTGTGTGCTGCCTGCAGGAGGGTTCTTGTAAAAGGAATGGCATCTTCTGCAATGGAATGCTCTATCGTAGTGCATATGGAGCAGTAACCCAAATGCTGGTACTTCCTAACTTTCTCACTCTTCACACGGCCACTTTAATAACGTCCTTTTGTTTGTCTCTACTTGTGTTTATAGTTTCTCAGATTTCTCAAAAAAGCAAACCCCGAGTAACCCCGCCTTCCCAAATTTTTCTTCGCAATATCACACAAACATCCACGTGGGCTCCTTTTAGTCGGGCTTCCGCCGTTCCCGTGAATGGAGCCGCCGATGGACCGATCCTTGATGGGGACTGGCACGGAGATGGGTGGGGATGTCCCCGTGTTTCAGCAGTGTTTGCGGAAAAAATGCTGGGACCTGGGACTCCTGGATTTCATTCCAGTCTCTGGACAAGTGTCTTTGTAGGGGCACAGACTCTTCTGCCCATTTTTAGTCAGAATGCTTATGGTTTGTTCTTATTTGGCTGGATTTTCATGGCAACATCTCTCACACAAAAGCCACTCCTATTCCAAAGTTCAAGTCCTTACTTCAAAGCGTGGAACTGGTACAGCTTTTCAAAGGAAGGCTTCTCAGAGTTTAAGATTAGTAAAACAATATATTTTTCCCAGCAGAAGAGTTTCAGCTGAAATTTTAAAAACAAATAAATGCATAAATCACAATTTAGCCTGAGACAGACGCCCAGCATGGACAATTTCAGCCAGAACGTTTAGAGTTTGGCAAAGCTGTAAGAGACTGAAAAGCGTCTCATCATGTGAAGTGTGTGGCATACTTCATACGAGGCGATATTATCAGCTGTAAGTAATCCAAGCTGCACATATAATTCATAGACGTAGATGTTAGGGAAGGAAAAAAACAATTTTAATAGATCAATTAGTGCTATGTCCCAGCCTAAATCCAACTAATGAACAAAAAACCCACAAAATCTAGTATGTACTTCAGCGAATGTCTTAACACTGCAGTTCCCCAAAACACAAGTGAATCATTTAGCTACTGGTAAATATATTTAACTCTTTGTAGCTGAATTTCTTTGAGACAGACTGTTCAGTGGCTCTCGAACACAGCAGCAATGTTTTCTTGCATCCGGTGATTATGCATTGAGTGGATGTGCTAGAAATTTCCTTATCAGACACATGCGATAAGCCATGGGGACCTTTTTTTTGGTAGTGACCTTATAGCATAAAATGACAAAGCAAATTGCAATATTTGTAAGCTATAAAATTATCCTATAACCCTTTAAAGTAGATGTCAGCTTGCTTATACCCACAAGGAGTTAATCCATCCACGGTACATTATGATCTTTAATAATTGGAAGCGATCGGCCAAAGTGCTGTAAACCTGGCAGAAATTTGTTGCCTTATTTTCTGCAAACCACAAGCACAGCTTATTAATTGAGAAATGAACATTAACTGGCATTAGCCAGCATGTGTAAACTGAAAAAGAGAGATGGCCACGGTACGCATTCAGCTGGAAACGGTAGAGCTGCAAAGCTGCAACAGGTAAAATTGGGTTTTAAGCACGAAGGCAAAACCATTTTAGTCGGCTGCTGGCAAATGCCCAAGTCTAGGGTTTTTAATGAGGCTTCTGCATCAAAATAAGTGAAACCACATGGAATTTTAATTGTTCTTATTCTAAATATGAAACACACTGGAGCAGTATTCTTGAATCTAGGATGTTAGCATATATATTGGCAGATTAACATGACCACTTCTCTGTTCTAAACGTACAGCTTTCAAAAATCTTGAGTGCCAGGTTACGTTAGGGAGTGATCAGCTTGGAAGATTTAAAAACAACTTAACCTGGACCCTTTCAGATGTAAAGTTTGGACTTTTTTTAAAATATACTTATTTTTTGGTGTATTGTCAAGCACGGTGAGCTGATCAGACTGTGCAGGAGAGGAGGATGACTTGCTGCGCTTGTTGCCTTGTTTGTCTTTCTGACGGCACAAAATAAAGTCTCTTCTCTTTACAGAAGTGTGGTTTCGCAATCTTGCGGCCACCATGTAGAGCGGAGGATCTGTGCTTCACCCATTTAATACAAGCTATCACGAGAGTGGGAATTCACAGATGCAAATTGTTTTCTTGCTCTGACAGAGGAAAAATTAGCATAAATCTTTAATCCTGCTGGAGAGAGGAATAAATAAATTATTTACTTGCACTGTCATGTTTCTATATTGCTGATCGCCATCGCTATTTGTGCGCAACTAGATATACAAAGATGGGTGCCATACCCTAAAGACCTATTTATTTTCCCAGTCTAGCAAAAAGCTAAACATATATAAATGAATATACATCTTGTGGTTCCAAGTTAGAACCAAAATCAACCTTAACACAAGGAGGTAGCACAGAGAGAGGAGGAAAGTGAAAATGCGTCAGTGAGATCACATAGCGGTGAGGGCGGCAAGAAGCTGAGTTTTAGAGGTGACTTTTTAAAAAGTTTCTAAACTCACTTAGAAAAGAGATTTTAGGACAGGCATCCCAGAAAACTTTTTCCGATCTCCAAAAATATCTTTACGCAATGGAGATGCAGAAGGCTGGGAGCAAACCGCAGCCTAGTGCAGGGCGTTACGGAGCCAGCAAAAGGCATATGGAGGGTTGGAGAAGTGAGTGTACAGGAGCCATGAGTGAGATAAGAAAGGGTTATGGTTATTTGGCCTTTGGGTAAATAGGATTGTGCTTTACAAGCAACAGTAAAAACAAACAAGTGTGGATTTACTAGGGTACGTGAGGAGGTCTGTAGCCCCACATTAGAAATGCCGACGTGTGCTGTGCACATTCCCAGTCATTCGACACATACATGATCTCTTGACAGCACCCATTTAGATAATATTTGAATTTAGCCCTGAAAGGAAGATTGCCTATCCAACTGTGTGGATAGTTCGTTATTAAAAAAAAAAATAAAATATTGGTTGCAAAGAAACCAAAAATGCCGATGATGTTCTACACCCTTACACTCATACCAATTCTACCTTTGATTATAAGAGTCTTGTTTAGCTTCTATCAGGGTAAACTAAGAGCAACTCTGTTCATGTTGGGAGACTTGAAATAACAATGCAAAAAAAAAAAAAAGTATAAGCGGTAGCAGATTGAAACTCAGTATTTTGAGCAGCTGGGGAAATTATGTTCTAACCTTATATTTCCAGATACGTATCAGACCTGTTCACAATATAAAGGATAGTGTTCCAAAATTACAGCTTTGAATCTGGGTGGTATCGCCTCTGGCTATTGTTTGCAGTTGGGAACGAAAGAAGTTGCATCAAGTAGTAGAGTGTTTGCTGTAAAGGTACAAGTTATATTACATTCCACGGGGCTGTGGTTGGAGGGGTTGATGATGGAGACAGACCCATTCACCCGTAGGTCACTGATTCAGTTCCAGATAAAGATAATAGTAATCACATTGTCATCAGAGTTAAAAATGGGCTTTAACTGCCCATTTAAAGCTCTGTAGTCAATATCTTTTGAGACGGCGGGTTATAATCCCCAGGTTTCAGGCTGCGTGATTTGGACGCTCGGCTGGCTGTGGCCCAGGTCCTCCAGCCTGAACTTTGCCCCCCTGCAGCTTTTAGATATTGTTGAAGGCGTGGGTTAAACGAGCTGCTAGAACAGGAGACAACAGCGATCTAGATAAAAAAATGCACCACACAAGGTGGCAGGGTCTGTTGACTCTGTGGCTTATGGTAGCAACCACCATTGTGGGTGCTTTAGGGGGCCAAGGGCAGAAGGGCTGGAGAGACCTTCCTTCTACGCAGCAGTGTCGGCAGGTCAGATCCAAATCCTACCTACAAGGAAAAGCACTGCTGCATCTTGCATTGAGGATACACAGGGTGTTTCAGTGTTTAGCACGTCAGCTTGGCATCTAGAAGATGCCATATTTTCCTTTTCAGTAGAGCAGATTCAGTAGATTAGCAAAGAGATGGGTGAACCCTTGGATTTAGAGGACTGTAAAGCTGTAGAAGCGTTGGCTGGGAAGCCCAGGGAGAGCCCGTTTGATTTCATGGTTTTTCCCTTTTATTTATACCCCTCTCTTTCCATCTCTCTCTCTCTAGAAATGTGTATCTACAGCATACTGGCCTCTTGCACTGTATTTCTTCGTTAGGCCTTTTCTCTTTCCCCCTGTCCCTTTTCCCCCACCCTTTTTGTTTCCCACTTTTCTGGCTCTCGGCGCGAGCTTTCACCATCTTTTTCTTCTGCTCCTGTCCATCCCCGCAGTCTCCTGAGCAGATCACCGAGCTACTAACGTTTGCTTTCCACTTCTGCTCCGAAACTTTGGGTGTTTGATGTGGGATTAGAAATTAGGCAAAATGAGTTTACCCATCCCTGTTTTGCGTTAGACTGCAATTCACAGCGTTACCATCCAGACGTTCACAGTAGCCATAAACTGTGTGGTCTTTTTTTCTACCAGACGGCACAGACTACATATGAAAACAACTTTTTTTTTTTTTTTTTCAATGGCAAAAAGAGTGTTGGGCTTGTAATTTTCCATCGACTGCACTGAAAAATAAAATTTGCATCTTTGCTATCAGCTCAGTGGCCTTGCCCATCCTTTGGATCCAGCGAATAATATTTTTCAGCCATAGGAAGTAGCTGAGCAGATTCTTGCCTAAATAAATTGATTTAAGGCAAGAAGTGGGGCTTAGTCACCCCCGGTGCAACTCCCCTGGTGTCAGTGGTGCAACTAACTTGGTGTTGCCAACTCTTGTGGCTTTATTACAAGTGGCACGGTAATTTCTGCTTTTCGTGAAACCCCAGCTCCCGACGGCGTGCGCTGAGGTGGGAATCTCAGCTTTCGTGTGCAACCAGACCTGAGTTTCTCAAGAGGCTATAGCAAAAACCCAGAGACACGTAACCTTCAAAGCTCAGAACCCAGAAGGCAAATCAACTCCAAATCCACCTTTCTCTTTTTGGCTCGTTTTTAATCTCTTGATTTTTGAGATGATTAATTTTTTTTTCCCGGCCTGACTTGTGACCTTTCAATGCTTTGGGTTGGCAATGCTGCTCCCTCCATTGGCATCAGTGGAGTTGGACCAGGGATGAGTTTGGCCCAGCGCTTGTAGAAGACAGGTGTATGACTCTGTTCCTTGCAATGTATTATTTGATATGATCTGCTGTTCTCTTGGGGGCCAAAAGAAGTGGGTTTTCTTAGAAAAATAAAATTCTATCATCACGTGATACAAAAACTGGTATTTACAGAATTGTTTTCCCCCATCTTTTGTTATAATTTTTTAGGTGCTTCAGAGCTGGGCCCATTTTCAGATCCCAGGCAGTTCACAAGCATTTCATCCCTCACTGAGAGCCGCTTCTCCAACCCACGAATGCACTATCCAGCCACCTTTACCTATACACCGCCAGTCACCTCAGGCATGTCACTGGGTATGTCCGCAACCACTCACTACCACACCTACCTACCACCACCCTACCCCGGCTCTTCCCAAAACCAAAGTGGACCTTTCCAGACCAGCAGCACTCCATATCTCTACTATGGCACTTCGTCAGGATCATACCAGTTCCCCATGGTGCCGGGAGGGGACCGCTCCCCCTCCAGGATGCTTCCTCCGTGCACCACCACGTCCAACGGCAGCACGCTGTTAAACCCTAACTTGCCCAACCAGAGTGACGGGGTGGAGGCGGATGGCAGCCACAGCAGCTCCCCAACCGTCTTGAATTCTAGTGGCAGAATGGATGAGTCCGTTTGGAGGCCGTACTGAGATATCTTCTGTAGCCGGCCCCACCTCCGCGAGCCAAAAAAAAAAAAAAAAAAACCCCAAAAAACCAAACCAAACAAACGGTCGACTAACTACGAAGTGCCTGGTTTTTGTGTTGTTTTTTTTTTTTTTTNGAAAAAAAAAAAAGATTTTACCGATATGTGCAACTGTGTAGATGGGATGATAATGGCCATAAATAACACAAGTTACCAACACACCACAGCCCATGTTTCAGATTATCTGGATCAAAGCACATATTTTTATTTTTTATTTTCTTGGAACCATTTTACCTTGGTTTATATTTAAAATGTACTTTTTACACACACACCAAAAAAAATCACCCCCTCCTTTTTTTTTTTTTTGTTTTGTTTTCTGGTCTAGAGTGTTGTAATAACTAGCGAGTACTTTTGCCAATGAGGAGAGAACGGACTCCCCGGCTATCAGGAGAAACATGGTGATGCAAGGCAAAGGCTGCATTCCCTTTTATTTTTTACTTAAAAAAAACCCAACAAACACCTAACCATGAACTCCAGATGCAGTTGCAATCATACAACGTATGGGACCCTCTTCACACCCGTAGTGCAATTCAACTGGCTTGTATTGGTGCACATAGAAAGGAGAGCAAAGATGGAGTTGCTTCCATTTTGCCATGAGACATTCAGATGAAAATAGCTGTCCCAAAAAACTCTGTCCGAGCCTTGCTGCAGTTAACGGTCGGAACTTCGCTGTGTCCATTGCTTTTTTTTGGTTTGTTTTTGGGTACTTAAGGAGAACAAGTCTTCAAGTTAGGCTAGACAACCCTGGGGTTTCCTTTTTGCTTTTGTATCCGTTCATTTTGCCTTCGATTAGCCAAAAAAACCAAAAATAACAACCAAAACCTTGAAAAACAAAAAACAAAATGTTATTACTTATGCAAAATATGAGAATGGCAATATATATTACTAGAGCCAAAATGGTATACATAGTATTTGTGTTCGGCTATGTTCTTTTTTATTTTTTTTTTAAATTATAAATGTGTAAAATTTGAGGTTGTTTGCTAACATGAATCATCATATAACTTTAAAAGAATATTTATAATTATTTAATGACATTTGGACCCTTTAAACGTTTCTTAATGTAATGATATATTGACTTCGGTCTCTAAAAGTGTTTTTGTTTTTTTTTTTTTACTTATTACATTTCTGCAATGGTGTAAACCTCAAACCTTTACCCAACTCTGAAAAGCAGTTCCAGTGTGAACCAGTTTACAATGTGACTTAAAAAACGACAAACCCAACCCAAACGCATCCACATCAAATGATTTTGGATGTAGGATCTTTTTATATAACTTATGAAGGAAATATTGTGTTTAAAATATTTTTATTAGCTGTCTGGTTGCCTTCAACACAGTCTTGCCTTTTAATCAGTAGTTGTGGAGACACTGGAAAAATGGTAGGAAGGATGAAATATTTTCCATCCTTCCCCTAATTTCTTCTTCTCCCAGGATTTTTCGCAGAACTTCAAAATTTGAAAATATTCATATTTAAAATGTTCTGTTTTGACAGGATGATTTGAATTTCTACAGGGTGGTGGGTTTTTTTTTCCCAAAGAAAAATCAAAACCGTTTCAAAGCCCGCGTTTTACAAATACCGAATTGTTAAATATCTCAGAAATGGGAGTAAGGGAGAATTGGTGAAACTTTTTCCCCTCCCCTTGCGATTTCAGCCCACTCGGTGGAATAAAAAGGTTCAAAACTTGAGACAGAAACTGCCTGGTAGCGCATCAAACCGCCCGTTAGCATTAAATGCTAGAGCCGCAAAGATGCTGTGTTGACTTTGAAGCCCGTGTGGCTGTTGCCGCGTTAGAGACAAGCCCAGGGGCAGCGATACTCACCTCTGCCAACGCTGACGATAAAAAAAGTCACCTTAAAAGCCACCCCGGGGCTCCCAGGTGTGATACGGGGAGAGCAAATTGCACCCAAACCCCTTAACCAAGCCGTCTGCCGCCAAGCTCTCCGGCGTAGGAGGCCAAATTTTGCCCAGCCCGGGGCTGCTACGGCAAACGGGGAGGCGACGCGGCACCGGCTGGATGCGGTGGGAGCTGAACAGCCCTCCCCACGCGATCCCCAAGCAGGTGATGTTGAGCCCGGTTTAGCGGGACGTTGGGTACGTGCTGATGGGGTTTGGCGGCGCTCCCTCCTCCCCCCCTGCCTTAGCCTCCTCGGGGGGCTGCCGGCCGCCACGCCGCTCCTCGGCGGTGCTTTGGCTGCCTCCAAAGTATGGCGGTGACTCAACGGTGGGCATAGCCGTACAGAGCCGGACAACACCCTCCACCGCTCGTTAATAGCGAAGCTGTTAAACGAGTTGACATTAGCACGGTACATCCCTCCGATTTGCGTGATGACGCACTCTTAAAAAAAGAAAATAAATTTAAATAAAGTCTTTGCCTTCTAAAGGTTGTATACCAAGTATGCTTAAAGTATAAGTAAGACACTTTTTTTTTTTTTTTCTTCTAATACTTAGTTTTCCTTCAAAGATGGAAGCTGTAATTGATTCTATTTATTGTTGGTTTGTGGTAGCTTGAAGCATACCACTGTCCATTTATTTGTAACTGTAAAATACGTTTGTTAGTCTCAGCAGCACTTAAAAAGCCAGTGTCTGGTTACACATTTCAGTTTTGTTTTTTGTTTAGTAAGCAAGAGAAAAAGATGTACTGCCAGTGCAAGCTGTTTCCTATTTAATAAAAGGTACTATATTTGTACATTATTTGTTATTGCTGAGAAGGGCTTTTTAAGGTTTACTGTATGCATATTAAGTAATTTTTAGGGTGCTTTTGTGTTGAAATGTTGTTAAGAGTGGCTGCAGGCAGCAACCCAGACTTTTTTTTTTTTTTTTTTTTTTAAGACTTTGTTGTAAAATTCAAGCACTTGGTTTTTGTTTCTGGATAAATCCAGCGCAGACCAGACTTTTGTTTTGCTCAGTACCGACAGGACTCTGTTTGTATCCCCGCGGTTTTTCAACTGGACCATTAGGGACAGACGTTGAAAACGTGTTCTCCTCCCGGTCGAGGCGCGCGTGCCCGGTCCGTGCCCTCAGCTTCCCTGGCCGTGCGGGCAGGCGTCTGGCTCTGCCTGCTTCAGATAGAAAGGAATGGATTTTCTAAGGACCTACGGACGGAGGAGCACCAGCCCCTTGACTTTCGGTAGACCCCCGTGCTCCCGAACCCTCCTGGTGCCTTTGGAAAATCTCTCCCGGTACGTCAGGCTGGTCCCGGAGGCGGTTGTACGGGCTGAGGCAGAGATGCTCATCAAAGCTTTCGGAAAATGCTTTCGAGTTCACTTGGAAATGCTTTTGAATCAGGATTTCAGACCAAAAAAAAAAAACCAAACCCCAACTGGCACTATGTAGTTAATCATATCAGATTGTTTGATGTTTTGTGAGGTGCTTAGCATCGACAGAAAGGAGTTTTCTCAAAGGCATGACAGCCCTTCCCTTCGGTGAGCGGCAATCTTTGGCACCAGTCATAGATTTAAAGATTAAAAAATGGCCTTTTTAAACTTTCCAGCTCTCTTACCTACCAAAGATTTACTTCCAGCACAACAGGCACGATGTCCCTTTTGCCAAGCGGAGGATTAAACCCTCCTCCCCCTCCTCCTAAGAGTAACCAGATCGGGGGCAGCGGGTCGGGATGGATGAGTAAAAGCAAATTATTTAACCCACGGCATCACTTGCGTGGCGTTCATCGTTTCTCTTGAAAGACCAACTGCTGCGTCTTTCTTAGCGTTGACCTTTTTTTGCCAGCAGTCTCCCGAGCAAAGATTTACCGGTTTCCAGAGGTACCATCTCGAGCGGGGAATATTTTTGCACTTTCCCACTTCGCAAAGCTGAGCCCCGCGCCGGGCTGCACGCGCCCAACAAGCCATGAGCAAAAGCAATAATTAAAACCTGGATCAGCCATGAGCTCAAAGAAGCCCCATTCTCTCAACCCCCGAATTTCTTGTTGTTTTTAAATAGAATGCATTTCATTTTAACATTTTCTGAGAACTTTTTTTAGATGTTTGTTTACTTCCATGTTTACAGATAACTCTTTGCTTTTTTTTTTTTTTTAATGCAGTACTTTTAAGTATATCAGCCAAAACCATACTTTTACAGTAACTTTTGTTTTAGGTAATATGAGTGACATTCCAATTTTTTTTTTTCGTTGTTAAATATGCTTTACCAGTCTTGAATTTCCGCTGGAACAAAATATTTGTAGCATTTTGTGTAAATACAAGCTTTAATTTTTTATTTTTTCAAATGCTGTCACCCGAGGTTTGCTTTTCATGCACATATTGTACAAACACACTCTGCTTTATGCCACAGACGATGATTGTGGATCAGTTTACTTCAACTTCAAAGGGACTATTTGTATTGTATGTTGCAACTGTAAATTGAATTGTTTGGCATTTTCTCATGATTGTAATATTAATTTGAAGTTTGAATTTCATTTTCAATAAAATGGCTTTTTTTTTTGTTAATGTTCTTCTATGCTTCTTTTTCTTCCGCTCTCTCCTCTTAGCACCAGGCAGGGTAAAGTAAGCACAGGGTAGGACACAGTAGTCGCCCTTCGGTGGTGGCCCCATCAATTTCTGCAGCGTTTAACTTTTCAATTAAATATAAAAAGCAAGTTTCCAGGCCGATGAGTGGTAAAGGACACCTTCTAAATCTGATCTCAAGTGTCGCTTCTTTTCCTGCAAACTGTCAAACCCTGTTTTTTTCTTAGAGGAGTGCAAAGTGCTCCCTTCGTCTTGCTAGCTCGTTAACTCTGAAACCTAACAACTGACATCAGCCGGGACATTCTGGTGCTATGGCGCTGTGGGCAGAGCTTGGAGTACAGGAAAAGCTGGGAGAGCTTTCCAAACCGGGAGCGGGGAGGGATTGGGGTTTATGGTGCTTTTCCAGGGTGGGAGTTGCGCTATCCCCACCTCTTCCCGGTCAGACCTGAGGAATGCCGTTACAGATAATCGGGTGCTTTGCATGGCCTGTGGCAAGAACAAGTTCCCAGCAGCAAAAGATATATGGATAGGGAGGAGACTGGGGGAGGAGGCTATTTTTCCTCCAGCCTAGTGTCAGGGGTAGGAGGAGATGCAGCTAATGAAGGTGAGGTTAAGTTCACCCAAGGCTGTCTGCAGGAGGAGAGGAGAGGACAGGAGTTGTTTGCAAGCTTGTGCCTGGTTTCATAGTAAGTTCTGATCCTTTTTAGCTATTTCTTGAGTCTGCACAAGAGAAATAGTAGCACTGAGAGGCATGTGGTTCTGATCATTTCAAGAAACCTTTGACTCTGAAGTTTAAATGTCGCTAATACTGATTTCTGTGAGCTCTGTTGGCTTTACCATGGACCTACACATTTCTTGTGTGGTGGTTGAAGACTGAAATAATGTTTGGGGGATTTCAAGGGTGCTTTCATTCCAGCCTGTAATCTGAGTCCTGATTTTAGGGAAGCTTTATCCAAGAGTGAGGAACCCAGCAAACCAATCAATGCTCTGTGGTGTAATTGCTATATAAATCATTTGCAGGGGGGGATTTATGCTACAAAAATTCGTGTTAAGACTTTCTGCTGCCCTCTGGCACACAGGTTCACTCAGCTAGTCAGAGCACAGGGGGACATTTGTTATATTCTTGCTTTCGCGGTCACTTAATCCGGATGCTCATAAAGGGAAATAAACAATTTTTCACCATTTAGTATGGTCAAGTGGTGGAACGGGGGCCTAGGGAGGTTGTGCCACCTCTGTTCTTGGAGGTTTGTAGGACCCAACTGGGTAAAGCATGGAGCAACCTGGTCTGACTCAGACCTGAGGCTCCTTGAGCAGAAGGTTGGGCTGGAGACCTCCCATGGTCCCCTCCAAACTGTCCCATGGCCCTGTGAGTCAGGCTAGGAGCTATCTGCCACAGGTTGTTGTCTAAGCTAAAAACTGCTTGCGTGACTCTACAGATAACACACATTCAACTAAAACCAATCTGAATAAAGAGGTTTGACAGGATGAAATTCTTACATAGGCAGGTTATTGTGGACTTACAGTGTTCCCTCTATCTTCTGGTGGTTTCTGGCACATTTCTCTGGGATATCTATGGCAGACAGGGTCAGCACGAGGGTTGGAAAAGCCAAACCACTGCTCTGATCCAGTACAGCCATTCCCATCGTACATCATGCTGGGGGTGTTGCCTTTGATTTTTCGATTCATTTACCCTTTTGCGGCTTGAGAAGGTGACTCTCATTCTCCTGTCGTAGCCAGAAACCAACCACTCTTGAGCCAAAACGACCACCACTGGTCAGGGTGGAGGACTGCCCGATACGGTGACATGTGGAGTGGTGGGGACAGATCAAACTCGAAGTACTTTTAGGAGATAAGTTTTAAAGATGCCCCCTACAAGGGGTGGCGACCGTTGTCTTCCCCATCTTTTGGTGTCAGTAAATAGCATCTTGCTTTTGGGTTGTGAGGGTTGAACGTCAACTTTGGAACGCCGGAGTTAGGCCTTTGGCGGTCCCGCGCAGCGTGCATACGGCGGGCAGCATCTCGCGCTGCCTCTCCCCGCTGGCCTCGGTTTTCACTTTTTAATTTCCTGTGGCTGTGAGCGACACCGGAGGGGCTCCGAGCAGCCACGTGTTGGCAGCCACAGGCCTAAATCAGCCTTCTTTGTGCCTAAAACAAGCTCTTGGGGAGAGGTGGGGGAGAGAAGGAGCAGGGTCTGACTTTATGGTTCAGCACCAAGCCCTGTGCTGGCACCAAATAAAAAAAATCATCAAGCTGTTTACTGGAGAAAAGGAGGAAATAACCTCAGTTATATATCCAAGGATTGACATGTACCGTCTAGTTACCTTCTGTGTGGTCAGGAGGAAATGAATCGGTATTTTGAGGTGAAATCCCTCCCCTGGGCGACCACTCGCAGATGGCCAATGCTCTGCATAAATCACAGCAGTGCTCTGCAGCGCTCGGGGGGGTCACACTACATCATATATTTGGGCAGGAGAGGGCATATTGCTGGGTGAGTGACCAGCTTTGCAGCTCGGGCTCTCACCACTTGACTGATCTCTTGCAGAGAACAGCCCAAGAGCGTTATTTGCCAGAAATGTTTCTTGGACGGGTTAAAATTATAAGCAAATCCACTAGAAAACCATAATCTTTGTATATGTGATGGGGCTGACTATGGCGGACAAAGTACCGGGAGCAGGTTGAGCATTTCTACTCAACATCTTGGAGAGAAGTTTTAGCACGAGCTTAAAGGAAAAAAAAAATAAATATTTAGCATTCGGAAGGGCTGTCTTTGGCCTTCTGTAATTATAGTCTTTTCCCTGTAGATCTACTGGCGCAATAGCAGGCTGGGATGTATGGAGCTGTTCCCATGGTGTCTCTTTGTGATACTTATATGGCCTTGGAGGGGGGGACATCAGCATCTGCCCCTCTGGGAATAGGAAGCTGTTGGCCCCCTGTAACAGATAAGGTTGTGAGATACAAAGAGAAAGAACAAAGCCTAAACTTCCAAAAGCATCTGGTCATCTGATGGAGTGCAAACAAAGTAACTTGGGACCTACAACATAATTTAAAATTGAAGTTTTCAGGCCTGCCCTGCTACTTTCATGCAGAGTAATTACATATCTTTCTTAGGGTAGATGCAACCTGCATTTCTGTTGTCGACTGTGTTACCTGAATAACAAGTGGACTTGAATTTCCCTACTGCAGTTCAAGTGAGAGAATAAAATAAAATCCCTATAGTTGTATCTGTAAGAACTTGTAAAGATGAGACAAATTAGCTTCTGTTTTCTAGCTGGGAAATTTCAGCATCATCTGTAATTCTTCAGGCAGCTTTGGACTTCTCTTTTTATGCCTCAGTTTCCCTAAGTATAGAAGAGGGAATTTACTATTTCCCTACTTTGTCAGGGTGTCTCCATCTCCATGGACTCAGCGTTTATAGAGAGCTTTGAACTTTTGTTGTTGTTGTTGTTGTTGTTTAGCTCTTTTTACTACAAATCCAATGTTTGGTCTCACACCATTGGATAGTGTCCTTTGAAACAGCACATTTCTAAACCACATGTTTAGAAAAATTGACCCAGTTTCCAGACTGCTGATCTGGTCAAAAAACAATGCGGAGTTAAGGCCAACTTGTGCTGTCTCAACAGATTTACTCGGGATTTGCGGTGGGGCAGGAAGAAAAGCAGAGATGGCTGCAATCCGTGGAGGCAGCCCTTGGCCGCTCCCTCCCGGCAGCTCGCTCGGGAAGAGCAGCTGGAGCTTGCGGGATGTCCCAACACTTAGAGAAAAGCAAACAACCCATGTTAAAGCTGATACGCCGCAGCAACTTGCCGATGATTAATGTTCGCCGCGAGGCCAAATTCAGATGGTGATTACGCCAGGAGAGATCAGCTGAAGTCCCTCTATTAATAGCCCCACATTTTTGGACTCCAACATTTTTCAACCCGTAAATGTGGGTGTTATCAATGAAGGGTCATCGAAATCCTGGTTGAAAGGGATCTCCGTGGGTCTCCTGGTCCAAGGCAGGCTCAACACAGGACCAGCACCACCAGATCCACTCAGTGTGGCTGTGTCCAGCAAGTCTTGATACCTTACGAGCGTGGAGATGGAGCTGGGGCTTCAGCAGAAAATCCCGGCCCCGCGCTTCTCCTAATGTCCTCCCCCAACCTTCCAAAGTGCAATTGGTGACTTTTTCCCCAGCCTCTGGGTTGGGGTTTGGGTTTGTCCCTGCCGCTGGGTTTGGGCACGCAGGGTACAGTAAGGATTTAAAACCTTGTTGCACATCTAGAGAAGTCCAGTGCTTAGTGACCTCTCCTTTCCACCCCTTCATTTGTATTCTTCCAGGCCGGGACTTTAGAGCACTATTAAAAATAAAGTTGGAGCCTAAACACCAAGGCAGCCCCTCACCCCCCAGCTTGTTTACTTTTTCATTTCCGCAGCTGGGAAAAGAAGTCCTTTAGTAGCTGAAAATGGTGCTGCTGCATCCAAACGCTGTGAGATAGCTTCTCCCTGGAAAGCACAATTTTCATCCCTGCTTCAGGGTGAGCGAATGTCAGGCAATAGGAAGGAAAGACTGTGGCAGAAGGGAAAAAATCCCCGAATAATCCAGACAGATCTCAGGAAACCTGGATGCGAAGGATCTTTGTCCTTTTATTGCCAATAGTGGTGTTCTCCTAACAAAGCAGGATGTTCTCATCTTTTCATAATAGCCAGGCCAGATGCTAAAGTCTCTTCTGCAAATACTGTATAAGTGAGAAGGAGAACAGCTGATTTCTGTTAAGATGAATACACCAGGAGAATAAGCCAAAAAAAGTATGAGAAATCTCCAGAGGTCTTTCTTTGTAACGCCATTTGGCAGCGAGGTCTCGAAGTCGGGACTGAAAATCCAGTCTGTGCTTCTGTCCCTTCGCTGATCGGTCGCCGCGTGTCCAGCGGCAATTCCTGCACCGCTCAGGGATTTGGAGCAGTGCTGCCGGGGATTTCCCCCCATACTTTAAAGAGCTGCAAAATCCACAGCCTTTGGCTTTCGTGGAGCTGTAGAAAGTACCAGTCGATGAGGAATTTGCTTGACTTTCTCCTTGCCATAGAAAACGGTTCCATGCTGAGTTGGGGCCAGTGGTTTAAAATGGCATCTTTGTTCCATCTTCTTCTGTACTTTCTCCTCCACCCTGTTTTCTTTCCTTAGCCTGTTTTATTTTTCTGTACTAGATAGAGGCAGGATTGTTGTTTTATAAGGCATTGTACTGGGCATTAAGATGCCTCTTATTCTCCCCACATTATCTCTTCAAACCGCTTTTCCTTATGTTCAGCACAGAAACTGCAATTCCCTCCGGGCAGGGATCTTTGAAATCACAGCAAAATCACTCATGTTTGTAATGTGCTTATAGGTATTGGATGAAAAGTGTTAGAGAAAAGTAGGGTACATGGTGTCGTAGTATTTTGTATCTCTGTAATGGGGCGATGTCCAAGAGAAAAAAGAACTGAGTGTGTACCATGTTCACACATTTTTCTCGTATGCTGAATGGCAGTCCTCGAAAACAGTTCCTAGAAATCAGAAAAAAACTCCATTGTGAAACTATGGGGAGAACTCATCCAATGTTTAGGATTGCCGACTAATGGCTCCAGATAAAGATGTTTACGGAGAACTTGTGCAACCCTTTTCCTTGCCAGTGAGGGAAGGTTTTGTACGTGCCGTTTCAAACCTCCCCATCTGTGCTTGACCAAGAGGATCCCCCCAGTTGCTATAAGTTTTCAATTAAGAACTCATTTTGGTTGCTCCATTTAACAGGGTGCAAAGACATTATTTTTTTTTTCTGTGTACTGCATTTATTTATAAAAGATACTTTTTTAGGGATTGTCACATTAAACCTGGCATTTTGCGGGCTTCTGCCCTGGAGCAGCTCACCGGCTCCTTCATGAGAGAAAATACCAACAGACAATGTTCTGATGAACGTTGGAACGCCTCTTGGATTTACTGATCCAGAGGGACAGACCCTACGCCTGCTCTGTGTTGGCAGCACCAGTGGTGAAGGATGGCAAGAGGATGCTCCACTCGTGGCTGAGGACACGTGCCCCGTGCCGGGGCGATCGGCTGCTCAGGCACACCTGGCTATATCAGACCTCACCATCTGGAGGAAAGAAAAAATAGAGAGAGAGAATTTAGGTCATCTGCAGCGTGACAACCTAGAGACAGGAAAACACAAACCGCCGGTACTTGAGCAGACCGTGGTTCAGAGGAGATGGCACCTCCTCCCCGGGTCTGTTGAAGTCCAGTCGGTGGGGGCTCACACCCATCCCAGTGGGGCTGCGGAGTGAAACCCTGATGAGGGTGGATAAACGAATGCATACCATAAACAAAAGTTCTCTCTGAGGCCAATCTCCATGCTCAGATGTCGGCTTTCCTCTGGAAGTAGTAGGGTCCTGAAGGCACAGCCTGTTCCAGATCCCCCAGAAGGTTTTGGACGTCTAGGGTCAGTGTTCAGATCTTGCTTTTGGCTCTTTCTTTTTGTCAAAAAGAAAAGCTAAAATTGGACCCAGTTTGTGCTTTGGGGAAGTGTAGACTTGCTGAAGTTGCTGCCAGATTTAATGTCACTATTGGCCTTTTGGCATTTCAGTTACGGCCGTGTTAAAGGATTTTAATTCCCAACCCTTCCTGACCCATGAGAGCTGATACGAGCTTCACGAAGGCATCCATCCCTTCCCTAGATGCGTAGCCTAAGCCTATCACTGGTCCACGTAGGACTTCTCCCATCCTGTTGGGTCCTTTCGGCCCCACACTGGTGTTGCAGACCAAAATGAGGGGATATTATAGCAGCCTGGTTAGTGCCCTCAAGAACCATGAAAATGTGTACACGAGGGGGAAAAGGATAATACTAAATTTGCAAAGGTGCCCTGTTAGAGATGAGAATGACCACAGACCTCAGGCCTTGCCAATGAAATGTCAAAGTCATTTCTTCAGTGCTTCTTTGCCACAACAACGGCAAATAAGAAATGGAACCTCAAAGACGGAAGACGTGAAGCTCAGAAACACACCCACACCCACATGCAGTACGAGAACGGGGGAAATCAAATTTTCGGCTGCCTCCCAGAATGAGAAGTAGTTCACTTTTGAAAAGGTTTTCTTAAGCTCACTCTCTTCTCAAGTGCCCAGAAGTGATGGATGCTTAAAAAAAGTTGTGTAAAGCTTTAGATAGGTATTGGTGACAATATATAATATGAATACGAATTGGCCTCTGTATTTACCACCTTCTTAAGTCAAGGATGGCTTTTGACATATTATCAGAAATGGGTAAAAATATATACAGAGCTGATCTTACGATGAATCCTGCAGTTCCTGGTCTATTAGGGAAAAGTGATTGTTATTTAGTTCCTTCTTTTAGCTTAAAATGCAGTTATTGTTTTTCTTCCAAGGGTTTTTGGCTGCTTTACAGCTGTTGTTAAGAAATCAGTATTTCTTAGTAGAATATGTACCCATTTGTTAATTTTTGTGACAAGGCAAATTTCAAAGAATTGAAAGGCTGTGACGCCGTTTTTCTGGAAAAGGCCAATACCTTGCCAGTAAGCACATTTCTCCTTAACAGGTCAGTCCCAATTCCAATTAAAAAGAAATGGGGGGGTTGGAGTTTTTGGGAAATTTTTTTTTCTGCCACAGATGCTATAGCTGTTCGCTCTACTTTGCCCTCTTTGGGTGCGCAATTAAGGTTTAAAGACCTTATTAGTAGGACACACAGAGGAATGACTTGCTTTAGGTAATAAATGGTGGAATCAAATCCCTCTGGTTTTCCTTTTGTAGCCAGTAAAAACCATCTGAATGTTTTCTGCAAAGATAAGAGTGGGAAGCAGAGCCCTGAATGCTGTGGCCTCCTAGCTCAGGACTCCTCACCTGCCAGATGACCTCTCACAGCTCCCAGGGAGCTCAGGTCTGGTGGCAATGACTAACTCCTTCCTAAAGCTGCAACGTAATCCCTAAATTGCCCTAAAAAGGTTTCATAGACTATAAAGGTAGTGTAGACCGTTAATTTGGAAACTGAAGTTAGATGCCAGAACGGATATCCTCCACCGTGCAGATGACCAAGCAAAAAGAATTTGGCCAGAGATGTGCTCAGAGGTGATCTCCTTAAGTCAAGTGCTAATTTGCTGAGATTTAAGGATTAGAGCCAATGGTTTATAGATTTTTTCCCTATATATGTATTTATGCAGTATTGTAGTACTTAGGTAATACTCAAATATTTAAAAATGGAACTTAAGAAAACTCCAGCTTCCTTGCTGGGAGAAGTACCCTAAAATGCCCCTTTAGGCTTGGGAGGGTTTTACTCTCTGTGCCTGGGAGTGGATCAGCACCCCGTACCTGGGCGTGTTGGTGGATGTGTGCGTGGGAGCCGGGGCAAACTGGGCCTCCCGGCGAAAACACGGTGAGAGAGTGCTGAGGAAGAGGGGGGATATGCCTCTGGTTTTGCGTGGGAAAACCCATTCTTTTTGCAGAATGGATTTCTGTTTCCTAGGAAAATGGAGAATTTTGGCCTCTAGATACACAGGTTTGAAGCTCATCTGGGTAACTAAGTAGTGGCGACGCTGACAGTTGTTAATGTTGTACTCTTCATTGCTGCAGTGCTTTGGGATCCCCCTGTGTGCAAAACCCCAGCTAGACTGTGCACCCTGAGCCCAAAATTGTATGTATGATTGGATTAGAGGTTTCCAGATAGTTTTGAAGAATTCAGAAGATGGGGGAAGACTTATTCTCCTTTGGTCAGTGGTTTGGTCATTTAGGCTGTGATATATCCCACTGCCCTTCTGTAAACTCCGGTGTCTGATACTGCTGGTGTTGGAGATCAATTCACTGAATATCAGTGAGACAAAGCAATATCTTTGGTAGACCAACAGACACAGCTAGAAAAATGACAAGTTCTTGGCCAAGTCATTTTTAAAAATCTAAATAAAAAAAGAAACTTAAGAAACTGGGAAAGATTGTTTTGAGTTTACTGTCATTGTATAAAATATCTGAGACACAAAAGTAGAACCGAGAGCGACATTGCAGTGGGAGAGATGAGGGAAAAGATTAAGTGCCATAAAAGCAGTATTTCTATTTTTCTATTGTATCTGTAATGGTTACTATCTAGTACAATTATGAATTTCAGTTCTCGGATTCATCTTGCATTGGTCTTCCTCTTACAGGACTTAGAGGTCATACAGAGTTTGTCTTTTTTTTTTTTTTTTTTTTTTTTTTTTTTTTTNAGCCTTTAGCAGTTGCTTTTGGGAGCTCACAGTTTATCGGTTGGTCTAATCAACTGCCTCAGAAAGCCCTCCCTCCCCCAGCCTGACCGTTTCTCTTTCAACAAGTTTACATCCTTAGACTCCAGCAGCTTGAGTTTTAAGTCTGTGACCTTGTACTTGTTTCTCGGTACGACACCTGCGCACTGCGCCCCATAATAGCAAAGACAAGACAAACTGCATGGTCAGGGGGTTGCTTGGAGAGGTGGCAAACCTTTCACAAGAGACCTGTTCCATCCCCAGGAGATAAGTCGGGGATAACTGGTGCATTGACCATTATGGACAAGTTTTTGCATATGTTTCCTGGAACGGGATGCAGAAAAGCAGAGCACCCAGGAAGAATGAGGTGTCCCAGGCTTTGAATCACGCTAATGGGTACGATACGTTGTTGTGCAGATGCCTTCCCACTGCAGCCAGCACCTCTCAGTCCCACCTGAACAAGGTTTAGCCACTCTCTGGGTTGGGCTAAGCCACGAGAAAGCTGGGAGGTGTTGCTTTTCGTATTTGATTCAAAGGAAACACCCTTTGTTTTCTTGACACTTTGACCCCCTGTTTTCTTATCAGCCATCACAGCGGTGTCACAAAGATGCTGAAGATAGGAGACGAAAAGGGCTGAACCACATGAGTCTAGTTTCATTATCTGTATTTTATTTGCTCTAACTTTGTCTGGACTGTCACATCCTGACTGCCTGGTTTGATTTACATGTAGGAGCAACTTCTGTGAAGAGCTGCTGCTGCTTCGAGCTGCTCTGTGAATAAAGGAGCTCTATGATACATGGACCTGCTGGAGCGTGTCCAGCGGAGGGCCACGAGGATGATCCGAGGGCTGGAGCACCTCTCCTATGAGGAGAGGCTGAAAGAGTTGGAGCTGTTCAGCCTGGAGAAGAGAAGGCTCCGGGGAGATCTTATTGTGGCCTTCCAGTACCTAAAGGGGGCCTACAGGAGAGCTGGGGAAGGGCTTTTTACTAGGGCATGTAGTGATAGGACAAGGGGGAATGGCTTCAAACTGGAAGAGGGCAGGTTTAGATTGAACATTAGGAAGAAGTTTTTTACTTTGAGGGTGGTAAGGCACTGGAACAGGTTGCCCAGGGAGGTTGTTGAGGCCCCATCCCTGGAGGTGTTCAAGGCCAGGCTGGACGTGGCCTTGGGCAACCTGGTCTGGTGGGAGGTGTCCCTGCCTATGGCAGGGGCGTTGGAACTCGATGATCTTCAAGGTCCTTTCCAACCTAAACCATTCTATAATTCTATGATTCTGTGATTCTATGATTCTATGATCATGAAGCCCTGGTAGAAAAAGTGAATGATTTTCTAAGGAAACATGTCCTCCTTTCAGTTTAAAGGTTTAACTTCGACTTTTTCGGGGGTTAGATTTTCAGCCCCATTCAGAAGGAGAGAGAATTCTTGGGATTGTGCTGTGTGTGGACACATGGGCAATGTCTGTCTGTCCCTCTGCCTGTAGCTTTTCAATCCCATGGCCAGTCCCAGTTCAGGGACACTCAGCAATTTCAGAACTCCTGAATTCAAACCAATTTCATGATGTTGTCTCACCAGATAGCAGACATGTTTCTGTCCAGGCATAGGTGTGGATGCAACGTTTATTGTGCAGCAAAGAAGACAACCAAGACGTGCTGTACTACAGAAGAGCAAGCTCCTGTACCCTTCAGCAAGGCTGGTTTGCTCTTCATGCAATGACTTGTCTTAAAATTTTTTGGGAGTATTTTTAGTCTTTTCATATTTTTACAGACCCTAAATTTAAGGCCTAGACTAAAGCAACAGGAGGCTCAGAAGCCTCCTGACATGTTTGTCCCACCCATTCTCTTGAAGTAGCTCATTGAATCACTGCCTACAATTGCCACTGAACTTTACCACTTGTTCCAGAAGTAGGAAAGGATTTAATTGTGTCTATAGAATAACTTCATCCCAGCATCCAAGTGTACAATGTCTTTTTCAACATACATTATCATAGAATCACGGAATCATAGAATGGTTTAGGTTGGAAAGGACCTTGAAGATCATCGAGTTCCAACCCCCCTGCCATAGGCAGGGACACCTCCCACTAGACCAGGTTGCCCAAGGCCACGTCCAGCCTGGCCTTGAACACCTCCAGGGATGGGGCCTCAACAACCTCTCTGGGCAACCTGTTCCAGTGCCTCACCACCCTCAGAGTGAAAAACTTCTTCCTAATGTTCAATCTAAACCTGCCCTCTTCCAGTTAAAAGCCATTCCCCCTCGTCCTATCGCTACATGCCCTAGTAAAAAGTCCTTCCCCAGCTCTCCTGTAGGCCCCCTTTAGGGACTGGAAGGCCGCAATAAGATCTCCCCGGAGCCTTCTCTTCTCCAGGCTGAACAGCCCCAACTCTTTCAGCCTCTCCTCATAGGAGAGGTGCTCCAGCCCTCGGATCATCCTTGTGGCTCTCCTCTGGACACGGTCCAGCAGGTCCATGTCCTTCTTATGTTGGGGACTCCAGAGCTGGATGTTATCCTGGCATCTGAATCATTTCCAATGCTAGTTGGCTTCTGAAGGGTAACACAGGCATAGTGCCCGAGTGTGCCTGTGTGTACACAAGTGCATGTGTCTGTGTTTCTGTTGAAAATAGTTTCAGGAGCCTTCTGAGCATATTGCCTGGTGGTTAAGCATACTGAGGGCTGGAGCAGCTCTTCAGTGTTTGCAGGATGAGATGATTTCTTATCTACAATATAGCAAAGACTGACTCTATAGTAGGCAACAGAAGTGCTCCATAATGCCATTTTCCTCTCCGATCATCAAAATATTTGTGGCTATGGTGCACTTTTGCCATATCCCAACTATTTTACCGGGAGAAAATTGGACCTTGAAGCATTTCCCTTGTGCATCTGGATGTCTTTCAAAGGAAATACAGGCTGGACAGCCCCACTGTGCACCAGCGGGCACCCAAACAGGACATCTGGCAGACCAGCACTGCCCAGCCCTGGTTTATAGGCTCAGCTATAGATGTGCCATGTTTTCCAGTCGCTTTTCTAAATACTGCAAGAAATTCTCTTGCATAGAAAAATAAAAGCTCTTGAAAAGTCTTTGGGCTCACAAACACTGAAATAATGCAACTCAAATGGTGACTGACAACAAACGTGAGATAAAATGCATTTGGTGAAAACCCAGTAAAAGAGGTTTCAAGTTAATGCATTTGGTCTCATCCTTGCGGCTCAGCGTGCACGGCCCATCAGTGCGGTGAAGCTGACGTGGTGTCACTCATTGAGCTGCAGTGACACGATCGTGTGCCTGAGCCCTCCGATTCTGCACAGCAAAGGATAAAATGTTTATCAGATTTGACCTAGATTTGGCCTTGATTTTTAAAGGCAGGCTCATTGCTCTATGAATAAACTCAGGATGTTGAACATAAACATCTAAAAAATAGGAGAGGATGACTCTTCTCACTCAACGTCTAGAAAACAGAAAAGGAGAGAATTAAGATTTTAAAAGAGAAGTCCCAACAGTGTGGAAGCAATATGGGAAGATGCTCCATTTAAAATAATTTGAGTCCCACTTTCCAAATCCTTGGGAACATGAAAGTCCTGGACCAGTGACAACCACATTGTCCGTCCGTGCACACCCTGCCCTTCTCCTTCTCCTCAGATCTTCTGCAGGCTTGAGCTAAAACTGGAGTCATACACCAGACTGAGCCCTTGATAAGAGGCAGCCACTGTAGAAACCAGAGACTTCAACCTCTTCCAGGAACCCCGGGTGGGGTGCTTTCAGAGAAAAGGTCGACCTCTCTCTTTCCGTCCACAAAAAACAAGCAACTGTTAGAGTATGCCTGGCTATTTTCTAAAGTTTTTTGCTGTGGCCCAAACTTCTAGATAGGAAAATAATACACAGTAAGAGTAGATCTTTCTTCCTGGCTCTGTGAGTTGTTTGCAGAAGGCTTTTCCCTTACCAGGATTGCCTATCTGGGTGCTACGTGTTTGCACACTTTGGGCTTCTTTTGGCCTGTCCTTTGCACTCCTGACATCTACCTGGACCCCCACCCTGGCACACTGACCTCCTAACACACAGAGTTCGTTTGCCGTAGCAAAGCTGAGCTTGTGGAAATCTCTTTTTTTTCCTTCTGGCTGCACAACCGGGAACATTCACAGCTCTTGACGTTGGGCCGCGGTGTGGAAAGGAAAGAGAGATTTATGAAACCTGGGAGAAAACATAGTGGAAAGAGAGCAGGTGTACCAACGGTGATGTTCCCCTGGGAGGAGGCAGGAGTGTGTTTCCAACTTGGTTTTGCCAGGTGTGAATCTTTCCAGGACCTGTATCCCTGCCTAATTAATGCTTACACATAGCAGCCATTCCCCCAAATCCCAGATCAAGGTGGGGATGGGCTGTTTGGGAAGAACTGCTGCAAATGGACCAGTGCTGGAGCCCAAGGACAGGGATTATCTTGCCTAAATCAGGACAGACTTCCACATCTGAGCTAGTTACCTTACGTTTGCTCCCTTTAGAGGGAAAGCAGCACTTTGATCTGAAATGGGTTGGTTGCGCGCTTTAGGATGAGGTAAATCATGCTCTAGAAGCGTGTTTCTCCCCCCTGACTGCAAAGGAAGCCTAGAGTCATCTGCCCTGTGGTCTGTGTCATGAAGACATGCGAAACCCAGTAGATTTCATATACCTTGTGGCCGGAAAATAGTTCTGGGTGTTGAAGTTCAAATTATTTTTCAATCCTTTAAATTGATGGTTGTCCACAAAAATAGCGAGCACACCATAATTTTGAAAAGTGTTTTTTTTTTTAAAAAATTGTCAGCTCTACACACTGCCCCAGCAGATATTATTAACAATGAGAGTCTTTGAACTGGTCTTGGTGAGCGACAGGAGTGAGCAAGATCCGAGACCTGACCTGTTAGCTGCTGGGCTTTGGGTCGAGTTTTGGGTTGAGTTTTCTAGTTTTTCTCTCAGTGGCAAACAGAAATCTGCTCCAGGAATCAAATGAGAAAGAGGGAGAAGGGCCGTTTCTCCTGCGTTTGGGACGGGTGGTAATCTTGCTTCTCTGGTACATAAATCAGATGCAAATTCACTAACATTAAGTAACTGCACAAATGGTGACTGAGCTGGGGAGACAATCCGACCTCAAAAAAGCTTCAAGGCTCCTTCAGACAAACAGCCATAGACTTGGACGCTTTCCCAAAGTGTAGCTAAACATTTTGCATTTGAAAAAAAACAAGCTGGAAACCTCCCAGGAGGCTTTTCCTAAGAGGTGTCTGAACCTTCCTGCTCTGACGGGGCTAAAATCTCTCTGGGACAACTCTTGTTCATGTTGGGGCAGTTGGAGGAGAGCCAATGGCAGGTGGCGGCAGGATACCAAACTGGGACAAAACCCAGTCTGAGGATGAGTCTTCTGCATTTCAGGCACATCATTCCCGGTCCTGAGCAGAGTGAGGGAGTCTAAAAAATAACGAGAGAAAGAGTCATGTGTTGGCAATAGCAAGAGTCGTGACTTGGGTGCAGGTGGCACCCAACCAAGGGCTCTGGCCAGGCTGCGTGTTTCTGTAAGCAGCGGGAGGAGGGACATCAATCAGCTGTGCAAAGAGTCATCTGGATGTGGGGTTATGACAACCTGAAGGCACTGCTGGCCCCAGCTGCATCATGTAGTGGCCCTTTGATTCCAAGGAGGCATTTTGGATTAGCTGGCCGTGCCACACAGCCACCAAAGGCTGTGCCCACCATCAAAGGCAGCTCATGTGCCTTCCAGAAAGAGTTTTTCCTCTGTCTGTGCTCCGAAATGAGCTGGGCCAGTGCTGGCAGAGATGCTGGAAGGGGAAACTCTCTGATTTTGGTGAACCAGTGATCCCTCCCAGCTGGTGCTGTGTCCAGGCTGCTCTTGCATTTGCTCCTACCTCCAAATGCCACAGCCGCTGATCCCCGGGCAGCCCCGGGCAAAGATTGGCTTTATTTTACTTGCACAGCTTTTTGGATGGTATTGTCCTGATTTCTCTCTGGGTTAAGGATCCAATAGGCTCTGGCTTTCCTCTCCCATCATACATTGAGCAGTTGGCCCCTCTGTGGAAGCAGGTTGGCCCCTGAAGAGCAGGTTGCTGCAAACCTCTCGCTGTGAGGTTCTGGGTCTTCCCCCGGCACCCCTTTACCAAATAAAACCATCATCAAAGTGACCCACATAGCGTTTGGTCTCCGTTGTGATCACAGAAACCGGGTGGCAGGAAGGAGAATGCCATGCCCAAGATGTGCTTGCCCATGGCCATGGTAGGCTCGATCCCTGCAGCTACATGATCCAAACAGTGCCTGGGCTCAAGCTCTGGTCCTGAAGGCAACTGGTTTGTTGGGTTTGTTTTTTTTTTTGTTTTTTTTTGTTTTTTTGTCAGATCCATAACACTAAATACCCTCAGCCCCTAGAAGAGAACAACCGTGTCTAAAATGCATATTCAGAGTGGTCCTTGGCTTTGCTAACATGTCTGGAAATGGCTTCGGACAGTGCTATTTGACTGTGCCCATACTAAAAATTTTGCAGTAGAGATGTGTTCTTGTGCCCATTCCCACATGCCAGGACTGTTTAATTTACTATATATAGTCATAGCATATGTGTACTTGAATATATTCTCTCTCCAGCCTGGTTCAGTGTAGAGGTTTCATGTAGCATACACTATAAAAAGTTTCTTTTTCAGATTTTCATCTTGACATGAAAGTGCATTACAACATTTGCCATCAATAAAACACAATTCCTTCCATGTGAAAAGCATTACAGCCACAGTATGGTTATTGAGTGATGATACCTGGATGACGGAAATACACGAACAGGAAAGCGTACACAGGGAAACTTCAGAAATGATGCCAAGTTTTTTAGAAAAACAATGTCCGATAGCGATGCAGATGGGTTTGGAGAATTTAGTTCATTTGTACTAAAAGAAAAAAAAAAGAGAAAAAAAAAGAAAGGAAAGAGAAAGAGGCTGAACTGAAAGAGAAATAAAAAGCTTCTCAAATGAGTAACTGAGGAGGCTGGCAAGCCAGGGAAGACACGTGTGAAGAACGTATTTCTTGCCTCTTGCTCTGTGGTTCAGTCTTGGGCCAAGCATCAGGGTTTTCAGGAGCTACTTCTGCTCTCAGCCTGTTGCTCACACCCAGCGCAGCCTCCAGCGCTGGGATGTCAGGGACTGAAGGAACCATTAACATTATCCTTGACTTGAGTTGCTAGAGATAGGTCCCCCAGGTCAGGCTTGAGGACACTGGGGACCCTAAGTGGGAGATTGCCCTCTCTTATAAAGTCTACACCTAAACTGAGCAGCTGACTCCAAACTTGCTGAGACAGAGGGAAAAACTCCCGTGACTTTGTAAAGAGCTTTGGATCGAGCCCTTCTCTTGAAAATGTGCCAAGCCAGGATCCTTCTACTGGCTCTGGATTTGGTTTTTTATGAAAACGTTCCCATTAGCACCAAAGTAAATGCTAGCTGTGTTTTGATTTTAGCAAAAGTTTAGCTTCGAGAAAAAAACATGCTAATTAACTCGTTAACTGAACCCATTAAATATACGTCTCCAAATCTTCCTGAAAATAACGTAAATCACCAGCGCAGGGTTCCCAAGATGCAAGGCAAGTTGCTCGACTTTGGAATGCGTAAACATTTAGTGGAAGAAATTGCGACTTCAGAGAAAGTACAAACAAAGCAGCCTGTTTGTTTGTGCGGCCGCTTTCTCGCAGGAGAACAACCGAGAAGCATGGAAAGCCTCGAGTGTCCTCCATGGTTCGCGTTTGTAGCTGTGATCCGAAGGGGACGGAACAAAGACTTTCCTATTTATAGCCGAGCGACCGAAAGCAAAAGCGCTCGAGTGATGAAAAGGCACAGTCTGCCATTGTGGAGGCTTCTGAAAAGAACACAAACCGTGGTTTATCAAAGAGCAGTAACAAAAAGGATTTTTGCTGGGTGGAAAATAAATGATGTTTTTCCATTGAATCCACCATCCCACATCATAATTTTTTTCTGGATTGGTCACACTTCATCAGAGCAGTGATTACAGATTGAGGGGGGAGGGAGGAGGAGAAACACGTGTCTACGTACGTGTGGAGGAAGCGCTCAGCAAAACCCATGGTCGTCTTATTTCCATTTTGCAGGAAATGCCAATACTACGTGTCAGTGTCAAACTGTTATATGACATCACCAAAAGGGTAGATTTTGATTTAAGGAATAAGATAAGCTCTGCTGTTTGTGCTAACAGCTGCTTTTAATGTTTATTTTTTTAAAAAATGAACCTATATACAATAAATAAATAGGTTATTTCATCTACTATACCAGGTCTTATTCCACATCTTGCCACAGTATCAAATGACTTCATCTCTCTGCTGTGTTATATTTACACTACTACTGAGGCATTAGGAAATCAGAGTTACCCAAATACATTATAAAGAAAAGAGCAGTTGTAGTGTGACATAAAAATCCTTTTTTTTTTTTTTTCCCTTCTGAAATGGAGCTTTTCCAGAAGAAATTCTTTTGTTTCAGGAAAGCATCTTTTTCCATCAAAGCCTTTTTGTCAGGGGGGAAAAAACAAAAACAAAAACAAAAGAAAAAAAGCACGAAAGTTTATTTGAATCACAGTTTCTCATAGGAAGCCGTTTTCATGGGATTTTTTTCCAGTTCTCGCTTTGCTTCTTCCTTGGGGCTTCCTGGTATGATGACAAAACTGCTAACCAACCCTGCCCCAGCCCAGAAATCAAATTGTAATGCTTCAAAATTCAATATTTATACAAAACTAACTGGAACAAGTAAAGCCTGACCAGGACTTAACTTATAGCGACTTAATTTCTATGTATCAGTGTTACAACCTGCTATGGGAATGCATCTGCTCCACCTCATCACCACCTCCTCCTCCTTAATGCAACATCGCTGTTAACTAGCCTGCACTGGTTTCTGACCTCATGTGAGGGTTGTCTTGGGCATGTTACTGGGGAGTGTTTCTGGGTTGTGCTGCTGGGAGTGCTGGAGAAGCCAGAGCGACCATTGGTGATGCTGAATTTAGGAGACAGGCTGGGGCTTGGTTTTAAGGAGGGGCCATGTCCAGGGTGGGAGCAGAGAGGCAGAAAAAGGGCTCAGCAAGTGGTGGGACTTGGGCAGGAAAGAGTTGAAAAGCTTGAGATGTCCTACTCATCGATGATCTACCTCAACAGAGCTAGGCCCACCTAAACCATTTGTGAATTTCACTTTCCAACTGGAAGATGGGACCTGCCACAATCCCTGAAAATGAGAACATGTTGCCATTGCCAACTTAGGGGAAAAAGTCAAGGATGGGATGGGATCTTTTGGAAAATCCCAGCCAGACATCTCTAGGTGGACAATTTGAGCTGAGATTGTCGTGAAGCATTGCTTACATTTGTGCATTTGAATATAAAAGAAAGGTAAACACCTTTCAGGAAGACAGGGGGGAGCTGTATAAATGTATATATATAAATTCATGTGAAAGAGGCAGGCCCACATTGGGACATGCCACCTGCACAGTGACCGACGCTCCCTGCGCTTGCACAGCTCCCGAGGCACTCTTGCAAAAGCCGGTTTTCAGAGGAAATAAGATTGTGTGCGAGGCTCAGATGGAGTCGAGGTGAGACAAAAGGAGACTGCAGTCTTGAAGGGCATGACCGTCCAGACGTGGCTCCTCGCAGCCCAACCACATGACAAAGCAAGAGGCAGTGCTGAGAGAGCAAAGGCAACAGGTAGGGACAATACGGGGACAGATGTCCAAGTAAGAGTTTTGCTAAGGTGAAAGAAACCCTCTAGCACAGGGCACGTTAAAGGAACTCAATGCATTTACATGCAACAAGTGAACCAATTTAAGAGAAAATTAACAGAGAATTCAAGCTTTTAACCTGATTCACCCTTCCTGCAATCTCATGAAAATTGGGGGCAACCAGGTTAAAATTTACCTTGCCCCTCACCAAGCCACCTGTACTTCTGGGCTTTGTGGGAATGATGTGGATGGGGTGGGTGTGAAGGGTCTGGCTTGCTCTGGGTCTGGGCTGTGAGCTGGCTCGGTGCTGAGGTTCCCAAAATCAGACGGGCACGGTTAAGCTCTTCGCCACTGCCAAAGGCCACAGTGGCAGGAACTTCAAAAAAGACTTGGTAATTCCAGCAGACCTCAATTCTTCTGGTTTTACACCCACTCCACTGTGATGAGGTGGAGCAAGGGTGAACCTGGGCACAGGAGCAGGAGGCTCTCAGATCCTCTAATGAAAGTCACGCCTGTTTTTCTTAGATTAGGGAAGGAGGTGGGGAGAAGGGGAAAAGAGGTGGTCCGTCTGAGAGAGAAGGCAGAGATTACATGAAATAATTGATGCCAGATGAGCACAAAGTCGCATTTTCTTGCAAATGTCCACAGCACAGAGCCATGATGGGCAACGAAAAGATGACAATAAAGATGTTTATCCAAAGAAAAGGCATTTCAATGGTGAAAGCCAGACTGAAAGGGGACATTTATACTAATAAATTAAGCAGTTCAATGGACACATTGATTGTCTGTTATTAGCCTAGACTTGCCCTAGCAGAATCATTAGGAGAGGCCCGGGCAAGCGTTTGGCCTGGGCTCTCCCATACAATGCCTGGCACAGCTCAGGAGCCAGCACAGGCCAGGGACTGTTCCCAGTGGGCAGTTTGGATATGACTGCCCTGATCTGGAGGCTAAATTGAATACGGTGGACATGGCCAAGCCATGCCCGTTGGCCTTGTGTCCAAACAATGGGCCCTGGTCCTTTTTTTTTGTTTTTTGATGTGGCCAAGCATGTTAATTTTGTTATCTTTCCAAAACATTTAGCTGCACCCTATCATCAGCGTGTCTGCGTGCTTCCCAGTCTGTGATGTATTTATCTTTGCAACCCATCTGGTAGGTAGGAGAGAGCTATTAACCTTATTGAAGCGAGGGGGACGGAGGCGGAGGGAAGTCTGTCTGCACACCAACGCACAGCGGCACAGTTGGATGAAACCGGCTCGGGGCAAGTTAACGAGGTTAAACATCGTAAAGATGTAGCGTGGACCTCGAAAGCGTAGTTTCTTGAACCAGCTTGTAGCTTCCCAGCGTGGAAGCCGTGGAGTCACGTCTTGGCTGTGGTTTTGACCCATACTATGCAGTGGGGATGCACCTACTCTTGCTACGACCACACCGGTGCTCGGCCAGGAGTGTGGGCACACAAACAAGTAGCTGCAGGGTAAACAAGGGTGTGAGCTTTCTCCTCCATCGCTTTACCTGTGCGTGCTTGTTACCCCGAGGTACCGGCGGCGAGTGTCGGGTACTGGGTACCCATCCCCTCTGCTACAGAAGAGCAACCTGCTCCCAGGGCATTGGGGGGCAAAAAAAACACACTTACAATGGCAGAGATGACTCAGTTGGAGGTCCCGCTGTCGCTCACCCTGTGGGAACTTGTCTACACTCTCATACAAAGCGACTTGCCCCCAGATCACCCCAGAAGTCTGCGGCGGAGGCGAGGGTGGAACCGGTCTCTACTGAACCGCCTGCCTTAACCGCCGAGCTGCCCTTTCACGCTCATCAGTTATTAACGAGCGCGTTTCTTAAGCACCAGCGGTGTGTTCATAGCTATTAAAAATATAAAGGAGCTATAAGCTTTGACCTGCCCTCTGTTCCACCCGTGTCAGATAGCCACTGAAATGAAGAGGTGTTTATTTGCCTGGAAGTGTGGAGTCTTATGTCAGCTCCTGGCGTAGGAAGTAATTTTGCTGAGGGTCTGATCCTGCCACGGGGGAAAGGGCTGGTGCTTTTGTTCCTGTTTTACTCCGAGCGCGGTGCCTGCACTCTCAGCATACCTGGAAAATTATCCCACTTCGCAGCCAGCGCCGGTTCCTGGCCACCCCTGCTACACGCCAGGCTAAATTGGGAAACTAAACTCCTTTTTTTTTTTCTTTTTTTTATTTTTTTTCTTTCCCCGCTGTACAGCTGGCCTCCCCACCTTGCCGCTCATGAATGCCTTGCTGAGTTAGCTGTGATTTGGAAAATTAATTGACTCGGAGCCTACCGCTGAAGCAGCCTCAAACGCAGAACACCCAAGACGCAGCGGTAGCGAGGTCAGAGGAGGTGGGAAATTTTGCGAGAGAGGTAGCAAGCAATAAGCAGAGCAGAATATGGGCACCGGCGGGGAAATGTAAAAGGAAACCATTCAGATCAGACACGGCCATGGGAGACACGGCAAAGGGACCTTGGGAGGCTTTGGTATTTATTGGGGGAGCTGGCAGTGCCTGCGGCGGGGAATGCCCCCCGGCTCTCCGTGGGAGGTGGGGGGTCTCCAGAGACCCTTTGCCTCTAGCCAAGATGCGCAAAGAGCACCCTGAGGACCATCTCCTGTGAGCGCAGAGAGCAGCGGCTTTGCTGTGTAAAGAAATCTTAAATTATGTAGTTTGTCTCAGGCACGCCATCTGCTTGGGAGTCAGCCCCTCGAGAGAAAAAAGGAACAAGGGCTGGGTACAGCTCCAGAAGTGCTTTTCTCCTATGGCTTCAATGCTTTTTCTCTCATTTTATGAATCTTAGAGAATTCTATGAATCAGAAAAAAGAGCTCTCAGAGCGCGCCTGTTGTCCATGACGCAGAGTATGCCAAAACTTCTGCCTGCCCTGGTAAACTGAGGTTCAGCTCTTCGAAAGTAGCCGGGGACTGACATCCCGTGGAAATCCTTTAGTTACTGAAATGCCTTTGCGGAGCTGCTCGTCAGGGCCCGTCCGTGTGTAACCCTGGGCAGGTCGTGCAAACGGGACGGTTCAGACACACGATGGAGTGCTGGCAGCATAATCCCTTCCCATTCACGGCCGGCCGAGGGACAGGGATGATCTGTGAGGGTGCTTTCATCCACCTCGGCTTGTGAGGTGAGGGGACACGGCCTAAACCCCCGGTGAGCGTGTGCTCGGCTAAATCACATAAATTCCCATCCGAGGTGGCCCGAGGGCATGTGCACAGACAGTTATGGAGGCTCAGCTGACAGAGAGGTGATTTGTTAAGCCGCTGTCACTCCCGTGCGTGTTTGAGCTTTCCCCACCTGCCCGGCGAGGAGGATGCTGACACTTCCGAGCGGCACGGTGCGAAGGAAAGGTATTCCTGGGGATTGAGTAGCTGATATTTGGGAATGCCAGCGCTCGTCTTGGTTAGCCCATGCTGCAGGCACTAAAGGAAGAGAAGAAGCACATGATATGCAAAAACCGGTGTTTAATCCTCAATGTCTTTGGGACCAGGAGCTGGAGTTTCTGTCTCAGGAGCTGGAAAATAGGATGGTGTAGGCTAATGTTGAGGCTGGGGAAGGGATACTTGCCCAATGGGGGAAAAAAAGAGTTCCAATAGATCTGATTTAATTAGAGTTTTGTATGGCTTTGTCACCAAGCAAGTGTCAACCATCTTGTCCTCAAAACACCTTGCCTTGGTGGATGACACAACTCTCCCTCCAGGGCAGGAAAACCGAACCAACCTGCTTTGGATAAACCTGGGAATATGCAGCAAAGATGGGAACTGCTCTCCCCAGGTCAGAGGGGATGAGCCAGAAGGTGGTCTGGGATGGCAGCAACGGGGAAAAGCAGCATTTCCACCCCTCATCACTTTGTCTGGGTCAAGTCTTCTCCTCATTTCTCAGGTGTGGGGGAAACCGAGGCGTGGGATGCGTGACAGCGCCTCGGTTGGCAATTTCTGCCGGTGTTCAGCTTGCTGCTGCCTGGAAGCTTTGTGGCACGTTTTAAAGCTAAATTGTGCAAATGAGTTTGGTCGTTATTATCATGCAAAAGAAAAAAAAGAAAAAAAAAACACCAACAAAAAGCCCATTTGTATACAGCTACCAGATTGCCGAATCCTAGCGGCGCAAGGTCGCGGAGCAGGCCTGTGACAATGCTGGCAGTCAAGCCCCGCTCCTAGACTCCCCACCTAGTTTCTATTCATTGCTTGTTTAGGGTAATGAAGAGCAGACTGAGGGAATTGGGGTTGTTTGCTTCAAGAGGCTGTTATAAAAAAAAAACAACACAACCCTACTGCAATCTAATTGTGGCCTGGGCAGTGAAGAACAAGTTTCCCGAGCATCTTTGCCTCCCAAACTCCCCCAAATCCACAATGTTGTACGTCTTCCCGCTTTATATCTAATTGTTAAAGCGATCAATATCAAGCAAATAACCATGTGAGAGGTTTTTCCTTGCCGTGGTGCCCGTGATACCCACGGGAGATCTCTGGCCGGTGGATGTGAAGGGGCAGGCTGGGACAAATAGCCCCTCAAACGCTCGGGAGCATCCTCCTCTTCGCTTTCCCAATTGATTTCCTCATAAACAGCCTATGCCAAAGCCTTTATGAAATTCAAGCCCGGCTTCACATTTCATTGAAAAACCTTTAAGAAAAGCCATTTTTCATACTTAAGACTTTTTCAAATCTCCTCTAACCAGTTACATTCTGCATTGTATCTTTTGAATCTGGCCATTGTCCAACGACAATCCTTAAAATCCCTTTACAGTTTTAAAGAAAAATACAAGCCCTCATTTACCACTGGATCCAGCCTGAAAATAAAAGCTTAATGCCTTGACAGGCCTGGATATTTTTTTGGGTCCTAAGTCTGATTTATGGTGGTAGCCAGCAAACCAGGCTGGTGAAATATTTGCTGCTGCTCGCAGGGATCTGGAAAAATGAAGTGTGAAGTTCTGAAGAGAGCAGGCAACAGTTCTCCAGTCACTAAACACTTCCAACGAGTTGGCAGCGGAACAGAGCTGTGGTCTGAAAGATGAACCTCAAAGGAATAGGGGAGGGGAGCAGTGCTGCGCGCAGTGTCAAAATACTGCTGCAGCCTAAAGCTTTCCATACATTCCTGACATCGAGAGGGAAAGAGAAACATTTTCTTCATTATTTATTTATTCTCTCTCTCTTTTTTTTTTTTTTTCCTTCCCCCTGCAGGGGTTTCACCCGAAGTAGGGAAAAAAATTAAAAGCAACAACAGGAGCATAGGAAGCTGCTTAAGCCCACCGTAAAAATGCTCTGGTTAAAAAAAAAATAAAATATATATATACGATCCGGTTAGGCGAAATCTCTGCTTGTGCTTTGCTTGTCGCAGAGCGATCTCGATGAGCGAGGCTGCGGCGAAGCATCTCTTGCCTTTCGAAGTGCCAAAGCCCTGCGATCTGTGGGCGTGGGAGCCGCGATTTTCATTCCCATGAAAAGGGAATTTCCTAGAGGTAAAAGTGAGGTGGGGATTTTTCAGAGCGTTCTTGGAATGAATCACCCCTGCGTACGTTTGCCAGGTAAAACATGTGGCTGCCTCGCTTTATTTTCTTCAAAGGAAGTTAATATTCATCCCTATCGTGTAGATCATACGGAGACAGAGATAGGCTGATAAATGAGGCGTATTTCAGTACTCGGGGTTTCAGCGATCTGCTTTAGCCCCTATGAATTAACTCGGTTCCCAGTGTTCACGCCGAATAAAATGGCCAGCACTGGGAGAGGTCTTTGGGGTAGCGAAATGGGGATGAGGCATCCCTGAAAAGCTTTCTTTGCCTGTTTGCAGCTTGCAGGGCTTGAGCCTCTCCTTCTTATCCATGTCTTAATCCCGTTGCATCACTTGGGCACACCATGAAATAAAAGATCCCCTCCCGTCCCCCCTTGCCCAGCAAAGCCCACAGAGGTTTTATTGCCCCCAGGCCCAGGAGAAATGAGGTTGACTTCACCCATCAGTTGCACTGGTACACGTCCAAAGTAACCCCCTTGGCTTTCACAGGCACTTGAAAATGACAGCGGCGAAAGTGGGGAAAATTCATTCTTCTTCACATTCATAGAAATGAGGATGGGATTATTTTTATTTGTTTGATTTTTTTTTTCTTTAAAAAAAGGAAAAAAAAAAAAAGGCACACTAACCATTTTGGTCTAAAGCTGTCCGAGGTCAGAAGCCGGGGTGATAGAACAAAGCGCTGCTTGTTTCCAAACACAAGCTTTTGGTTTAGGGAGGAACAACTGCACGTTCTGGTCGTCTTTATAGTTGGGGAATGTTCTGCCTCTGCCACGGCACGGCCCGGGCTGGGGAACCGCCCGGGTACCAGCCTGCAGCCTCCCTCCCCGACAGACAACACGTAGTAATAGTATTTTTTTTATTTTTATTTTTTTTTCCTCGTTGTTATGAAATGGTTCCCTTTAACAGTAGAAGCGTTTACGGGACACGCTCGCAGAGAATCACATCCGCGCCGCAACCGCGCAGCCCCAAACCCACACCGTCTGTCGCGCACAGGCACTGCGTGCCACCCACGCTCCCGCGCCGCCGCCGCCGCCGCGCGGGCAGGGCTCCGCGCTCGCACGGGCTCACGCAAACCGAAACCGATGCTCGCCGCCGCACGCCCACGCCGCCCACGCCAAAACAGGCCCCTTCGGTCTCACACGTTCCTTCCCCCCCCACCGCCCACCGCGACCTGCCGACATCCCGGCATCAAAGGGGAGAAGAATACAACCTGAGCTGCTTTGGGTTTTGCAGGGCTCTTCTTGTCCAGGGGCTGCTGGAGAGGCCCACCCTTCCAGCCCTGTCCGGGGATCGGTTGTATTGATCTCACAAGAACTCAGCAAAACACTGAATAAATCCCATTCCATGAAGAATGGGATCTTCTGGGCCTCTTACCCTCCATCAACTCCTGGTTTTGCAGGATTATTAAAATCCTGGTGGTCACCCTTTGCTATTTTAGCAGCTGGAGGAAAGGGCTGTTTTTAAAGTCAGCCTTCGAAACATGACTCGTGGCAATAAAAATCTCCCCAGCTTCTTTTTTTTGGGGGGGAGCCCAGTGAACTTTGTGCCAGGGGATGCTCATCTTGGGTTCTGCAGGGCATGGGTGCAGACGGGGGATGCGGTGCAGGAATGCTATCCTGTCTGGTGGCCACACTGGCCCTTCCTCGTGATAGCCCCATCCTTTGCCAACCGCTTGACTCAGAAGCAGATGCTGGTGCCGATGAGCATCAGCAGTGCTGATGGGCACTGCGGTGCTGCGCACGCTGCTGTGGTGGCTTTGAGGGAGGACCCCGAAATGTGGCACGGGGTCTGTGGACCCCTGTGAAGGCATCCCTACTGCCACCCCCCCCGAGGAGACACATCAGGGCACGGCACTGCCTCTGCCCCAGGAGCACCCCCAGGCTGTAGGGTGCCCTCGTTCCACCAGCACTGCCAGCCTGAGGGGTGTCTCAGGAGACTCCTCACTTACCCGTAACCAACCCCAAGCCTCCCACATACACTGGGTTTCTCTCCCAGTTTTGCTTTTCTCTCCTCTCCCCCCTTCCCAGGGCTTTGGGGCCCCTTTCACACACCCCCACACCCCTCCCACTTACAGCTTCTGAGTGGCAGCACGGTGTTTCCTGGCTCTGAGTGGGCTCCAGCAAACTGTTCACCTCGTGGTTAGCGAGCTCCCCACAACACAGGGGACGGGAAACCACTTCCCTCCTGGCGACCTCAGGACCCAGCATTGGTGGAAGTAGGGCACTACCCTGAGTGGCATCAAGGGGAGCCAGGTGGCTTTCTGTTCTAGACAACCTCAGCAGGCACCAAAACACTTCCAAAAGTCGGGTTCTGGGCTTCAGTAAAGTAGCAATAAGAGCTGAAAGGGTGCTGCAAGCACCCAGGAGGCTGCACGGTGCCTCAGTGTGCAGGGAATGGGGGCATATCCATCCCTGAAACAGAGGGGATTCCACCCCGAGCCATCCACTTCCCACATCATCATGTTCTTGCAAAGCACTTCTGCAGTGCTTTTTGGGCACCAAGCACATGGCAGTAATGTTCCTCTACCGCAATGTGCCATTCCTGAAGTTCATGTCCCAAATGGCAAAAAACATATGCAAAATTCATCACGTTCTTGAATTGTCCCTCTCCACTGCACTATCGCAAAGTGCCTCATAAGCTTCGCAAATCAAGTTTCATTTATTTTTCCTGCTGCAAAGGGGTGGTCGTCATAGAGGTAGAAAGTGGCCAAAGGTGATGAGTACTTAATGACATTACTCAGGTGTCCACAAGAGGAAATGAAGCCTCCTACATTGAATTAAATCTGGATGGATAATTCAGATATGAAGACTATTGACTGCATTATTTAGCCTTGTAGCTCTGAATTGTCATTTTGGCTGGGCTGGTTACAGAATCACAAAATCACAGAATGGTCGGGCTTGGAAGGGACCTCTGGAGATCATCTAGTCCACCCCCCCTGCCAAAGCAGGGTCACCTACAGCAGGTTGCACAGGAACACATCCAGGCAGGTTTTGAATATCTCCAGGATGGAGACTCCAAACCTCTCTGGGCAGCCTGTGCCAGTGCTCTGCCACCCTCAAAGAAGTTTTTCCTCATGTTGAGATGGAATTTCCTG
>VUYV01000273.1:883927-899189 GCA_008711295.1 Anarhynchus alexandrinus
GGTGAGACCCCACCTGCAGTACTGCCTCCACCTCTGGAGCCCTCAGCACAGGAAAGACATGGACCTGCTGGAGTGGGGCCAGAGGAGGGCCACAAAGGCAATCAGAGGGCTGGAGCACCTCTGCTATGAGGGCAGGCTGAGAGAGTTGGGGTTGTTCAGCCTGGAGAAGAGAAGGCTCTGGGAGACCTTATTGCAGCCTTTCAGTGCTTAAAAGGGGCCTACAGGAAAGATGGGGACAAACATCTTAGCAGGGCCTGTTGTGATGGGAAAAGGGGCAATGGTTTTAAACTAAAAGAGGGTAGATTTAGAATAGATATAAAGAAGAAATTCTTTACTCTGAGGGTGCTGAGACACTGGCACAGGTTGCCCAGAGATGTTGTGGATGGCTCATCCCTGGAAGCGCTGAAGGCCAGGCTGGATGGGGCTTTGAGCAACCTGATCCAGTTGAAGATGTCCCTGCTCATGGCAGAGGGCTTGGACTAGACGATCTTCAAGGTCCTTTCGAACCCAAACCATTCAGTGATTCTATGAATCTACGTTAGCTCATACCATTCTTGGGTGACACAAGTGCAACCCTCCTGCTTTTTAGTAGAATTGCTCTGTTTTAATTCAGTGATTAATGGTAAAATTATCAGCAGGGTTGGAAGAACTGCTTTGTTGTGTGTCTATCCAAAACACACTGTCACTGCATGCATGATAACCTTAGTAAACCCCTAAACTTTGTATGTGGAGGAACACCAAACAACATTTTTCTCATGGGGCCCTTGGTGCCAGCAGGCATACCCTGAGCTACCCGGCTCTGAGCAGCCAGGAAATTAAATGCTGTGCTTGAGTTTGGGTTTTTTTGAGAAGTTTGAAGGGAACTTTTTTCCCATGAAAAGGTTGGAAAAGGTCTTTTTCCTGTAAACAATTTCCCGTGGAAGCACTTCTGGCCTCCCTTCGTTGGGACGTCCATCCTGAGCCTCACCCCAAAGAAAGACCCTTTTGTTGAGCAGAACAATGCGGCCACGTGGGGAAGCAGGATCAGCTCCCGCTTGTGGGGTAGGGTTTCTCTCACCTAACTTCAGCTGTCTAAAACCTAGGTGTCTAGTCTAAACCCGTCATTCGGCCTTCCGCTAACGACCCCGGGGAGATGGAGGCACCTTCTCGGGGCTGTTCATTCCGTCTTCGGGCAAAACAAATCGCTCTCGGGAGGTGGCCAGTTCTCCCGTGGCCCGGGGGGAGCCCGCGAGACGGGCTCTGCGCAGACCGCTGGCGTGGCGATGGCTAATTAGGTGAGATGAATCCCACCCCAAGGAAATCGAGGTAGCTAATGAGTTGCTAGAGTATGTGTTTGCGGAGAGCTCGCCCGCACAAAGCGTGGTCGGGCTGGGGGCTCTTTGGGTAGCTGCAAAAGATGAGGACTGAAAAGCTGAGCGTTGCAAGTGAGTCTTTTTTTATTATTATAGCCATACCGTGCAGCTTTGCTGATGATCATCCCCTGAGTCAGCTTGTTGCATCTGATTTTACACCTTAATGGTAAAATATTGGGGAACTTTGAGATATGTGAGAAATCAACTCGTGCTCTAACTTGGTTTTTTAGGCATCACTATGATAGAATTTAGGCAAGAACCTTGTTTGCTTCTGAATTCCTACACCGAGCAGGAATTCAGTATCTAATCCCAAATACAACCTTTAAGTTTTGCCAATGGCATCAATAGGATAAAACTTCATTGAAAGTCCAAAATGACTTGATCAGTTTTGTTTTGGTTGTTTTTTTTTTTAAATTTTCCTCTAAAATCACATAATCCCGCTACTTCTTGTTGAAACAGGATTAAGCACTTTAGCAGAGATCTGGGGTTTTGTTGGTTTGGGTTTTTTTTTTTTTTAATTTTATTTTCCTCCACAAGCGCGTGCTAATCTAAGCTAATCAAACACGCTGGCCTCGGACGGACGTATCTGCTTTCACCACGTCGGGAGCTCTGTCTTTCGAGTCTGGGGGCACACAGGATTTAACAAGCAGCTTGTCGAGCATTTGTTAGTTCTTCTAAAAGGTGATTATTGCCAAATGCACATTCTCGGTGGCTCATTAAATGCTTTCACGTGACAAATCCATGCAGCATTTTGTGTGTACAAACCCGGGGCTGTCACCGTTTAGAACAAAATGCTAAATATTTACTGGCAAGGCAAACTACAAGTATAAATATTTATACCAAGGTACAATAAAAAAGTACCATAAAACTGATATGTTATAAAGAATTTATGTGTTGAAACAGCTGAGGCCGTTACAAAAGATGTGCTATTTCACGATTATATTATGTGCGGAGATTGCAGTGTTTAGGTGTTTAATTTATTGCTATCTGGCCTTTGCCGTTTGACTCATTAATCTGTCAGGTGAAGGAGTCCTAATTATATTTCTTGTAACCTGGCAAACTACAGAGAATCGTGCTCATATGGGGAATAGATCTTGAAGATTTACTGGTCTGTTGCTAATGGTCCCACAGGGCTCGAAAATGGAAAAAGTATACACAAGAGCAGAAAATGTTTATAAGCGGAATCTGTCTTCCAAATTATTGTGCTGAATGTATCCTATTGTGCTGAGATAAGAGCAGCATAAGCAACGGCTTATGTAAAACTACTCATAGGATGCTTTTGAGGCAGTAATTGATTTGGCTTTGTCCATGAGGCTGCACCCGCCCTGAAATTCAACGTCCGATCGAGGTGACAAAGGAGCCCATCTCACCGTGCTGCTGTCCCCGCTCTGCTGCTGTCCTCCCCTTAGCAGCTCACAGCCAGCTCCTTTACTGGGATTTAGTTTTTTCTAACTTTCATAACTATTTTGCATTGCCACAATGCTGAAGGTTGACGGGCAGTTAGTAGAGACAAGAAGCGGTTAGCTCGGGGTTAAATAGTAACCTGGCATGAAAGGGTGCAAGCCAAATTTTGCCGTTCCTGGCTTATATGGACTCTCATGGTCCACATCTGCCCTTACAATAAAACGTCCCAACCCACCAGCCCTGAGCTGCAGTATCCTGGGGAAAGATCGGTGCAATTGCCTTTTCTTGTGCTAGGCATCCACTGGTGGCCACTGTCAGAGGCAAGATATTGGACCAAATGGGTCTTAGACCTGACCCGGTTATTGATATATAAACCCTACATGTAAAAGTCATCTCCCCGGGTGAGGTATTCCTGGGCAATGTCTGCTTCAAGTTCAACAGCAAAGCACAGGGTTTACAAAAGGGAGCAAAGAGAGGAACAGGAAAGAAATCAGGATCAGGAGGAAATCTGGACTTCTGAATTGTCACCTGTGATCTTGGACCTCTTGGACCATACAGGTATCCTCTCCTTTGCTTTTTTTTTTTTTTAATATATTGCTTGACACTGCGGCCACGTGGGGTCTGTCTGCGGGATTATGGTTTTATAGATAACAGGCGTAGCAGGGACGTAGATATACTGTTGATGAGATGGCACGAAAGCAAGCACGACTGCAAAACCAGCTCCTACCTGTTGTAGGTACCTTGGGGCTCCTCATCTCTCATATTCTCTTGTTGTTGCGTTGCACTTGTGGGTTTTCTTCTGTATTTTAGGCTTTGGGGAAATGCCCTGTGACCTGGGACACCCAGGGGTGGTGGGAACAGCTGTTGAGTGCTTGCGAGCTGGTGGGATTGGCAAAATTTCAGGTGATCCTAGAAGTAGACCCTACCACCTACCACAAAAGACTATTAAAAAAAAAAAAAAAGCCCCAACATTGAGACCTCTGGGAAATTCCTTCCTGGCCGCAGCCCTGACGCGCGGTTTCGCTCTGAGGAGCCCAGAGTCATGTTTTTACGGTCAGCGATGAGCGCATCGCGCTGAGCGCGCAATGGAAAACAGGTGCAGGGACTGGTGCTTTCAGCGAGAGCGACCCTTTTTAGGGGGTGGGAAAACCTATTTCTCCTCCAATATGTGGAAGTTATATATTACATAGGCCGTTGTAGGCAGCTGTGGAAATCCCTGCCTCAAAGAACTTGCTGTCTAAACCTTTTACTATAATGTGAGAAGGAAAGTGAAAATGCGTAGCGTCTAATACACAGATTTTTTTTCAAAAGAGCTGTTGGTGCAAAGCCTGTGGACGAGACATTCAGCCAATATGCACTGAGGTAGAGATACTGAGTGATTCCATTTTACACCAGTGAAGGGTCTGACTCTATTATTCTCTGGGTTTGATCAATGTTTTCCTCTGGCTCAGCGTTTGATTAATATCACGGACTGGCCCATAAGAGGCTTTGGAAACTGCAAGATGTGATCCGTTTAATCAGTTTGTCAGTTTTATTTTGGAGGCTTAACGGAAAAACAAAGCCCTCTGCATAGCTATTGATTTAATATTCTTTGCCTTATATTCCCACGAAGGCAAATGAATAAATATTTCTGATGCATAAAGTGCTGGAAAAGCGTTATCGCTACGTTCGGGTACAACTCATGGGGGAGGACTGTAATGTGTACTATCAGTATCTCGTTAAGTCCTTTCGAATGCTAGCAATGAAATAGATACTGAAATAACATTAATATGAAAACAAATGCAGACACATATGCTTACATTTACGCAAACATACCTCTGGGAGCCTTTTGCATCGTGTTCTTTTTCAGAGCTATTTAAAGATACCGTTGTTACTCCAAAACCAGTTTTTCTGTCTTGGGTTGATACGAAACTGGAAATGTTAGGTTGAGGCTTATCTAAAGAAGTGTCTATTTGAGCCCAGGTGCTTCCGATGATTTTGAAGGAGAAGCAAGTGAACTGGCCAGAGAGCAGAGAAAAGCTCTGCTAACCCAGTTCTGGAGCGAACACAGCATTTCTGTGAATATGGGAAAGTTTTTAACATGCTGATGTATGGAATAGCCATATCGATTTAAAGGCTGAGCTGGACTCCAATCTGGATGCCGACAATGGGATCCATCCCACCAGCTTTATACGCTGTAGACCTCTAGAGCGCTGCTGCACCTGATACAGTCCCTGCAGAGAAAATGGGGCTGTGGGGTTGAATCCAGCGCTGTTTTTTTCATGTGAGATGAATTACACTGCTAATGTGCCCATCCCCCTCCCGGGGCAGGTCAGAGAGCCCAGGAAGGTGCTGAGCCCGAGACTACATTATGTTTGCTCAGAGAGTGTTGCACCTTCTAGAGGGAGGGGTATGAAGAAATAAATCAAAGAGAGAAAATGGAAAATTGGTTGGCAAGGTACAGCAGTACCAACACTAAAAAAAAATCCTACTTTTTAAAAAAATTGAGCTGTGGACATTTCTTACAGTTTAATTTACCTTCACTTAAGGTGCTTGGGTATGAATTTTTACACTTACAACAGAAAAACTGATTTATAATTCCTTTTGACATAATCCTATTAACCTACCTAAACATAAATAAGAGTTTCCATTTGGGTTCATACCGGTTTAATGAAATCATTAAAAGAATGCGACTTCTGATGGAACTTCCTCATGCAAGATTATTGCACAAAAGCAAAATTTTTGTTGATTACTGAAGGTAAGCCGAGCAAGTTCTGCTTAAATATTGGTTCCCTTTTGTCCTGTAGCTTAATTTATTGCCTGTGCTGTCCCTGAGCTATGTTTCACTGGCAGGTCCTCCAGACCTTCCCCAAAAGACTCATCTTCTTATACGGGTACCTACCAAAGCCCAGGGCAGAGCTACCAAGAGTGAGGATGGCGGGAGTCGACAGGCTGCGTGGAGTTATCTCTGCTAGTTTTACATGGATGCCAGGTGGGCACAGCTGAGCTGGCGGTCCCAGGCTGCCATGGAAAAAAAGCAATCACTTCTGGAAGGAATTTTCTACCTAATTTAAGTGTTTCCTTTAGGATAAGGTAAATTGGGCATTGCCAGCTTCTCTCCACCATCTGAAAAAAATGGTTTAGGATGACCAGGGGTAAAGGTTGCGCTGTAACGAGATAACATTAGCACTACCAGTGTGTCCAGAGAAGGGCAACGAAGCTGGTGAGGGTTCTGGAGCACAAGTCTTATGAGGAGCGGCTGAGGGACCTGGGGGTGTTCAGCCTGGAGAAGAGGAGGCTGAGGGAGAGCTTATCGCTCTCTACAGCTCCCTGAAAGGAGGGTGTAGGGAGGGGGCGGTCGGTCTTTTCCCAAGTAACAAGTGATAGGACAAGAGGAAATGGCCTCAAGTTGCATCGGAGGACATTTAGATTGGATATTAGGAAAAATTCCTTCACTGAAAGGGTTGTCGAACAGGCTGCCCAGGAAAGGGGTGGAGTCGCCATCCCTGGAGGTATTTAAAAGACAGGTAGATGTGGTACTGAGGGACATGGTTTAGTGATGGACTTGGCAGTGTTAGGTTAATGGTTGGTCTCAATGATCTTAAAGGTCTTTTCCAGCATAAACGATTCTATGATTTGTTACTGTGGAATTCACAATACTACTGTTAAGGCTCATACCTTAGTAGCATCCAGGCGTTGAACTCCAGTGATATCAAATAGAAATTAGATACCTACATAATTCTGGATCTGGTCCTGTGTAGCTTCTAAAACTTCAAAGACAGTATACCTTAAGACTAGAAATGATAATGTATATTTGTAAATAACCTTGTGTAACTCTTTCTGGAGCATGCTGGAGCAAACACCATCCATAGTGGTAGCCAGATCTTGCATCTTATGCATCGTTAATTTATTTTGCTGAGTAGTCACAGTGAATTGAATGTGAATTGTGCAAATGAGAATTTGTACACACACTAGTGCAACTCGGCTGCAGCTAAACAGTTGCTCAAGAGAGCGTAAGGTTTTGGTGTGTCTCAGTTTATAATCTTAACCCTGCCTTTTGCCAAAAGATGTCAGGAATCAAGATAAGAACAGGAAATTCTGTATTAGACTGTGTGTTCGCACCCTTCCTTACATTTCCTAACAGTAAGAAGAGGTCCAGACAGCTTTCTGCATTAAAAAAAAATAATCCAATTTCCTTTTGTTGCGCTGCTGATTTAATAGGACACAATCTTGCTGGCTGAAAAACCTTTTAATTTTGGATGGGTAGGGTGTGCCTGGCTCCCCCCTGGGTGACAAGAACATGCTTGTCAGAGGACAGCACTGATTTTCTTCTGGCTTTGAGAAGCGCTTTTTTGACCTTCTCTCCTCTTCACGCAACTGCATGGTCCCTTTCCCACCTGTGTCCCACGTTACGTGATCTGAATTAAGACATGGACTCACCCCGTGATTCCCTGCACAAAGCATTTGCGTTCTGCAAACACTTTTGCGTGGAAAGAAAAGCAGACCCCTGGTAGATGGGCAGCAGGAAACGCTTCCTTTCTGCCAGTGGCTACTGTTGTTTGTTACACCTGCGTGCTGGCCTGTTTAAACCGAGAAAAACACCAAAAAATACAGGAAACGCTTACTCATTTTGCCCTGCCTGCCCAGCTCTGGTGTCTATCCTAATGCAAGCAAACACTTTTGCATCTAAATTCCACGGTGGTTTCACTCCTGAAGAGCTGTTGTTGCCCCCATCGCCGATAGCAGCACCGAGAAGCCGTAGCCACAACCTCGTGTTATGCAAAACCAAGACAAGAGGTTTCTTTCCGCTCTTGGCACTTCAATTTTCAGTGTCCCAGGGCAGGCTAAGTGAGCAGCTCACTACCTCGGCACGTTTAATCATCAGTTAATTGTAAACATTTGTCGAGCAGACGGAGGAGCCTCAGTCGGCAGCAAGGTTGGAGCATGGGGTTGCTGTGTGGTGTCGCGGGAATAAACCTTGTCCACGAGTGTCTCAAAGTCAGGACATTTATAGAAAGAAGAACAAATTCTTCTCCCCTAATGGCTTTACCCCCTTGTCTGGCTTATGTGACAAATGAAATGACAAATCGTACTGCACGTGGTTTAGATTGAACATTAGGGAGAAGTTTTTCACTTTAAGGGTGGTAAGGCACTGGAACAGGTTGCCCCAAGAGGTTGTTGAGGCCCCATCCCTGGAGGTGTTCAAGGCCAGGCTGGACGTGGCCTTGGGCAACCTGGTCTAGTGGGAGGTGTCCCTGCCTGTGGCAGGGGGGTTGGAACTCGATGATCTTCAAGGTCCTTTCCAACCTAAACCATTCTATGATTCTATGATTCTAAGTTCATCATTGAGCTTGGTTACACAGGGTGGATGTGCTTAAACCTGCAGTCACCCAGGTGTATTCACTCCTGACACTTAATATCCTCCAAAATACTTGCTGCTGTTGGCACCTCTCTCCAAAGCAGGGTTTTCTTATTGTTGCAATGCGACATTGCAAGGAAATTCAGTGTTTTCCTCCTGCAACGTCATCGAAGGCACCGTGGCTGTTGTTGCCACGCGTGTGTTACGTGCTTGCAGCGGGAGGGGGAGATGGACCACGAGGAGATGCCTCGCTGGTGGGGTGGTCCGTGCTGGGGACAGGATGAAGTATGCCTTAAATCAGAGGGATCACTTCCCCTGAGTCCCGGGCGGTGAGCAGCTGTTTAATACTTGAAAGCAACACTGCCATAGTTTAGGACAAAAAGTGAAATTTATTGCCCTATTAGATTAAGTGACAGAAAATATGAAGCAATTCAAATGTTAGCACACAACTGGAATTCGGGCAGCTCATCAGACTTAACACCCTTTTCTCACAAGCAGTTTCAATACCTAAAAATATGAAGAATTGTTCCTTTTTTTTTTAATCGTTGCTTAGCACTGTGAGCAAAGGAAATATTTAAAGACAAAAATTATTATTTGATTAGTAAGGAATCACACCCGCTCCAACAGCGCCGAGCCATCAGATGCACCGTTCTGGGGCGCACAAAAGCTCCATTCAGGCTCCGGAGGATGAATGCCGCTTCCTACATACGTGGGATAAAAATTTCCAGTGAAATGTTAGTAGTGTGGCACACCCGAAAGCAGCCGGTTTATGGGACCCGATACGATCGCAGCACGTGGTCTGCAAACAGAGAGATCACCCGACGTGAAGGAGCACCGTGGAAGAAACAAGGGCCGGTTCAAGCAGCGTGTGTGTATGTGTGTGTGTGTGGATGTGGGAATCTGAGCCTCTGCAGGGAACCTTCATGATGAACGATCTATTTATTTGAAATTGTTGTGCTAAAATTCATTACGTTCGTTCCAGTCTCTCCAGCTCTGTACTCAGCAGTTCTGAAGTTTTAGTTCAGAAATCCTCTCCATTCTTGCTTGTCTGAAATCATATTCTCTGTAGCCCTTATTTTTATTATCCCCTTTTCAACCTTATGCTCTGCTACCCGTCTTGCTCTTTTGCTTTTCTGTTCAGACTTGTTCATTATAACCATAATTATAATATCTGAGCAGTGAAATGTAAGTTGACTAGATTGCTCAAACTGCTATTTTTAATTAAAAACAGACAATAATTTCATTTTTTCCTCCTATTTCCTCCTACGTATGTCCTGTATCTTCTATTTCCCATAGCTGCACAAAACTGAACTCCCAGTGCTTCGGTAAGCTGCTGGACCAATTCCTTTTAAATTCATCACTGTATTCAACTTAGAGCTAAAGATGTGTGTAGACTCGAGAAATATTTTTACTCGGTATTCTCATTAAGTGCTTTTTTTGACCAGCTGTCCAGACAAAGTCTAGCTCCATAATTCTAATTCTAGCTAATTCCATGTTTATTTATTTCAGTTGCATTTGTTAAAGGTTTTCCTGAGTACAAATGGGTTTGGGGACACAGAAATTGCTACGGGAGCAATTCTGGATATTCCAGAGCAAAACAGCTGCTTCCTTTTCTTTGTTTCTATACCTTCAAAGAAACGGAATTTTGTGGGCATATTTCTTAGTTAAACAGGATTACGCTTGAGAAATGGAAAAGTTTGTTCTAGGAGAAACAGATCTGCAGGACTCCAGATATTACCTCAGTAGTCAGGCCAGAGCATCCATCCCATCCTGGTTTACACGTATTGTCTGTGGATGTGATTTTCTCACTCGCTTAACCCTCATAGTTCCCACCAAATTTGTCTGGACTTCAGGAGGCTCATTATCCTACAGATGAGGTTGGGACGTTTCTGTGGTTTGCCGTCGAATCCACAGTTCTCACAGCTGTATCAAACAGTTTGAAAAACTGTTTAAACTTCTTGCTCCAGGGCTTAAAATAGTCTTTTGTTCCTGAAGGCTCGATAGTGTCCCTAGAAGGGGGGCAGGGGCGGCGCATAGAGGTTGTGCCAGCTTTGTGTGCTTCAGGACAGCTACACCTCTCCCAGAGGTACGTGGTGCTGACCACTGTCTAAGGCAGGTTCTCGAGCTTGTTGGACCTCAGGTCTTTAAATCGGTGTGGCAGTGCTTACGTTTTTGACATCAGTCTCCACATGCCACACGTCTAGACAAGTACATGGGGAATATGTTGTTTTCCTAAAGAGGAGACCTGGATGGAAAGAACCTCTCCTGCCTTTCTGCCAACCTCCTTCTCTGTGTAGATGCCCAGAAATGATGGAAGTCCCTAGATAATTGCCCATTCCAGCCCAGGATTTTTGATATTCAGCTTTACCAGCATCCCTCATTGCAGATCCCAGCGGCAAGCAGAGTGGCAATGCACCCACTGTGAACTTCTCCTTTGATTTTAGTTCATGTCTGAATAGGTGATTATTTCTTACCGGAAATAATTATGTGGGAACAAACAGTATCTCTCTTCAGCCGGTGACTGCTATTCCTGTTGTGCGTTGGCTGGTAGAGCAACTCTTGGGATAATATATAGTTCCTCCCTCAAGTATGTGGTCCCTGGTGGTGCCAGACCAGAGAACATCAGGGAAACCTCTGCTACAGGACGTGGTAGGATACAGACAGGGATTACATTTCTCTCCATCGGTCCATTTGGATTCCTTGATAAGGAGTGGCTTTGAGTGATATCATCATCCAGCCCTCGTCCCACCTCCTTCTGCCACTAACACTTGACATTTCTTCCCTTTTGTCCTCACCCGGAGCTAACGACGTAATTCAAACAGAACAGCTTTAGTTTGCAAAGTCTCTTTGCCGGTGATAAATGGTGCACATGATGGATAGCTGTGGTCTTGAAGATGATGGAGGTGAACAGCAGGGTGCTGCATGGATTTGTGCTAGCAGCAACATTATTTAATACTTTTATTAATGGTCTGGAAGGAGGTGTAACCAAGTACATTAACTAGATCTGCACATGACACTGCGCTGGAAAGGACTGTAAACCAAGTGAAGACAGAGAAATAACACTAATGGAACCAGAGGTTAGAAATATGAGCAGGAAACAGAATGAGATTCTGTCTGGAAAAAGGCAAACTAATAAATCTGGGAATAATAGTCCAAAACACAGATATTTAATAGGAGGGTGAGAGAGCTGAAGAAACACTGATGTTCTAAAAGAGCTAGTAATGACGGTTAGGAGTGACTAGGAAATGGTTTTACAATGTGAAATGGTGGAAAAAGGCAATTTTGGTTTGCAGAGTAAATCCAAACATATCTTGCCCTGATACAAGGGCTTGTTCCTCTTTGTGGGCATGACTGTCTACAGCACTTTGAGCCCTTACCTCCAAGCTTTATCTGTGAGTAGAAGCCCACAAGTAGAAAAATGTCTTTACAGCTGACTCTTCACAGAAACTCATATCTAGAGAGCATCTTCTGGACCATCCAGTCCTGCATCTGCTTACTGTGGGAGCAGTATTGGTCCATGTCGCTCTCCTGTCCTCTCTGCTCAGCCCTTCTACAACCCTCCTACAAGGGTGAACCAGGGCTTCTCTGATGGTAGTTTTGACGACTGGCACTTTTGACATCCAGAGCATAAAAGTGTGAAGGAGCACAAGTTAATCCCAACAAAATGATATGAACGGGTGAGGAGATGAAGACTGGACTCTTTACACAGAAAAACCCAAACAAGATAATGAATGTTCAATGGGACCATTGCATTCCTTTCACTCAATGCAATTAGGTTGTAGGTACCATTTTCTGACCCCTGTAATGTTTGTGTCAGTTAATTCCATGGCATAAATTGAAAGTGGTAGGCAGTCACTTGTGGAAATGCATATTTGCAAAAGGAGGACTTACTTAGAAAAACTGTAGGAATCCTCAGGTGGGACTAAACAAACAAAAAGATTATTAAATATCGAGACCTTTCCTAAAATGATTTGTGCCACATTGGTCTTAAAAGCGTGTGGCCGCTGCAGTCACCCATTCGGCAGCACACCACCGTGCGTGCGAACCTCAGGGGTGTGATGAAATATGAAGGTAGATGCAGCAAGCTGGAAACGTGTCCCACGTGTACTCGCTCGAGGGCACCCACCCCTCACCGGTGAGACCTGTTAGCCCCGTGGGGGAGGGATGCTGCAGAAGCCCCAGCTGGGATGGCAAGCACAGCGTTAGCACAGGGGTCACTGCCTGCTGTTCTTGATGAATGCTTCGTGCTGGGCAGCTGGTGCTCTGGAAATGGAAATGAAATAGTTTAAACTGGTAACTTGTTCTCGGTATCGATTATAAGATGGATAAGATGTGCGTGCAAGAATACGGCTGCTGTGAGCTGCCCCTCCAGAGGAATTCTCTGTCAGTCTGCAGAGCTGAGACCTGGTACAAGCCAGGAGTTCCTGCTTCTCATAATGAAAACATATGATCGTTTCTGCTCCGGGCCCTAATTAGCGGTAGAACTGGTTGTACGCTTGGCCCACGGCATTATTCCTTGCGGAGAGGTTGTCTTCTCGCGCTGGAGCCCATCTGGGTTGCTCCCAACCATCCGGCAACCCGAGGCGTAAGGAAAGCGAGAGGTGGGATCCGTGAACTCAAATCCTCCGCTCATACAAACGCCCCTCGGACACTGTGTAGTATCTCAGAGATTTTTCTTTTGTTTTGTTTTGCTTTTAAATGCTGATTATTAGGCAAGCCGTGAGAATAAGAGGAACGGTACATTTAGCTTACAAACAGCTCTCACATTCCCTCAAAGTCCTGGGGACTGAGGAAGAATTAGGAATATGTCCTATTTAGCTAAACAGAACCCCAGTCTATTTTGACCTGTAGGAGAGAAACAGAAGGACCAGGCTGCGACATATATACAAATAAATTGATATATGTTCACTAACTGAAGAAAAAAGTCCTTTACACACTGAGAGCCACTTACTCTCCTGTGCCCTGTGCCACCTCCGCTGCGGGCGGGGGAATTGCTCCGAGATTGTAAGAGTCAAAAATAAACCCATCGAGCCCCGAGTATGTGTCATCCACTTAGTCAGAGTGGAAATGCAGCTACCTCTAGGGTGGAACAGAGAAACCACCCGTGTGAGCTTCACTGCAATATTGGCTCTCCAGGCCGGAGCTTTTCGTAGCTTTGCTCACAAACCCGTCATTAAAAATGTTAAGTTATAAGGAGCTGTGTTAGTGTCAGAGTGCAACTGCCCGTACAGGAAAACCTTTGTTAGAATATTTTCCTTCAGTCAAATCTCTTTATTCCTAGAAGGTCTCTGATACAGATATTAAACTATTTCAATACTGTTTGTAGTAACATAATAATTCCAGGAAAAAAAAAATATGGCCACTGTATGAAACACCTGGGTATATCATATGTTACTAATTTTGATTAACCGTTTCAGTCTGTTGTAAACAAGAAGGCCAGTTAGAAACGAGTAATGTAAATGGTCCGGTATTGGAGCTTAGTTGTTAAAATAATCCCCGGTCCAGTTATCCCTGGACGACCTTTCAAAAAGGAAAAATATTCTAAACGAGAATGTGAAATCTAAGAGGAAAGTGCCCAGGACCTCGTATTGTTCTCCTGGCACGAGTAGGGAGGGTGAAGTGATTGGCAGGACTGTGTTTATACCTCCAACATGGGAACCACTAATCCCCGTTAAATCTCCTGAGAAACAGCCGATCCTCACAGCATCACACAGGTCAGTGGAAGCTGGGAAGCTGCAGGATATGAAAATCTTGAACCATGTCCTGTTAACTAATAAAATCCTGATATGGGCATTCTCCCCCCACCCCCAAACTCAATTTTTGCTACTGGAAAAGGAACATATCTAAGGTACGGCTCTCTGGTTGGGGGTCTGATGCCAGTCAGACCCAGGGAACACGAGTCACTTCATGCATGGTGAAATCAGCCCCGGAGCTGGTGGCGCCCTGTCCCCACCGCAGTCCATGGGAACTGGAGCAGCCCGTACTGAAGTTCTCAGAGCTCTGTAGGAGAACTGTTAAGTGCATATAATTGCTCATGTGAGCATGTATTTTCAGGATCAAGGCCTAGCCTTTTAGCTACCGGGCATTCCTCCTTATTCTTATTCTTATTAAAAGCAATGATTTTATTGAAGTAGTGTTCTGGCACCTGTTGTACCAGACATCTACAATTACCTGACCACGGCGCGGTCCCATGTGGGGAAAGACCCCGGTGTGCACCGGCTACCTCCCTGTCCCAGCCCAGCCCAGAAGGCAGCCAGGGCTGTTCTGGCAGGTCCCCAGGATGACAAAGCAGGGGACAAGTATGCCACAGAGCACTCAGAATAAGAGTAGCCTAGAGAAAAACCATAATAATCCCATCCCCGAGTTTTTAAAGAGAGATGAGTGTAGAAGGTCAAGCTGAGGCACACGGAGTTAATGCTCCCTACAAAACATGAAAACTACACAAAACCTGAGTTATTTTAGCCATTTCTTTTAGGAAAGGTGAGCTGTACCCTGAATGTGCCTATTTCTCCCCACTGACTCTAAGCCTAAACTAGTAACTCAGGTACGGGCAGCTACACTGCAAATCTCTGCTTCTCACTGCATTAAGCTCACTGCTTGTTAGAAGAAACGCCTGAAACATCACAAACAGACAGCAGCAGACAGCAAAGCCCCCAGGAGAGTGACCAGTGGGCCACCCTAGGACCTGAGTGGACTATCAGAGGTCTCAGGGGTGATCTGAGAACTCTAACTCAGCACACCTAAGCTTTACTTAAGGAAGCCACAAGCTGTCTACGCCATGCTGTTTTCATGGAAAGGTGCCTCTCGCTCGTTAGCAAAAGAGATGAAAAGGGCAGAAAAGGGAGAAGTCAGGCAGTTTTCTAATGTTAGAGACCTGGAGGGTAAAGGTGACTTCCAGACCCACTTCAGAGGGGTCCAGCTTGACCGCAATTAGGAGATACACAGCATCTGAGCTGGTGGCTGAACCACTGTCACAAGGCACTGTAGGGTGCAGGGCTCACCCCATCTGTCTACGAGGATTTTAGTCTGTTTGAGGTGTCTGGTCTCCTTCAGTAGTGGTGCAAGAGAAGACACTTTTTCTGATGCCTTCAGATATTGGGCTCAGCTGTTCTCTAGGATATTGTCCCTCTCCCCATCGATTACTGGGCGTAGTGAAGACAAAGCTCTT
>VUYV01000273.1:901904-1052869 GCA_008711295.1 Anarhynchus alexandrinus
AAAAAAAAATATGGCCACTGTATGAAACACCTGGGTATATCATATGTTACTAATTTTGATTAACCGTTTCAGTCTGTTGTAAACAAGAAGGCCAGTTAGAAACGAGTAATGTAAATGGTCCGGTATTGGAGCTTAGTTGTTAAAATAATCCCCGGTCCAGTTATCCCTGGACGACCTTTCAAAAAGGAAAAATATTCTAAACGAGAATGTGAAATCTAAGAGGAAAGTGCCCAGGACCTCGTATTGTTCTCCTGGCACGAGTAGGGAGGGTGAAGTGATTGGCAGGACTGTGTTTATACCTCCAACATGGGAACCACTAATCCCCGTTAAATCTCCTGAGAAACAGCCGATCCTCACAGCATCACACAGGTCAGTGGAAGCTGGGAAGCTGCAGGATATGAAAATCTTGAACCATGTCCTGTTAACTAATAAAATCCTGATATGGGCATTCTCCCCCCACCCCCAAACTCAATTTTTGCTACTGGAAAAGGAACATATCTAAGGTACGGCTCTCTGGTTGGGGGTCTGATGCCAGTCAGACCCAGGGAACACGAGTCACTTCATGCATGGTGAAATCAGCCCCGGAGCTGGTGGCGCCCTGTCCCCACCGCAGTCCATGGGAACTGGAGCAGCCCGTACTGAAGTTCTCAGAGCTCTGTAGGAGAACTGTTAAGTGCATATAATTGCTCATGTGAGCATGTATTTTCAGGATCAAGGCCTAGCCTTTTAGCTACTGGGCATTCCTCCTTATTCTTATTAAAAGCAATGATTTTATTGAAGTAGTGTTCTGGCACCTGTTGTACCAGACATCTACAATTACCTGACCACGGCGCGGTCCCATGTGGGGAAAGACCCCGGTGTGCACCGGCTACCTCCCTGTCCCAGCCCAGCCCAGAAGGCAGCCAGGGCTGTTCTGGCAGGTCCCCAGGATGACAAAGCAGGGGACAAGTATGCCACAGAGCACTCAGAATAAGAGTAGCCTAGAGAAAAACCATAATAATCCCATCCCCGAGTTTTTAAAGAGAGATGAGTGTAGAAGGTCAAGCTGAGGCACACGGAGTTAATGCTCCCTACAAAACATGAAAACTACACAAAACTTGAGTTATTTTAGCCATTTCTTTTAGGAAAGGTGAGCTGTACCCTGAATGTGCCTATTTCTCCCCACTGACTCTAAGCCTAAACTAGTAGCTCAGGTACGGGCAGCTACACTGCAAATCTCTGCTTCTCACTGCATTAAGCTCACTGCTTGTTAGAAGAAACGCCTGAAACATCATGAAGAGACAGCAGCAGACAGCAAAACCCCCAGGACAGTGACCAGTGGGCCACCCTAGGACCTGAGTGGACTATCAGAGGTCTCAGGGGTGATCTGAGAACTCTAACTCAGCACACCTAAGCTTTACTTAAGGAAGCCACAAGCTGTCTACGCCATGCTGTTTTCATGGAAAGGTGCCTCTCTGCAAAAGAGACGAAAAGGGAGAAGTCAGGCAGTTTTCTAATGTTAGAGACCTGGAGGGTAAAGGTGACTTCCAGACCCACTTCAGAGGGGTCCAGCTTGACCGCAATTAGGAGATACACAGCATCTGAGCTGGTGGCTGAACCACTGTCACAAGGCACTGTAGGGTGCAGGGCTCACCCCATCTGTCTACGAGGATTTTAGTCTGTTTGAGGTGTCTGGTCTCCTTCAGTAGTGGTGCAAGAGAAGACACTTTTTCTGATGCCTTCAGATATTGGGCTCAGCTGTTCTCTAGGATATTGTCCCTCTCCCCATCGATTACTGGGCGTAGTGAAGACAAAGCTCTTAATTCTGGGGTCTAAGGATGAGGATGAGCTGGACTCCTCTGTTTTAGGGCTTTGAAATTATTTTAAAGTTGATCACAGATGTCAGTGCAGACCAGAGAATCCTACAGCATGCTATAAAATGTGACATAATTAATGGCTGGTGCATGGATTGAACCCAGCTCCTTGCTCCTCCATCAGTGCTTGTGGCCTTCTTACATTATGCAACTCAACGTACACTTCAGTACATGCCCACCTAGTAACGGTGCCCAGCAAACCTTACAGCTGTAGGGTCTTTTTTTGGGGGAAAAAATAATCTTTGGTAACCGTTAGTGTAAAAATAACCTCCCAAATTTTGTCTTGCTTGTCTCTGCCTGCAATCTTCCTCCCGTCTGTGTTCAAAGCAGATCTGTTCCCCTGACCCTGGGACTTAACAACTCATTTCCTGGAACTCAATTGAAAATCCATCAGCTAACTCTAAAATAAGTATATTCATGGCTTGAAAACTGGGAAAATTCTGACCAAAATCAGTTGGCACTGGCTGAATGATACTGCAATTTAAGATAGACGAATTTGGCCCTGATCAGGAGCGCAGTAGTCCATATCTCAAGGGCCATCAAAATACCCATTTCTCAAAGCAGGACTTATGTTTTCCCTATATTCCCAGACATTCCATGTGGCTTGCAAATCTGTTCGGCATCAGGGCACGTATATAGCCCGTATATGATCCACACCCAGGTCATACAGGTTGCAGAAACCCAGGATTGATTGTCTACTGCCCCCAACAGCTGCAGGGAAAAATAACATCTGCATCGACAGCTCCAAGCAGAAACCCTGGGGAGACCGAGGCTGTGCTTCCGAGCGTTTCCCTTGGCACCGTGTGACCCATCGCTGAGTTTGAGAGGCGCCGGATACCAAGAGCCCACTGTTTTGAGCACACAGAACATAAAAGATGAGTGCAACGTTTACATTTGTGAACGTACATGTTCTCTTCCTAAAATTTCCCCTCCGCTACTCAATTTGATACGTGAGCGCAGAGGAGTCACCTCTCGCTTCCTGCGGAGATGACTGCGTTGGGAAGGATCTTTGTAGCTTGCCATCAAAGCGGCAGACAGACAGCTGGGGAACATCCACATCTGGGTGTGCTGGTGTTTTATTGCATGTTGCATTCCATATAAATTCCATATGGAGTCAAAATCATTTCGGACTTGGTACCTCCTCCAAGCCAATAGCTTAATTAGGAGTGTTTTGTTTTCTTGTTTTCCTAAAGGAGAGCGGCTGTCCAAGTGCGTTATTATGGGTTTGCACATAGCTGTGCTCTTAATATCAAAGCTTTCGTTTGGCTGGAGGCTTCCTTCCCTGTGGGGGAAGGGTTGCTGGGTGAGTGTTGTAGGTTACACAATACTTTTCCAACAGAAAGGCGAAGCGCGTGAGTTGGAGTCTGTTGTGATAATGCACGAGAGGAAGTCAAAAGCAAGTCTGTGTGGTAAAGGGAGCCTACAAATGAGATAACACGCAGAGTCTCATGTAACGTAACTGTTTCAGATTGCAGCCTGATGGCAAATTCCTGCATGCCTATTAGAGCAAGAAGTGGGAAATCAGATAAAATAGAAACATTTACAAGATGTCCATTTACAGATACAAAATGGCCACTTTAATGATAGGAATGTTCTTGGTTGGATTCTGAGGAAAAGGATTTGGGGGTGTTGGCTGATGAGAAGCTCAACATGAGCAGGCAATGTGTGCTCGCAGCCCAGAAGGCCAACCACATCCTGGGCTGCATCAAAAGAAGTGTGGCCAGCAGGTCAAGAGAGGGGATTCTGCCCCTGTACTCTGCTCTGGTGAGACCCCACCTGGAGTACTGCATCCAGCTCTGGAGCCCCCAACACAAGAAGGACATGGGGCTGTTGGATCAGGTCCAGAGGAGAGCCACAAAAATAGTCAGAGGGCTGGAGCACCTCTGCTATAAGGGTAGGCTGAGAGAGTTGGAGTTGCTCAGCCTGGAGAAGAGAAGGCTTTGGGGGGACCTTATAACCCCTTCTAGTACCTAAAGGGGACCTACAGGAAAGCTGGGGAGGGACTCTTTGTTAGGGAGTGTAGTGAAAGGACAAGGGCTAACGGTTTTAAACTGAAAGAGGGGAGATTTAGATTTGATATTAGGAAGAAATTCTTTACTCTGAGGGTGGTAAGACACTGGCCCAGGTTGCCCAGAGAAGCTGTGGATACCCCATCCTTGGAAGTGTTCAAGGCCAGGCTGGATGGGGCTTTGAGCAACCTGGTCTAGTGGGAGGTGTCCCTGCCCATGTCAGGAAGGCTGGACTAGATGATCTTTAAGGTCCCTTTGAACTGAAACCATAACCATTCTATGATCCTATGATCTCTTTGGATTAATTGCATGCCCCTGAGTAGCACTGAGCAGTCTGAACTGGGTGTTACACTTGCATGTAGTCAGAAAACGACTCTGCCCAGAAATGATGGCAACCTGAGTAAACAAGACCGACAAAAAACAGAGGAAAAAAAAGAATGATTTTGTTGTCCAGGTTGGAGATGGTAAAGATAGACTGTATGGCTCTGTCTTTGTTATGTAAAGCTGGGAAATAAATCTAACCTGTCCCAGCCTCAGCCCACTGTGTTATCCGTCTTCTCTGGAAAATGAGGGTAACTACCAGGAGAAGGTTCCTGACAGTGGTTTTTAATTAGCTGGTCGAATAGTTTCTCAAAGGAAGTAACAAGCCATTTGCAGGGACTTCTCCTGCTATTAACTCAAAACATTGTTTTTCCCTGTACAAATGTAATGAGGCTGACACCAAATTCCTCCCCATTTTTGATCTAATATTACTTATGCTAAATGGGGATATAGTACATGTTGTTAGGAAGGATTATTTGCATGAAGCAGTCATAACAATCAAAATCACACATTATGAGCGGTGGGAAGAAATCGTTCCCTTTTCTCCTACTCTCTGGTCGCTGCCGTAGGAATCCTTGCCTTTGTTTTACAGTGCAGAAATGGGATGCAAGAAAGTCTTGCAAAATAAGCGAACATCCTCCACCGAAACAGCCGAGCTGGGATATTGATTGCGCTCTTGTTTAAACGTGCCGTGCTCGCTTTCTGCACCACACATTTACTTACAACCGTCTTCACAAGAGTGGAAAATCTGACAAGTAATTTTCTGTGGGGACATAAAAATGCAGGATGGAAACCTCTAAGCTGCGTGGTCTTTAAGGAGCAGTCATCCATTGAGCTAAAGCTATATCCAATATTACAGTATCTTGCTGATAGATGACATAAACCAAATTTGTGACTTAGAGAGGCATGTTGATTGGCTTCACGCTGGGTGCGCATGGAGAAAGACATCTAGACTCTCTTTTATCCAGATGGAATTCCTAAGTCAATCAAATAAACATAATAATAATAAGGTTAATCTGGTCTTTACTCATTCAAGAGAGAAAAGCAGAGATGTGGATCTAATTACGTAAATATTGTAAAATCAGTTTGCATTTATCTCTTTCCACATCTCCTTGGTACGGCCCTGGTTCAACATGCTTAACACAGTCCTTTTTGGTCTGAATGATTTAATTCTGGGGCTCAAACCATTCAAGATTTGTTTGAACAAGAAAATCTTGTTTTCTTTGGAGCATTTTGAAGTAGGCATAATTACAGTGTTGCAAATGCGATGCTCTGCTTAAGGAGCTGTCAGCATTTCCATATTAAACCTTTATTTTTGAGGGTTAACAGAATTGCCAGAAAAAAAAAAAAAAGAGAAGCAAAAAAGAAGAGTGGAAAAGAGGGGTCCATTATGGCCTGAAACTTGGTGTTTAGGTTTTTAATCCAGGAGGGAGGTTTCAAAATCAAATTGTGCAAAATTAATTTACGCTGTATGCTTGCAAAACTGCTCATGTCACTTTTTTCATGTTTTTTTTTTTTTTAAAAAAAAATCAGCCCACAATAAAGCCCACTTATTTTGCTTACTTCTACTGTACACTGCTCTTTAAAGTTAATGTCATTTCCATACAATACCCCCAATGTAATATGCCTTAGAGGCAGCATAGATTGAATAAGTGACTTGGAGCCAGGGACTCCCAAGTTTATAATTTAGCCGCTGACTCACTGTGTGGCCTCAGGCAAACCACGTAACTTGTATGTCCTCATCTATGGTATGGTCTCAATTTTCCATTGTGTTGCACAACATGTAAGGAGCTCTGCTCGCGTTCAATAGGAGCTTAACCCGATGGTGAGTGAGTTACAGGATCCTTGTAGAGGATATGAGACTTAACACAGCTCCCACTTACCAGGTTTTGTCTATTCAGTTCAATCTGCAGGAGATCAGTCTTCGCCGAGCTGGTCCAGGTGGGCATTTGGTGGAGGCGTCTCCATCTGCAATTTCTGAGTCATGGAGAACAGCCTGTCTTGGTGCTGGCACTGAAATAATGTTCTTCAGAAACTTAAGTAGAGTAACTGGGAGGTTGTCTTGACTGAATGCGTAGGCTGCTTTGCACTGGACCTGCAGGAAACTCAGCTAATGTTGACTCTTTCAGCTTTCTTCAGCTCTTTATGTGCTTTCACACTATCCCTTCATGTCTGAGATTTTCCTCTATATTTGCCTTTGCATACAGTGAAGAATCTAACTCCCGTTATATATTATTCTAGTCACATGGAGAGGAGAACATGGAGAGCTTGTGTAGATAGTGGATGAGGGACAGAGAGACATTTTCCTGAAGAACAGTGATGCCTAAGTAGTAGGTACTTCAGCGTTTAGCCAGGCCTGGGAAGAACCCTTCTGCAGCAAGTCCTAGCCTGATGTAGACCCCTATGAATGATACCACATTTGTGGGATCATGACAGTAGAAATATAAATTTAGAAGAGTCCATTTTGGTCATCATTTCCAGTCCTCCAAATTTCAGACAAATGTACACTGGAAGTAAGTTCAGATGTGTCCGCAGAACGTTTACTACCCAGACGACAACACATCCCACCTCCCAGACTCCTATAGCCATCTACAGACCCGCAATGAAAAACCAAGCATTTAGGCTGAGATGTGTCACAAAAGGAGAATGAGAAAGACTCAATGGGCTGCCAGTGGCCTGGGTCAAAAATAGGGCAGACACGGTGAGACTGGGCAGATCTAGAGAGTCAGGGGATCACAGACAGCTTTACCCTCTCTGAGGGGACCTTTGCTCAGCTGAAGAGGATCATGAAGAATACCTTCCTTCAAAAAACATCCCCCCTCTTCTTCATCCCCTCTCTACACAAGCTGCCAATATCTGATCACTTTTTGACCTCATGCAAACATTTCTTTTGTATGACATCTTGCAGCACAAGCCCTACAGATTCACCACACATTTTGTGAAGAACCAGGTCTTTGGTTGTTTTTGGTTTTTTTTTTTTTTAAATCTTCCACTTAATAGTTTCATGTGGTGCCTTTGTGGTCTTGTCCTGGAAGACAGGTTACCTCAGAGGGAGTTTTTCTTGACAGATTTTTAGTTTTAATAGCTAGAGACCCTCTAATGTCCTCGCACTGTTTTCCATATTGCCCATGTAGCAATGCTCATGTGGTCCCAGTTTTCTGTCTGTGGAATGGGAATGATAGTGTACAGTATCGTCTGATATATATGGGATTATAAAACACAGGAAATCCCATCGTGATCCAGTATTCCCTGCCAGTTCACAAAATAGTTTTATGGCTCTGAGCAGACGTGTCACTAGAACAAGGATCTGGATTTGTGTCCTGCCTTTAAACATTCCTTTTCATCTTTAATTTGGGTCCCAAACTGAACTGCTGGAAACTTTTTTTTTTAGCATGAGATACTTGTAGAAAAATCTTTTATTGTGAATGTGGGGAGTATTTTGAAATATTTTGTTTGTTTGGGCTGTTTCAACACTAAGCTGTATTTACAGTTGTTCTTCATTCACCTTGTGGAAGTTGTTTTCTCCCGGTTGTTTTCTTGCTGGCTGGGGCTGTTGGAGTGATTCTCCATTGCTTTGCAACAGATATGCAGATCTCAACATGTATGTGTAACTCCAGCTAAAGCAGATTCATGTCAGGTTGGCTTGACCTACAATCGTTTTATTTTGCTTAGAACTGACCTGAGCAGTTCTCAGATCACATTGACCCAAAGTTAAATGCTTTCCTTTGGTTGTCCTGAGGGAAAATGGAAACATTTCAGGAAAATCAAGAAATTGGAAATTTCTGAGCGGCCCTACTTACCCATTCCCTTGGTTTGATGGGAGTACTGTGGAGCTACACTGATATATCAAAAAGGATATCGTTTCAATCCATGGGAAACAGCAATGTTTTAATTCAGCATTATACTAAGAAAGAGGGTTTTCTTCTGCCATCCAGTCAATACTGGCCAGCCTGCCACTTAGTCTAACAAGGTGTGAGACGATCCTTGTAAAATTAGGGTGCTTTACCAAGATCGGAGTGGGCGATAACCCTAAAAATTAATACCTACAAGGCACTGTACAGCCAGGAGGCTGGTGGAAACAAAAGCCATACTCCTTTCTGCCAGAAAACATGTAAAATTGACACTGTGCACCAGATTTTATAGTGGTTTGTAGGATTTATAAAACATACTACAAGTAACACTTGCTAAAACTGTACAGCTCAAGACCTGTGGAGAGAAAAATATCTGCAGGAATGGGGAAGAGCAGTGTCAGCTGTTCGAGGGAAGGTCTCTGGGATGCCTTGGTGGGGTGAATAAATGGTGCTGTGGTTTGGTTGTCAAAGGCAACGGTAGAGGCAGAAGGTTGGGGTGGTTTATAAATTAATTCGTCTTTGGTTTGGAAGAGAAAGACTTTACTCTGACACTTAATGCATGGATGTAATATTAAGAAGAGCTGAATGTCTCTAAAGCTCAGCTCCTGACTTTCTGAAGTGTCAGCTGGCTGATCTGAACCTCACAAAAGTGACTGCAGCATTTGTGTACCGCTGAGTGGCTTTCATTGAAGACCTCTGCAATGTCACTACAGCTGGACAGACTTTTCAAACATGATATTTTTTTATCTATTCCTTTTGCCAAAGGCACCTCCAAAGGGATTCCTGAACCTTTCCCTAAAGCCATTCTTGCACAGAATTAAATTCAAGCTTCCTCTCCCCTGGAGGGATGGGGACACCCATGTTGCAGTGCTGCCAGCTCTTTGGGTACCAGGTGGCAGATGATGCTGGTGCTGGAAGAAATGATATTCCACCACCACTGCTCCATGGTTCTGCCTTTGCTTTATGTCCGAATCCCGCCAACCCAAAAGCATGTGAAGGACCAGAAGTGCTGCTGGACCAGAGCTTCGCTCATGGCCGCATGCATGTCTCCAAGCCACCTGGCCTGCTAGGAAAAAGACGACTTTCTCTTTAATAACAGATGGTGGTAGTGAGACATGAAAATTAGGACATATTTTCATTTGATATTGGAATATCATGAGCATCAGTTATTTTGGGAAGGAGTCCAAAAAATACTTGGAGAGAGTCTAAAACTGCAGATGAATCCGCAGGTTTATTTTATTGGGTGATTTCAGTTCTGCCAAATATTTGTAGTGTAAAGAAATCATAAAAATTGCTGGTGGTCCTCGCCTGGCGGGTACTTCTCACATATTTGAGACAGTTGTACGAACTGTGACAAGAATGTTTGATCTATTAGCTTAAAAACAAATTAGAGTCTTCAAGAGAAATAAATGAAGTATAGATGGTAGAAATACGTTTCTCTTATCTTAGAGAGACCAGGAATTTTTGCCCCCAGGCTTTATTTGCATTTAATTATCGCAGTTTGGATTTCCTCTACTGCATGCATGGAGGTTTAGTCTGTCTCATTCCATCCTCTGTTCTGAAATAACATTAGTACCTGTTAATGATTATCATTGTCAATTATGTATTCTGGTTACATGCACATTATAAGAAATATCAGTTTGTTTTAATAAATCTTCAAAAGGCAGCCTAAACCTGTGCCTTATCTCCTTTCTGCTTTGTAATTTATTTATTTTTACGGTTATGATATACGAAAGACGCTGCATGCTCCCAGCGACAGTGAATGGGTATCTACTCAGCACTTGAACGCTGAGATGACAGAGAGAAAAGGTTTTATTTAACATAGCTTTCCAAATGAACCGAGAGGGTCATGTATCTCAAAGATACATGGAGAAAGTGAGGAATACAGGTCTAGAAATCCAAAGACTCAGTTATATGCATAAAAGAGAGGAAAGGTAGATGTAGAATGAACCCATAGGTGCTTTAACGTGACACATGCTAAGATGCAGAGTAGCTGATGCTCACCATGTAGCAATTGTTCTTTTTGTAACTTAAATTATTTTTTTGCTAGGGTAATAATTCCGCTGTAGTCCTGACCCGGCAAAGGACTGATTACCTCACTTCCCATTGGGGTGCAGGGAACAAGGATAGTCCCATAGAAAAAGTTTTCCACAGCATTTTTCAGGAGAATTTTGTTTTGAGTTGTCCAAAGTTGATGTTTATGCTGTTTGCCCATGCAAGTTCTCAGGATTATTTTCATTCGCTGGACCGGCACTGAAATGTCCACTCCAAAAGGAACACTTTGACCAAGCATTCTTTATGTGGTCTTCAATTAATAAACAGGAATACGCCTTTCTAACCCTGTGGGTAATGATTTTTCTGTTTGCTGCTACTGTATGTAACCTAAATGAATGGGGCATTTATATACTGTCCTTTCATCTGGGATATCAAAGCATTTTATAAATATGGACCCATTGGTCTGATGTGCAAACACTGAATTGTGGCCTTCTCGGAGGTGGCTTGCGGTTGACATTTTGGCAGGCAAAGCACATTTGAACATCAGAAACTGTTGGTTTTCTCAGATGGGACAGGCTTGGAGGTGAGGAGGTATGAGACTATCCGAATTCATCTCTAACACATACCTGCCCCAACACTGGGGAGCAACACCACTGCCTACTTTCCAGCTAGGTAAAGTATGGACTTGGCTAAGAGCATGATCAAAGCATCTTCCATCACCGGATCACTAATTTTAATCCAGCCCAAGGTGGCGGCTGTCAAAAATTATTACCATACGGTAAGCTGGTAAATTGCTACAAGAAAATGAGCTTGGTGGTCCCAGATTAGTTTCATATGGACAGGTGTCTACACCACAAAACCACTGTCATAACTGCTACTAGCTGTTGGATTTCAGAAGGGAGGTCCAGGACTGAATGGGCAGTGGTAACACAAGTGATGCTTCTAGAGGTGCAATCTCGAGGCCAGAGAGATGAGGCTGTTCGTGTCTGTTGAGGTGTTTCTTGACACGTTTGACCACTTCAGTTTCCTGAGCTGTCAGCTAGCTTGTATGGTGTTCTCCATCATTGTTGTGGCAAGTGTTTTCTCTTACCTTTACACAGAGGCCCTATCTGTCCCTTGCTTCTACCCCGTTAAAAAGATGCCACAAAAAATTTCAATGGGGAGTGTGTAGCGAAGGTATTAAGTTCAGACCACACAAGTAGTCTTTGACGTCTTTGGCATGACTTGGAAAATCCTCCAGGAACACAGGACTGGAAGGACCTTCTGGGTCACTGAATGCAACCTCCTGCTATTGCAGCCTTTTACTTTGCATAATCCTTTTGAAAAGCTGACTAATCTCCAAAAATGTGGACAATCACAGGAAACCTCGAAAGCCCTCTATATAAAAAAAATGTCAAATCTGTTTTGCACTTCTCTAACACCTTTCATCCAAAACTTGTAATGAGTTTTGCAAACATGGAGTTAAGAATTACCATGCCAGTGGGAGGGAAGAATTATCCTTACTGTATTTGGGAGGGGGAATTTGGGAGACAGCAAAATTATGAAGTAAATAGCTATTCTCATTCAGTCAAAACCCTCAGTGGCTTGAGGACTCTGGCCGCAATGGAGATATCCAAGTCCATACAACCAAATCAATTAGACATCCAGGAATTAAAGTCAGTGTTCCTGACTCGCTTTTTACCTGCATTTTAACCACTGAACAGCAGCTCAAGATTTTCCACCTGACAGCTTCACTATTTCTTCTAGAAGAAATAAATACTACATCCTATTTCTCATGTGAAATAAAATTAGCATCATCATATATCATAGTCAAGTATACTCCAGGTGGGCAGGAGATTCTGTTATAATAAGGGAAGACTATCAGCAGCAGATCAGAGGGGTTTTTTAATCTATGGAAGATACAGCCAAACCATCAACAAGAGATAAGCTTCCTGTGTTTCCACATCAGGAGAAAAATGTAACTGAATTCATCCTCAAACCCATGAAAACACACATTCTTTCTGTAGGAAGAACGAATCCTGGGAAATGTACTGTGTTGTATATGTCAGGGAAATGTTCCGCTTACATCGCTAAGCCAAATTCTAGTCCCAGTCCCATTGACTCTTGACTGAATTTGACCTCTCTGATTTGCTGGCACATTTTTTAAGCTTATAAGTGTAATTGATGGCAGAGTATGGCCCTGGGGCTATTTATCTATCAGCAGATCATGGTATAGTTGTAAGGAATATCAAGAGCATTAGGAAGTGGAGAAACTTGTCCCCACTACCTTGAAGCACCACTGCTTAGACACCGTTTCAGGTTACAGGTGCTAAGATAAGAGTACAGATCTACCTTTGATCAACACATCTCATAGGGTTTTCTTAAAATTTGTTACTGTTGTGGCTGATCCCACATTTAGATTGAATTGCAAGTTTGCTAAATTAATCTAATTCAGCAGTGGGAGAGGGAATGCATGCACTCCTTATCTCCTGTGCAGATAACTATATTGGCAAAAGTTAGTAAAACTGTTCTTGCAAACTTGTCTGCAAAATATTTGGAGTTGAAGGTTCCTGGGAGGAAACGAAATCCAGGATAAAGAAGTGTAGGGTCCAAAGGCCAATGCACCCAGTTGCGCTGAGAAGGATCAAGCCCAAAGGTTTGTAATACTTGGGGTAAGTAACTGGGAATTTTGAAGGATTTTATTTCCCTCTATTGATAAAGGAAGGAAGAAAAAAAAAAAAAGTGACTGGCTGTAGAGTATATTTTCTCAGGCCATGGTTGTTAGAATGGCTCATTTCATACAGTAACTGTACAGGACACATGTAAGAAAGAGAAAAAACTGTGAATTCAAGGGAAATTCAAGTTCTTTCTCACCTGTTCAGGGTCATCTGGCCTTTAATGGAACAGCTCCTTGGCAGATAGGTAGTGGGGCTTTCTTGTTTTCTGAGACTGGCTGTCCTCACAATGCATCAGGAAGTTTGGGGGTGAGAAGAAATGACGTGCAGAGAAAGTATGAGCTTTCATAATGGGCTTGCTGGCTCTGTATAGACGCTTGGCATTGCACTGGACTTTTGGCTTCCCAAAGCAGGCCTGGCTATGGGTTGGCATTTGTAGAACCATAGAAGGTTTGGATTCAAGGGATGTTAAAGACACCAGGTTGCTCAAAGCCCCATCCAACCTGGCCTTGAACACCTCCAGGGATGGGACATCCACAGCTTCTCTGGGCAACCTGTTCCAGTGTCTCACCACCTTCAGAGTAAAGAATTTCTCCCTAATATCTAATCTAAATCTACCCTCTTTCAGTTTAAACCCGTTCCCCCTCACCTATCGCTATACTCCCTGATGAATAGTTCCTCCCCATCTTTCCCGTAGGCCTCCTTTAGGTACTGGAGGCCACTACATGGTCTCCCTGGAGCCTTCTCTTCTCCTGACTGAACAAAGAGCTTTGCCTACCCCTTGGCCAGCGAGAGGGGTTCTACAACCCCATGCCCCTCTGTGCCTGGCAGACTAACACGTTTCCATGCTACTGTAGTCCTCTAAGATCAGGTGCGTTTGCTTTGTAGTGCTCCCCAGTCATTTCTGTTTCAAAAATACTTTCCGTACTGACATATGGTGCATCAGCAAAGAAACTCATATGAACCAGGACATTTCACACGATAGTTGACATCTCACCTTTAGCTCAAGCTGCTGTGCAGGGAATACTCCGGCAGCCTGAGGAAGGGAGCTGTACTACATGCTGTGCTCAGCAGGATTGGCAGATCTTACCCCCAAATGTTAGGTTTCACTGGCATCTGCCATGGCATGGTTACGTATTTTGAAATCTCATTAATCGGTTTCCTCCTTGAGATTTTTGTTTGCTGTATTTTTCTGTGACAGATTCACTTGTCTTCTTTCATCAGAGCCATGCTAGTCAGAGACAGGCATGGAGCTAAAATTATTTTTTCTTAAGGTCAAGTTAGGGGGGCTTGAATTGGGGACGCGTGCTCATTTGGAGGGTCCAAAAAATTGAGGTCTATCTCTATTCTGGAAAGCTCAACTTCAGGCAACTTTTTCCCAAGCGCAGCTTCCAAAACCCTATAGCCTCCCGGCTGTGTGTTTACTGACATTGGGTCTTGGAGAGCAGGGATAAATACCAAATTTGGGGCTGTCTCTCAACCCAAATTTTGAACATCCTGAAGATTGCAGTGTTTGGATTTTGTTATAAATGACAAAAATCGGGATAATGACAAAGTTGGTGCGCACGTCTCAGCTGACTCACAGCACTGTTCTGCATTTGGATGTTTGATTGAAGCCCCGTCTCTAATTATAATGTCACACAGGGGATGGCCCAGTGCAGTACCTCTGTCTGACATTGCACACAGCCTGTTGGACTGTGTATTTTGTTCCAAACCTCTGCTGCTATTACATTAGCTGCAGTGGGAGCTACGCAGGGATGATTTGGGGTTCTTGTAGTCATTTCCAAAGGCGTATCCACTTTCACACTGCCCAGAGAAACTGAGCGCCGATGTCGGTTTGAAACGGGCTCCCTGTCTCTGTGGCAATATAATCAACATCTATGGAACAAATGTATGGATGGATGCAGGGATTTTTTGTTGGTTTTGGGGTGGTTTCCTTGTCTTGGAAGACTTAATTCTCTCCTTTCTAAGGCGGGATCCTATGTGAGTTTGCTCATTGACTCATTTATGGACTTCGGCGGCTGCTCCTCGGCTCGTCCGCGTCACTGCTTTGCCAGCCTGTCTCTCCTCACATTCCTGGTGGCGTCCAGGCTCCTTCTGACCTTGGTCTCCTAACAACCCTGGGTTAGCACAGACTACCCGACTCACAGTCCTTGTTAAAGACTAAATGCTGTCTTTTTACGGCTCGGTTTCTTTCCATAAAGTTAGTCAAGCAGCCCGCCTTTTACAAGGGAGCTGACCCTTTGGTCTTTCTTCCTCTTGGCGGGCTGAAGATTCCCAATGCTGCCAGAATCTGCCTCCTGTTTTTAAGGCAGTCCTGTACATAAAGCAAGCGGCTTCCCCAGGAAAGAGAGGAGCTTCTTGGCATAGAGGGAAGCCTTCCCTCACAAGGTGCATGTATTGTGTCCTTAAAAAACTTCCTCTTTCCATTAAATTACATTACTGGAGATATCTGTGTATTTCTATTAGAGGTGAGTTCAAACTATGAGGCTGGATCCAAACTTAGTCAAACCATGAGGCTACTTAAAATCGGGAGTATGATCTCCATGTGTGCTTTTTGGCTTGAGCTGCGCTCCTGTTTGCACAGCGTAACACAAAGAGCATCACTACGCTGGTGGGAAAGCTGCTGACACAACTGAGAAAGCGAGTGGTAAAGGCTTGTCATCAAAATCAACAAACCTGAAGGCAAAACCTGGTGGCGTGAGTAATTGTGACCCCCTGCCCAGCCACACAGAGCAGACTTTCTCCTCTCAATAATCACCAGGTTTTACAAAAGAAAAAAATGAACTGCAGACGAAGCGCAGAGCAAAATTTCCCCACATTCCTCTTACTGGGGAAAAAGAAAAAATCTCCTTCTTTGGACTTAGTCTGTGTATGTCTTTGCTGTGTACCGAGCTGCAAACGGTGGCCTCTCATTTCATTAATTGACAAACACCATCCCCTAAACATTTCCAGGCACAGTCATTTTCTTTTCTCAGGTTTACTCAGTGGTTCTTACTGAGGTTTACATTTTTCCACGCATGTGCTGAGAATAAACTTGCCCCTACGATCTCATCTCATGTGCTATGAGAAGGTTTGATAATGTAATTCATAAGCAACTTCATTTTCTGGGTCTTTCTCTTTTTGCAATTATCCTGGCTTTAGCCATTTACTCCTCTCTTTGCAGCAAACTGCCCTATTTCCCAAATACCGCAGGACTTTCTGAACTGCAGCGTTTCATTCCATTTGTCTCTCTTTTTAAGGGGCTGATCTGTCTTAAAGAAATTTTTCTCATTTAAAAATAATTTTGCTGTGGTTTTACAGTCAGCATGGTTCCCCCCCAAAAAAACAAAACCCAAAATCCCTGCAGGCCTATTTCCTCTCCTTCTCCCATGATTACTCTGCTGTAATGACACTGATGCCGATGGAATTATTGCTGTTTTACACCAGCATATTTGAGACCAAGGTCTGCAGGATAGGACATCCTCAACACCTTCACAAGATCATATCAGGGACTGGGCCAGAAGGGTATCTCCATCTATCAAAAGGGATCTCAAAGTGTTTTTGCATCTTCGGTCTCTCAAAAAGGGGAATATAATCATCCACCAGCAGGACGCAACAACCCCCAGGGTGAAATCTAGCCATATGTTTAAAGTGGAGAACAAGGCAAAAGCAGCCCAACACGGCCCTTTAGGAACGTACGCAAGGAATACGGTGTCCAGCTGAAATTAGTATTACTATTTGCCTCGTGGAAAGGCTTGGGAAGCCCAGCCAAATTCAAGGCTCCAGTCTACTAGAGCAGCCGCAGTGAGGGCAGTCTCTGTTCCCCAGCGCTTGCAGTCCCAGTGACAAATAGCAATCAGACCGCGGGCCAGCAAGAAGTTGAGCCAGGCAGAACTAAAATATCCCTGTTGGAGTGCGGTCCCATGAGGCCAGTGTTATGTCTTACCAGAAACAAAGAGAAGAGCACATTTCCAGTCTCAAAGACTTCTCTGTCCCATTAAGGAAAACTCCAGACTACAATTAGAAAAAAAACAAGAAAAAGAGACGCAGACGCAGCGCGCCAGTTTGCATCCAAGATGCAGCCTAAAAAAAGAGGGCATGCTCCCAGGAGAAGGCTGCTAGCACCCTCTTGGGCTGGAGGCTCCAACTACTTTGCTCAGGAGGGTGGGAATGTGACCCCGGAGAGAGACCATCCCTCCCCCAAACCCAGAGCCGCTGGGTAAATATTGACTCAGAGCGAGGAGCGGCTGAATCACTCCTTCCTGCCCTGCCGAGGTGTCTCCCTCCACCCAGCCAGAGTCCAAGCCCACCCTGCTCAGCCCATAATATCAGACGGGAGTTGGTACCCGTGGTGATCAAAGAACGCGGACTCAGAGAGACAAGAGTGCCTCTGTTTGTGCGGGGCCGACATGTTTGTTTGCTCTCCGAGTAGACAACGTCCCTTCCAGTTTGTTATTCAGGAGGACACTGTGGTGGGACGGGTAGGTAGGTGCAGGGATGAGGGACTGGTGATGTTCCATCATCCTAGTGATGTTCCTCCATCCTTGTCATGTGCTTCAGACTCCAAATTCTCTGACTACTGGTACACAGCGGGTAAAGGTGTTGTGCTGTACACTGTTAGTGGTAGAGCAAGGGCTTGTGTTCATGAAACTGCTGCCCCAAGGTGCATTGAAGCAACTGTGAATTTGTGAGAAGGGGTGGGAAAAAGTCCAGCTGTCTCAGTTGTCCAACAGCTGCCAGTTCAGGGCTCAACCACAGGGTGAAAAGATCTGGATCATATCACTAGATCTATTCAGTTCATAATCTAAGGGTATTAAAGTAAAGCATGGGGAAGACCTGGGAGCCAAGCAGTGGTGACCACTGACTGGAGCTGTGAGTGGGCGTCGTGAACATTTGGGTGGCTGCTGGCTTGTGTAATTGAACTGGACATAGGGGAAGGCTGAGTTTACTGTTGCAAGCACAGGTCTGGGTTTCATTTCAAGTCTGCTGCAGATTTCCTAACTGGGTCACTGTGCCAGCCTGTAACACAGAAATTATATGTTCCGCCTTCACCAAGCTGTCACAAGGCTCAAGGCTTGAAGGTTTCAAAACTGGCTGAAGATCTCCAAGAAAAAGGGCTGTGTAAGAAAGAGCATATGCTATGGATCTCTTTGTATATGATACATTACCAAAAGCGCTGTATTTATATATTTCAAAACTGGGCACTGGGTTACATTTTCATTCCCCAGTACAAAGGCAAATACATTCCAAACAAAGCAATGTTGTTTCAACAAAGCAAGGGTTGAAATCTCTCCAGGGCTTCATTCTGTCTCATTTAGATCGGGCATAAGATCTTAAAGCAGAGTTTAGTGGTCGGCTGATCATGTTCCTCTGGGAAATGACAGAGTGGTAATTCAAAAAGGGTAGTGAAGTACAGCATTGTCTTGGTCTGCAGGACTGTTCTTCAATAAAACCAGCGGCTCACCCAGCTTACAGGAGAACATTTTGTTCCAAAGGAGCTGTGGCTCTTCATTAAACAAAGGAATTCACCTCCGGCTAGACTTGGGTGTAAAATGAAAATGTTATTGGAGACAAAATGTCTTTGTGAAGACAGCATTTCCATGATGCCTGCCACGATTGCCTGGGCATATCTAGCAGTTGAAATGAAAGTTAGGACGAAAGGTACGTCTCCAGGGCACCAAATCCGCATTTGTTAAAAATTTCTTTCGGGCTTGGGAGGTGGTTTCAGTTCAGGGCAGGAGTCCTGAGGAGCGGATAAGCAGCCCGGGTCCCATCTGGCCATGGGCTTGCACTCACCCGCTCTGCAGTGAGGACCCAGATTCGATCACAAGTGAGTTGAATCTTTCAGGACTTTCCCAAAAGCCCTTCCTTGGAGTAAACAAGTTCTCCCACATCTGACACAGGAGATTGGGAAAGAATCCCAGGGTATCTAAATAAAAAAAAAAAATTGATGAGATATGCCTCCTCCCCTCTGATTTTCCCGACACACTTTGGAAAGGTCATGAACAGCAAAGATGCAATAGGGTCATTCAGGGAAATAACTCATGTCCAGACTGGCATAACTCAGGTGTTCAGAGATGGCTGTCTCCCACCCAGATTAACTCTATAGGAAAGATATAGCCTATGTGATTCCTTGGTGTATGAAGATGAGAAAAAGCACCTCAGGCTGTGTGGTTTCAGGGGATTTTCGTTACAAGATTATTTTCCTAAAAATGGCACCATCCCTCTGGGGATGAAACATACTGGGAATATATGAATATTTAATGAATTCCATGAGTTAGTTCCTACTTTTCTTGCGTACTTGAGGCAAGATCATTCCCTTGCCATCTTCAGATCACCTAGGGCCCCTCTATTGTACAACCAAAGTGTCCACCTTTAGCTTGACAGGAAGGTTTTGGCCTGCAGACTTGTAGGTAGTGAAGCTAATCTTGCAGAGACACTCTCTGTGCTATGTCTAATCATGGTCTCCTACTCAGCCTCTCCCTCTTTCACCCAAATATTGCTTACCAAGGAGGGCAAATAGCCTTGGTTCTGCTTAAGATGGGAAAAGACACTTCCCGCACTCTTTTTCATCATCTCTTCCATTTAAGTACTAAGTTTCCAGAGCTTGAGAAATGGTGCAAGACAAGGACTGCTGGACCATCAGTCTGCTATGGTATAAAATTCTTATGTAGACTCTAATGCAGAAGCCTTGTGTTGGGGCGGTCAGATGGTAAATAACCAGGAAAAGATACCGTTACTGTGCTTCAGTGGGGAACGCTGCTGTGACAAGCCTTTGGGAGGGACAGTTCGTCTCAAGCATAACACGGTAGAGGTTCAGTAACTCATCCTGGATATCGTTTGTTTCATCAATCAGCCCAGGAAGGGCCATGAGGTGTAGGCAAGAGGCCTGCCAACTGCTGGCTGAACAATGTCCTTGCTGGACGTTCTGTAGGAACCTGAAATCTCATTGACTCATGTGTACTGAATTTCCAGGCTTGACTCACTGGCTACTAAAACCATAAGATTGCATGGTGTGTCTCGTATTTTTCCTGGAAAAAAAGAGCAGGTTAATATAATTACATTTGGTTAATTAACATCTGAATCCATTTTAAAATCCAAATCCATTTTAAAATCCCTAGAGTATATATGTAAAGAAATCAAACTAATCTCAAACCAGTAAAAAAAAAAAACCAAACCCAACAAAATGTCTGGAACTTCAGGATTCATTTCTATAATGTTCCTGGTTGCCTCAGACTTTGGGCGTAAGGCAAAAGAAACACATCTTCTGTCTTCTCTTGTGTGTCTCTTAGTACCTGCTGAATTTCATGTGATCACGGGCTTATTCTAGGGTCGTGTGTGGCAGGAAGTGCTATTGAGAAAGGTACAAAGAATAGATACACAGGTGGTTTCAGAGAAAATGCCATCCGGCTGATTAGGATCAAAAACCTGCTGTGTAAATGGAAAAACTTCCTCGCACAACGCAAAACTAACCTGAGAAACTCATTGCTATAGGAGCTAATCGAGACCAAAACCTTGCCAAAGAACAAGAAAAAGAAAAGAAGAAGAAGAAAAAAAGAAAAAGAAAAAAAAGAAATAGGAAAAATAAAAATAATAAAAAAGCAGATGGGATGTTTACAAGGCTAATAAGAACATAATAAGGACATTTAGAAACACAATAGTACTTATTAAGGAAAGAAAACAAGACTCTCAGAAGAATTAAACATGTTGGAAAGGCTATCTGCTTCAAGACAGGAAAAACCTTTTGGTGTAGCGAATAGCCAGATTCAAAGAGGTAATTAAGTACCAGCTCTACTTTCAATTGTGGTCCATACAGTTGCAGTCCATTTTGAGCCTGATCTTAAATCAAATTTGTTGGCCTGCATTGCATAAAAGGTGATCATAGACAGTGGAAACATCTGTTCTGGGCCAAAAACCTGATTCATTAATGGAATGTCGAGAAAATTTCCTATAGCAGACAATGGCATAACTGTTGCTGAAGGCTTTTTGATAGCTTCCTTTGAGGCAGCACTTACTGACCATTGACAGAGGCAAAACAGAAGACAAAAAGGACAAAGCAGTCTGATCAATTATAATGCTTTCTTCTCCTTACTTTTTCTTTTTGGCTACCTGGAAGTAGCTTGCAGTCTTACTTTAATTTCAGAGGAATTCAACACAGTCTCCAGCCACTTCTTCATCCTCAGTAAGTTTCTGGGAAGGGGAGCACATAAGGGTGGAGAAGAGACGATGTCCTTGCATGGGTATGGGGAGGGCTGGGCCGGTAGTCTCCTTAAACACAACAGATTTTCCTGCTGTGCCTTATTTCTATGCTGCAAATGGGAGTGGAAAAAGGCTTCCCCAATTTAAGAAGATGCATTAATAGAGCAGTAGGGTAAAGGAGCCATCAGAAGGCTGCGTTGGCTATGTCAGTTGATGGGGAAGATGAAAGCGGCCTTTGCTGCTGGCTTCACTGTGGACTTCTGTTAAGGCATTTCTTTTCTCATGTGTTTCAGTCTGGCCCCCATAAAGTGCAGCCAGCGTGAGACTCGCCTGTGCAGTGCTTTGAGCACAGCGGGAAAAATTTGTTAAGCAATGAATGTTGTCATGAGGAATTGCCTGCTGCCCAACAGTATTACCTCTCCAACATGCCTACCTCCTCTTTTCCCATTCCCTCTCCAGGCTGAGATGTCAAGGCATTCTCAGGGACTCTTCTTTTGTGAAAATACCAGGAGCTGTTGAGCACTTCAAAAAGTCTGGCTTTGTCCCACAGGTGTCAAAGAAGGACCTCAGGTTCTTGGAAAATCTGGTCCCAAATGAGTGTAAAAATGCACATTTTGTCAGGAAGTGAATAAAATCTCACTGAAATTAAGCCAGGGACAAAGATGAAAAAGCAGATGGCCCATGACAAACTGTGAGAACAAATTTGTTCGCATGACATGGGAATAAGTATGTACTCATAACAGACTATTACTCAAGAAATTTTGAAAGAGCACAACTCCACAGGAGTCATAATGTGATTAGTCACATAAAGCCCAGTCCAGCTAGGCCTGGTGTATTGTACCTGAAAGAAGAGAAACAGACCCCAAAACAGAACACAATCAAAATGAAAAAAAAAAAAAGAATTCCAAAGAGATTCACGCGTTTATGAAGTCAAAAAAATTTGTAAGGAAATTAAAATCTGTAGAGTAGCTCATGGATTACTATTAGGTTGCTTAAAAAGCAAGAGGGCAGAGGAAGGAGCCTTGCTGAAGTGACTCAATCAGTAGGTTTTTAATTTGACAGCACAGAGACAGAGTTGGGGTAATTTTGGTGAAATGCCTTGGATTCTGGAACAGACTTTGCCACATGCCCCATTACAGTATGGTTCTGGTAATCTACAATTATTTCAAAATCCCTTCTTTTTTCTTTTTTTTTTTTAAATTGTGGGAGTGACGGGTGAGATGGAGTGTGAAAACCAGAGGAAGAGAGCTGATTTTCAACGCTGTGATCTGTTGATGTGGTTTTTCAAATTAATATTTCGTACAAGACCCCTGATCTTGAGTGGGCATATTTAATTGCATGAAATCCCTATTATCATTAAAGATTGCAATACCTTGGTATATATGATATTTTGGGATATTTCCATGTATCCAGAGAGGAGTGGATTCCTAGGATATAAAAGTGATTTGCTTTATTTAAAAAAAAAACAAACAACAAAACAATAAGCATGCCTAATGCTTGTATGAATTTTTTATACATTTCTAAGCTGCTCACCCAAAAGCCCATAAGTGTTCAGAGGTAGTTTAGATTTTTGCAAAGAACAGATGCTAGAGACAATATCTAGAACCAAATTCAGTTTCTGAAATCACACATATGCAAACACCAATCCTGGAGTGCTCACACTGATGTTTTTGTTCAGACCTATTCTAATGTAGAAATTCTAAAGCCCCTTTGCCCAATGCTGTAATTTAATCCCTTCTCAAGTCGATTTACAGCTCGAAGCCCTTCTAAGCTCCACTGCAGACCAGCAGTGGGAAGCGATGCCGCTCTGTAACCTGAATCAAACCTGAGCAGCACGGGAGGGATGGCTTCAGATTCAGATCCCAAAGATGGACTTTGTCCGTGCAAAAGCAGTACCGCCCTCGCTGACGCAAAGGTTGCTATTGGACTTTCATTTACCACAAACTGTTAGGACTTCAGTTTCACTTCTTACCAGACAGAGGAGGCAGGCATATATTTAGACTTTCTTGGGAAGCAGCTGCGAAATGAAGTGGGAGTGCGTGCACGCACCGGGTCTCGCAGGCACACATGCAGACGCCGTTAGCTTTAGAGCAACTGCAGAAACCCAGCAGAAAGGACGGTGTACAAAGGCCTCCTGCAGGTTGCTGTATCGCTGGAGGGACTGCATTACTCATTTCAACATCTTAATATCCTTATCATTGAAATAGGTTGGTTGTTCAGTGCTGACTCACTTGAAAGATTATCACCTGAAGCATCAGCTCATTTCTTGAAGCACTCTGGGGGCCCACCTTAAACCTTATCTCCATGGTTTTATGCCTTCCACGGAAACACAGAGGCAGCACTACCCATCTACTATTCTGAGTGGATAGGAAATTACTTGCTACATCTATATATAAAGTGAGGAATCCAGCTCACCCAACTTCAGCCATTTAGAAGTTGGTCAGCCCATGGAAGATAGTTGACTTTGTCCTACAAGAAGTGCTGGGAGATGGGGGGGATGCTCCAGAGCATGATCCTCCCACCCTTCTTAGGGACCTGATAGCTTGGGATGGCTTGTCCCCAGAGGTGCCTCTTTCTCTGCTGGAGCCGGGACGACTGCCTCGCACCAGATGCCAGCTGAACGGCTAATGTTAGATGAGCTGAATCCCATGCAGTGTGATAGCCAGTGGGAAGTCATGTCCCTGCTTTTCCCTCAAGGTTTCTCCTTCACAGACCTTTCCCTTGTTAGCTGACAAAAGACTAAGAAATCAGAGTTTGCAGCAATTTGACTGCAAGGCAGATAAAATCAGTAGTCAAACAAAAGCAGCTAAGATAGCCAAGACTGCCTGAAAAGTTAAATGCGCGCTCTTCTCATACAGATGAATGCATTTGAAATAAGTTTAGTTTCCCCATTCTCACAGGGCAGCCCATTAATCTTTTGGTAACATCCATCATCATGAGCAGGACAAGTACCAGGAAATCCTCTCCTGGAGGTGCTCCTCTGCTCTTTCTCATTGCTGTATGAGCTGGCCTATTTACAGGCCTGGGAGTTTTTAACACCCCAAGGTCCTCTCAGAGGTGGGGGCGCGGAAGTATTCCCTATTACTTGCAAATAGGTAACACAAAGATGCGCAACGGCTTTCTCTTTGGGACATCTGTAGTAGATCAGGAGGGTAGTGAATGTCAGGCACCCACCATTTCTAAGCTGGGCACCCATCTTATTTTTATGCACCTGGTACAGGAGTTCTCTTTTGAAATCTAAGCATTTTCAGTGCATGGCATCCACATCTGAGTTAGTTGTCCTACATTATTCCCAGCAAAGAGATGAGGACAAATCTTTCTCATTCTGTCAAAATAGAGGTGATGCTAGACCTGTTTAATCCACTGGCTGTGAAGAAAGGCTAGAGAATTAGATAAGATGTAGACATCTGTACTGTAGACTGCTAAAGCTAAAGGTGATGTGAATCCCATCTCAGTAAACCAGTTATCCTAAAAGATGAGGCCAAGCTTCCTATGCACTCAGCAGAAAGAAATAAGTGACTCTGAGTCTGTTCAGAGTGATACAGCCTACGTGTCTTCCCTTTAGGGGCCTTCCTTCTGTGTACAGCATAGGAAGTGCAGGTGCTTTCGGGGAATTTCTTCACTAGGCATTCACAGTTCAGTTGCTTAGATTAATTGGATCCCAACCCAGGTTTTCCGAGTCCTGGATTAACTTCCCTAACTGGAGAAATACCTTTTCTTCTAAGCTACAAGCCTTCCCTGAACAGTTGGTCTTTGTATGTATTAGTATGCTATAACACCTACCCATCTTCTGTAGACTGGGTGTACTAGAGGATGCTAAATGAGCATGCACAGGTGAGTTGATATGTTTAGGGAAGGTCACTGTACTTGTCTGAGCACCTTGTGTTCAACATCTCTCTTCTCTGCAGGCAACCATCCAGCCCCACTTAGCTACAGCTCTGTCTAGATGCAAGTCTAACACCCCCAGGAATGAACGTGCACATGGATGCGTCAGTTAAGAAGAATCTCCTTCTGCTGGGGCTGTAGATAAAAGTGAAAAACGCAAGCACTAGAGTTGTGAGGAGTTGCAACATTCAGATAAAACAAACAAAATTAAAGAGGAAGGAAATAAATAGAATCATCCTGTTGTATATGATAAGCAACTGTAGTAGCTTGCTCCAGGACTTCCATATTCCTGGGCTTTCTCAAACAAGCCCTAGCAGGTTTGTCCATGGAGAAAAAATTATTGACCATAGCTGACCCTGCCTTGAGCAGGGGTTGTGACAAGACAGTCTCCGGAGGCCCCTTCCAACCTGAGTGATTCTGTCATTCTGCAATTTTCATCATCAGTTTGGGTCTTTGGATATTGAGCAGTTGGGTCAGATCCTGCCCAGACAAGCAGTCGTTCTGGGTGCGCAGACTGCACTATGTCAGCTGTGCACATTCCCGGCCGTTGATCTGAGCAATGCAACAGCTTCCACATGTCCTGGATACGCCAGGACCCCTGCACGGGTGCCCAGATGCCCATGTGGAATTTTTTAGATGGAAGCATGGGAGCCCGATCAAGCTGAGTGAGATGCGTTTAAAAAGCTGCATGGCATAAATAAATCTTAAGGGGGGATTAGGGGGATGACAAAGCTGCGGCTTCTGATAGGGAAGCCACGCTGTTTGGAAAGATTGCAGCTAAAAGAAGAGCCTTTGGTGACCGATTTTTGTCTCTATTTTTGTCTATATTAGTTACTACTCCCTGTATTTTAACCCCAATTATTCTTTAACCATTTAAGAATCATTTGTGACAGTTATTTGTCACAGTGCTAAACCAGATTACCTCAAGGTTTGTTGAGCTTCCTCTGCTCTCCAATGTATGGAAAAACATTACGCTTAATTTGGTTTGTTTGGCCAGTGTGGACAGGGATTAGCCATGCTATATATGGACCATAAACACTGTTCTGGTTAACACTACGGTTGAGCCAAACCTGAACCTTTCATCTCACCCTTTGCAAACTTTGGTGGTTTGGATGGAAATGGAACCTGGACTTGCACTGTGCTTTATTTTTGTTTTTGTTTTGAAAAACCAAAACCCAATCAATAACACTTTGGAAACCCAACATCCAGCATCCTCAGCCCACCTCTAGTGAACAGGGAGCGGGCGCCTGTGTAGGCAGGGACTTTGTGTTGGGAAGAAAGCCAATACACAAAGGAAGGAAACTGTTTCAAGGAACTTGCAGTAACTTTCCATAAAAATCCCAGGGACATAAGGACATGCTGAATTTTGTGTCATAACCCCCTCCAACCAGCATGCGTGTTTGGTTAGGGAAAACATGGTGGTCCCACCTGGATGGACATTTGTTGGCTTCAGGTCCAATTGGTTTGGTGTTAGAAATGACAGGGAAAAGCCTTCATTTGCTTTTGACTCACAGTTTCAGTTTGCTATATGGAATACCAAACCAGCCAGTAATGAAAATGGATTTCTCACATCAGATTTTTTAGATGCCAGAAATAATAATAGTATGGTGTTAACACCTCAGTACTTGGCTTTCTCTAGGTTGTCTTAACCTAGATAAATCTATTAATTTGTGTCTTTGTATCCACAGCGGTGCCTTAAAATTTGCACTTAATTGCAGCAGAAGTAGTTTTAACATCCATCTGTCTTACACTGACCATTCCTGTAGCATCTCACCACCTTCTGTATAATGTGTTCCCAATGCTAAAATAAAGATCTACAGCATGGTATAGTAATTCCACTTATGTAGATCTTTGAGGCTGTTGAAAGGTTAACATTTCCTATTATATTTCTGGCTTCCAGTATTATTGTAAAAATAGGATCATTCTTACCATACAGTATTTACCAACCGGGCACAGTGGGCAGAGCAACTTGGACCATAGTCCAAGTCTTTCTATATCCCCCAGACACTGCTCCATCATCCTACACTGTATATGTTGGACTCAGTCCAAGCAAGCATGTTTCTAATGACTTTAGTGGACATTGGATGAGGTCCGCTGAACAACTTGCAAGATGGCATAGGTGTCAAGCCGGGATGCCCAGTGTCAACAATGTCTTTCTGTCTCTTCTTTGTTGATTTTCATAGCTGAAGCTGCTAAAGATCTACAGGCAGGGATCTACATCTAAGTTCAATTGTGTGAACTCTGTCATGCTTCCACACAAAAAATAAAATTATTGAAGAGTTTAAGCCACCAACTAGCTCTTACTGTTTCTGGTGTTGACCTGTCCATTCAAACCAGAATGCTGAAAACTGGGACCCTCTATGAAGCAGTAATTAACATTGGCTCCTGCAGCAGCCGTCCAGCCCTCACATCTCCATGGGAGATCTGAGTCAGTTAGGACATTGCCATCATTCCATGACTGGCCAGGAAAACACAGTAGGTAATTCACCAGCTAATGCATACCTATGAGACATCAACCAAAAAAATGTTAAGGCCTGTCCACAGGCTTGATGAAGAATGAGAGTGGAAGGATAAGTTAGATTTACAATGTTAAGTTGCATGTTTACCTACAGTAGGCTCTTGTCTTTGAGCACATCTGTTCTTTTCTAGTTGACCTACAGAGAGTACCAGTACCAGCTGATGAAATTCCTCCTTTCATCAAAAAGGCCTAGTCCCACTGCAGTGAGAGCAAGCAACAGTCCATGTATGTAAGTAGACTTGTGAATCCAGGCTCATGATGTGTATTCCTTGCAGACTCAGACCCTTGCACGCCTGATGCTCCACCTGCTGCCACTTCACCACCAACCTCTGAAGAACCTGGACCTTTCACAGCTCCAGCGTCACCCTCCTCTTCCTCTGACGCTGGTACTGCATCGTTTTCACCTCCGTTACCTGCCTGCGTTGCAGCCTTACATCCCAAACCACCTCCTATTTCACCATCAACATCTGCTTCTGCCACCACAGTTCACCCTGGACTCCCTTCTCTTCCTGCACCACCCACCTCTACTCCATCCCTGCACCCTGGACTTTATTTGCCCGTAGTCCCACCTGGCAGTGCCACTCACCTCATCAACTGGCTGCCCTTTCTTGCTTCTGCAACGCTTGCCACCATTCGAGGGAAGGAGGAAGACCAGCCACCTGTAAGAACGGCCTCCCTGGAAGGCATGAAGTGCTGCAGCAGCACCCCCCCACACCCTTCCCATGATGGAAATCCCCAGGGGGCACCCATGGGAGACAGGGCTCCGGGGGCTGCTTCCTCCCCGCTGGCTGCCCACGCCTTGCCCCCAAGCTCCGAGCAGACGTCGGCGAATGTGAGCGACATCCTGGCAGAGCTGCGGACGATGAACAGCCATCTCTCCGTCATCGCCCAAGCCCTGACGCAGCTGGCGTCATCGCTGGCACCGCAGCAGGACGCGCGTGGCACCCCACCTCCCTAGTGCCGGGCTCTGCACCATCTCGCCCTGCTCATAGGGGCTGGCGTTGGCTGGGGACAGCCCACGGTGGAGGTAGGGTGAAGGAAAGGGACCCTACCCAAACCTGCCCGTACCACCTGTGCCAGTTCGCTCTGCTCTCTGACACCGACCACGTCTCCCCAGTGGGTTTTTCTGTTTGTTTGTTTATTTCCTCCTTGTAAATGGCTGCATATATTAAAAAATAGTTTTGTGGTCTTGTTAATAAAATTGTTTCTATTTCTTGCATTCCTTTCAGATGTGCTCGCTGCCCTCCTCTCACCCATTAACCACACGAGCACTGGTAGGAATCGGTGAGGTCTTGCACAGTGAATGGGAAGAATCTGAAGTGGTGAGAAGTTACCCACCAAAAAATGCTCAGGGAGGTGACAAAACCCCTCTGAGAGACGTAGGGGGACACAGACAGGAAAGAACACAATAAAACTGAAAAATTTTCCTATTCCTCTCCATCCGCGCTGCATGGCACAGCTCTGTTGAAGTTGGAGCCCTTCCCGGTGCACTAAATCTCAGGGGTAATTGTAATTACAGATGCAGGTAAGGGCCATGATAAATTGTTCAAAATACAATGCAGGTTAGTTGTCTAAGCAGTGTTTGGCCTGAACAGCTACTGAACAGCTTCATCAACCTCTTGTCCTCCCAGCGGGTGAACCAAAGGCAGCTGGAATGTATCTCTTTTATTTGCCGGTGGTTCTTGGGGTTCTTCAAGGGGATCAATTTACAGCAATTAGCCAGGCACACGCCGATAGAACCCAACGTTTCACCATCTTTTCCCTATTGCCAAGCTGCAGTGGCTTGCCCAAAGGTGGCATTGAAGGCGTGAAACCTCGAACAATTCTCTTTGTGGATGAGGAAAGAGCTCTTGGGCACGAATCCAAGACTCGCCCCTCTGAGACGTGTGGCCTGAAGAGCAGCTGGTGAGGTATCTCGGACGCTGCCCGGCCCGGCAGAGGCACCGCAGCTGGGAGCCAAAAGTCGGGATGTTCTCGGCGCTCTGGAAGAGCCCCAGGAAAGAGGACTCGCAGGTCTTGCAAAGCCAATTTGTTCTTCTCAGCCACAGTCTGCCCATAGAGCAAATAACCATGAGTCAAAATAAGATGTTTTCCCAAAGGTGGGCCAAGCACGGGGCCGGCGGAGGCTGAGCCAGGCTACGTGGCTCCTCCGTCTTTCATCCCAATGAATTAAAATGGAAGAAATGCTCATAGCAAACAAGAGGAAAGAAAGACCTCTGTGAAGTGCCGTATGATCTCGCCTTAATTTAGCCTTGCAGCCGTCAGATATCAGGATCTGAGGCCATCTCTAGGAAAAACCCAGACAAACAGACAGATCAGTAGATAAGATTAAAGAGGAAGTATTCTGTCTATTTGCAAATATTTCTGTTACAGATGAGCCTAAGCCACAAAGATTGAATGAATATACAAACTTCCCCAAAGCTCAGGTGTATTTGAATTTGAGGTTTTGGTTACTGTATATATATTTATATATAAACCCTCTGTATTTTTATGTCTGTGCCTAAAAGACAAAGAAACTGCCCTGTTCAATCGTGTTTTTTTTCTAGGGCTGATCAGGATTTTTTTCCCTCTGATATGTTTGGCACAAAAGGTGAAGAGAAAGACATTTCATAGATGACCTTCACTACCTTCTAGTTTTATGTGTTTCAACAAAACGAGATAAAAGGAGTGTCTTAACAACATTTTGGCTTTTGATTTGGCTATTGTAGTTTCCATAGACTAAAAAAGCAAGAGTAAAGAACAATGTGTCACTTTTTCTCTTTTCATTAGGAAATATAGGAAAGAAAGGGGAAAACTCTATGGTTAAAAAAAAATAAAAGGAATATTTTTCATTTTTACCCGTCTTTCCCTCTTTCAATTTAACATGGTAGTAAATAAATAGCATATTCTCCCACTCTTGACAGTTTTACTCGATTTATCCTGTTTTTTTCTGAACAGTAACCTTTCATGGCCTAATATTGATGAAAATTTCAGCGGAGCTGAGCAAGACACACAGCCACATTCCTCTGTACAGATAACTTCAGAAAATCCCACTGTGCATCTGCCGATACTTTATCAACCAAGGTTCGAGCTGGCTTCATTTGGGTGTCTAAGGGATTTGGGAACAGTTTACATGACATACAAGTCCAGGAAAAGCCTGAAAAGGTTGCCTATGGCAATAGATACTCAGCTGTGGAGGCAACACTCTTCCTTTTCAAAGATGCCACAAGTGTGATCCAGCTGGCAGGGAGGGAAAAAGCGCTTTTCCTGAGCCTCCTCCTAAAGGAACGATATTTCTGTGGTCCCACAGCCAAAGATATTCGATGCTAAACACCCCTGCAGTCTAGACTCCAAGCTGTCTGGTCCTGTGGCACCCTGACAACAAAGCAGGACTCGAGCCCGTAGCCAGAACGAGCAACTTTCAGATTTACTTGGTAACCTCTGGCTCTCGCACAGGCGCAGCAACGGGCTCCAGAGCCGACAAGGCAGACAGATGCTGTCCGTGGGTAGGGTCCGGCCGAAGGGACCACGTCAATCCTGACCGCCCTGCGCCAACCTGAGCCCGGCCAAGGCTCTGCTAACGCCGTGGCCGCAGGGTCCGCGTCTGCAAATCCTCACGCAGGGTTTGTGCTCAGCCCACGCTGAGCTCTGCCAGCAGCGCCTCAGCCAGCTGGTTAAAACCCACCTCAGGTACGTCCGGGCAGCCCCACCATGGCACGAAAGGGCTTCGCTGCTACGCCATAGAGGGCTCCTGCCCGCGGGCGCCTCATTCAATAATGTGCATTATTCTCTACTCAGCGCATTCAATAGACTCACGTCCCTTAGGAATTATTTTACTCCTTCAACTTAATTGAACCACTTAGGCGCTGCAAGAAACGAGCGGCTGCTCTGTCTGCATCGCTTGGATGGCGAGAAGGCTGTCTCCGGCTCAGGCTTTGTTTGCTCTCCTTGGCTTTCATCTGCAGCCATCCTAATTCTGCTTGGCGCTGCCGGCCCCGCTGCCCCTTTCCGATCGCTTAGCAGCATCGCTGGCACCGCTGAGCCCCTGCTGCCCACGTGCTGCTCCGCCGGTCGAAAGCTGGGGTGCAGCTCGCAAAAAAAAAAAGCCTCCTCAAACATCTGAAGCTGACTGCAGAGCAGCTGAAGGACAGAAACCCCGGCGCAGCTGGCACCGTCCCTGCACCCTGTCCCCGCGGCCACCCAGCACCTGCAGACATGGCATGTCCAGGCTCCTCCGATGCGACAGAGCCTCGTAACCCATGGCGCACAGTTCAAGAGACTTTCCTCTCTAAATTATTCATTCTGATTCAGCTCAGAGAGCGAGGGGCTGAAAGTTATAATGTCTCGGTGCATGTTCAAAGTCCTGTGTAGAAATAACCTCACCGGCTCACACTCCAGTCGCTGATAAATTATTAAAAATCCCCTGCTGGCCTCTCTCTTGGGACATCTTCAGTCTCTCCTTCTGCCTCGTCTTCTACAGCCTTGTTATTTGCAAAGGCAGCAATTTATAGGGCAAGATTCGTTTTATAATTGACAGATACTTCTTTGGATTTCAACTAAAAAAAATCTGGAACACTCCAGATGAGCAAAACTTAAAGGTTAAAGCAAAACTTAAAGTCACCATGGGCGATCATCACCCCCCCTTCTGCCTCCACCCTCAAAATCCTAAACACATCGATCTCATGTTTCACAGCTGCTTCATAAACAAATATTGAGGGTGGATTTCAAGTCACCACACCTTAATTATCTAAAACTTGGTTTTGTAGGTTCCTCTACAGTCATGGGGAGGCAAAGGCTTTCAGCCTGTGATTGATCCTCGCCTAAGAAAGGGCTTTAAAACAAGTAGGAAGGCAATTGTCTTCTGGCAGAGTCCACCCCTCTTCCCTGAATATAGACAAGGAGTTTAAGCCAGATGTTTGACTTCTAGATGGCTGGAGGTAAATGAAACGAATCCTCTGTTTGGTAATTGCAGTTCGTTTCAAACTGGCGAAGCATCAATATATCACATTTATTTGAGCCCTGATAGATGTGTGAGGAGCTGGAAGAGGTGAATGGGCACTTAGGAGAACAGGACTGACAGTAAAACTGGAAACCCCTGCAAAATATCCAGCTCCAACCCTAGGCCAGGAGTTATCCTGTGCCAGGAGAGCGCCCAGAGGGACACCCAGGTCATTCCCTTCTCCCAGAGATTTAACTCCTCAGGATGTGGAGCTGGAAGCTAAACAACTTCATGGGATTCGAGTGATGTACTCAGTGTCTGCTACTCCAGCAGGAATTATTTAAGGAGGCAGCAGGCTGTACAATATTGTATTAGACTGCAACTCAAGAAGGTGGGAGAAATCACAGGTTTACCCAGGAGGAATGGGAAGCCGGGTGGTTTTTCGCTTTGTTTTCTCTAGCGCACATTGTTCTTCCAATATTTGTACACACATTCACGGTAACGACACTCAAATCCCCCAGTAAAAATAATTTATAAAGAAGCATTGCTAGGGAGTGCATTCCTTCGCATCAGCCCAGCTGCGAGCTGGCAGCACGCAGAGCCGGGGAGTGCGCTCCCTCCTGCAGACAAGATGGTTATTCAGCACAGCTCTGCCTGGGAGGCATCAAGCAGGTACCCTCTGCCAGATGCCCCTGTGGACACCCATCTCTGCCCACAAAGCCATATGGCCTGTGTGCCTCCAGCTTCCTCCCAGACCTTTCACTACAGCATTTTGCAGAGTTCTTTGGGTTTCTGTTCAACTTTGAGCAATTAGCCAGGACACCTGTGTCAGGATACGGGTTGCACCCATAACCACAAAGCGATGTCCTGAGTCCACAGCTGCCAGCTTGGTGAGAGATGCTCTTTGGATGTCCTGAGGAGGCAGAAGATACCATGCCACCAGTGTGGGCAATGATACCCTGTGGCCACGGCAGTCCCCATCCTGGGGCACAGCGGTCGTGCTGATGCAAGGCTGTGTTTGGGAGAGGGTAACTCTGAGTCACCGTGCCAGCAACTGAAGCCACATGCTTCATACCCATCCCGTGGGTATGCTCTGCTCGCATAACCCACAGGATGCAAGAGAAATACAGAGTCTGTCCGGCCCCAGCTGGGTTTGGGGACAACCGTGCCAGAGAAACATGGAGGCAGGCAGCTCCCAAATCACACAGGAGCTGAATGAGCCTGAGCACATGGCTGAGCTGGGACACCCTCCTCTCACACGACTCCACATATGAGTTAAAAGGTGCAATATTTTGTACTTGCTCGGATGCTTCTCATCGTCTCCCACACGGAATTGTCTTTCTCCTTGACAGACACTGAAGCTTTGTTCTTCACTTAGCCGTGAAGAGTTAGGCTGTAGGACACAAGGCAATTAATACTGGTCTTAAAGGAAATAAAGGTGACATACTCTGGGCCAGCTTTTCAGATGGTGTGAATAGATGAGACTGTCCTTTCTCCTGGGTGTGCCAGGACCACCGCACTGAGCATCTGCATCCTGATTGCTCTCTGCCCCCATTTGTTTTACACCCAAGTTGTACATTTTCAGAGCAAGAACTATGTTTTTGTTCTGCCATCGTGCAAAGTTCAGCACGGAAGGGGATTTTAAACACCATAACAGCACAAGTCATTATTAATAGCAAGCGATATCATGAAACCGAAATCTTCCTCTCAACGAAGAGGAATTCAGTAATGTAGAAGTTGAAGACAGAAAAGTATACCACAACCTTTTGCTGGGTTTTGCTGCAGACTATCTCTCTAAAATAAGCTGGGCAGAAACAGTAACTTCTCACTACTGCTTTTGCTTGTGGAAGTGGTTCCCAAACACTTGCTGTACATCGTATAATATCGACATCTGATTTGATCCACAACATTCCCATCTACCACTCAGTCTGGATTTCCCATTTATCTTGAACTTTGGCTGAGATCTCATTTTATTTAGAGACAGATCTTACTGGAACAGCCTTCATGAAGAGCTTTACTGCTTATAACTGTCATTCAAAATATATTTTGAACAGAAAAATATGGGTTTGTGCCAGCTGAAGCACTTGGTGATTCATGACGATGGCAACAAATTGTTTTTGTCACAAAACAAAAATAAGAGGCCCCTGAAAAAAGTCTGAAAAATGCCAAAGACTGTTTCTATTTCTTAATATTTATTTTATTAAAGATTAAAACCATGCCAGTAGTTCTAGAATTAATTGAAGCATTTTGTTTCCTCTGCATTGCTACTTCATCCATTTCCTCAAATTTTTTTTGACGGTATTTATTTTGGGTCAATAGAAAATGACATTTCTTCTCCCCATCAGCAGAATCAAAACATCAGATACTTGTGTGGCTCTGATAGGAGAATACACTGAATTCTTAGGTTGATTTGTCTATCTGTGAGCTGAAATATAAACCCCATAGCTTCTTCCAGATTCTCCAAAGTAGCGGAAGTGTTGGTGACACCAGTCCGGTGTCCAACGATCCGTGATACGTGTCACCAGTGAAGTGGTATATGGCTCTATTCCCTAACCTTGATTGGAAAGGGAACTCACAGGCCTTTAGGTGATATAAATTTCCATGGGATTTTGAGCTTTGATTGACCAGCCAGAGCAATTTGATCTTTTCCAGATGGGACCTAACTCCATGTGTTTTAGTAAATGGTGGTATATGTTGGACTTTTCAAGCCATGCCAACCAACATGTGATAAAAGCTTCCAGGGGTTTATTCATTTCTTCCATATAAAATAAGGCAATTTGCACATTTTATGTTAATTTTATATTGACTATCACTCTTAGGAGGTAAGGATGTCATTATTTTTTAAACACACAGGGCATTACTCGATCAGACTCATTTGTTTCCTCTGATGGAAGAAAAGGGCCTGAGGTGGAGAGAAGTTAAGAGCTGACTAGGAGGTTTTAACTGAAGTAGTGGGATGAATGCGAGCCAAGGAAAATTTAGGCTGCACATCAGGAAAATTTTCCTAACAACGAGATCTATTACTACGTGGAATGGTCCCCCCAGGGAAAAGGGGGAAGCTGACTAGACAAAGCAATGAAGAACACATTGTAGGGAGCAACCTTTAAACAGTTGGGGAATGGACCAAGTGACCTAAGTGCATTTTCCATCTCTAATTTCTCTGACTCAACCATTACAAGGGTACACTGTAGAGTATATGACTCCCGTGCTCTGCTGCATCAGTGCTGCTTTGGGAAGGCTTCCCACAAAGCCAGTCCTCAGGATGCAAAAGACACCAGTGCTCTGACCTCCAGACATCTTTGCTGGAGTCTACCAGGCATAGACTGCTCTTGCTGGGACCTTTGGTTACCTATGGCACTCACCCAGGGGCTGCAGGGTGAGTGAACTCAGATCATTTTTGGCTGGACCTTTTTCATTCTTCAGCTTTGCTTTTCTTTGTATTCTTTTTCCTGACTTCTTCCTCTTGTTTAATAATGCTTTTCATGCTCAGAAGCCACTAAGTTGCTATCACACTTTTCTCTAAGACAATAGGTTTAAGGTTGCTTGGCCACAGTTTTAGAGGCAAACTCAAGCTACACGGAAACCTGACAGAGAGGTGGAGTTTCTCAACATCTGGTGATGCCCATGTGACAGCCAACATATTAGCAGACACCCAGGACTGAATCAAGAGACTTTAGAGCAAAAAGCTCAACATATGATGCCAAAACAGCTTGCAATGCAACTATCATGTACTCATTTTCCTTATTGAATTGGACTCAACAAGCTGAGGAACAGATGCACACTGTCAATGGTTTTACTTCAGTCAAAACAAATGTGACTCCCTAGTAATGAGGACAAGTTAATATTCTGATTCTTAGACCCTGTATATTTAAATATCAGGGGGCTTCTGATAGAGTTCTGCAAAAGTTTTTTATAAATCTTCTTTAAAAAAAAACTTGATTCACTAACAGCCAAAAATTTCTGCACGAAGGGTCAGTTTCATCACATTTCTCAAGGAAAGTTCACCAAAAATTTTGAAGTGTTCATACTCCAAATGGCATCTTTTGGCATTTTTAAAAAAGAAACATCACGGATCTTTTTGTTTTGTTTTCTTTAACAGTGAGTTTTATTTTCAAATTTTAACTAATGGGAGTAAATCAAAAAGCACTTGTGCTATAACTTAGAGACCTGAACTTTTTTCTCTTCTCAGAAAAATGGTTTAATATGCCTAATTACAGTGAACTTTGTGTCTGAGTATTTTTATCACCTTTCAAGAAAAAAATAATCTTCAAAATATCAACTTTTCCATAAGGAGAAAAATATATCCCTCTTTGGCTTTATTGTCTGGGCAGCAATTGCTTGAAAATACAGGCAAGATAATGAAGGGCCTTTTCTGCTGTGCCTGTGCTGGAAAACCTGTATTTATTCTTAGTTTAAATCTGGCCCTGAAAACACATGTTTTGAAAAAATAAGAGGTAGGTTATAGGACAAATTCAGTGTACCATGAATAAGGCCGGAGGAGCTGTGTAAATTCCTGACATAGATTTCGTTCGTGCAAGTTGGATTCAGTTTTTCTTTTCGGCAGCCTTCAGCAGTGTTTGTCTCTGTGGTCTCAATTCCCATCTATTTCTTCTGTGCGTTAGGTGCATGCGTGAATGCACTGACATCTAACAACGAGAGAGCGGCTTCATGGAAGAGAGGTGGCAGACCAGCTCTATATTCAGTGAAAGCTGTCTGCAGACCGTAAAAATAGATGTGAGAATGCAAAGAAGAAATGGCTGAAAAGGCTTCCAGAAAAACTGATCAATTCTACATGTTAAAGAGAAAAAAAAAAGAAAGCCAACTGAGCAATTAATAAGTAATGACTTTAGAAAACGCACTGGGACAAGACAGGACAAGTATCACTTACAGGGGAAACAAATGTGCATGTCAGTAACACCTCTATCAACACCACTTTCGTTTTACCAGTTCCTGTCTAGCCGGGAACTAATTTCTTTACAGTTACTGAAGCAGAGTAACCACAAATCAAACAGTAGGAAAATGATAACCTGCTGAACTCCATAGAGGCCTCTTGAGTGGGTTTGGTGACATCTGAACTATGCTTAGACAGTTGTGAAATGTCTAATGTGGGTCATTCAATCAGGCTTTGCCCCCGAACTTGTCATTTTGTGAGACAAAGTGGGAATAAAAAAAATAAAAAACACAAATATTCAGAAAAGTCAAAACTGTTAAAAAATATTTATGAGCAAAAGTTGGATATTTCTTGGAAGGTGACATTAGAAGCCTTTAATATATTATGAGAATATAAAGCACGAGGGGGAGTATAAAGTGCACGGAGAGACACCGTTCGCAGGGGTTTTTCAAAGTTATGTTCCATTGGCTCAGGCTGCACCTTACTAAAATGAAACTTAACAGGCCAATAAATATAGCACTGCCGAGCAAAAAGAAGAAGAAATCATACTAAACTCTGATTATGCTGACATCAGCTGGCCTATAAATTATCGCCCAATAAAAACTATCAAGATGTGAACAAAAATATCCCAGATCTCCATTCTGGGAAGAAAAAACATCTTGGAGCTGTTCCAGTGTAATAATTCTTTTTTCCTTTCTTTTTATTTTTTTTTTTTCAATTGTGATCATGTACAGATCTATCCGTTTGGCCAGCTTCATCCCTGGCCTTCTTTTATACTCACTGTTCTCTGGAAGAAAATATCTATTTTTAGGAAGTTCTTTCTTGAGCATCTTTAATGGCTGAAAAGCATAATAAAAGCTTTGGCCCATAGCCTTGGCCTGTATAAATCATTGCATTTGCACCAAAGTCAAGGTATCCAGTCTAATTTACATTAACTGAATATATTGCCCTGAGTTTCTTTGAATACTTCATTCATTGCTATAGACAGCTATGGCGTAGACTTGCCATGGTTGCACTGATTTCTAGGAAGCTATGAAAATTTCTGTCTGTCAGTTCACAACAGATGATCTGGGAGGTTTATGGTATCTCTTGGAAATTCCAGGGGACCCCTGTCTCTGATGCTTATTTCTTCATTTACATTGTTTTAAAGTGGAGAATTCACTGAACACGGAGGATTTGTCTTTACAGCAGTGATCACAGAATCATAGAACGGTTTGGGTTGGAAGGGACCTTTAAAGCTCATCTAGTCCAACCCCTCTGCAATAAGCAGGAACATCTTCAACTAGATCAGGTTGCTCAGAGCCCCATCCAACCTGACCTTGAACAGACATCTACAAGACCTCTGGGCAACCTGCTTCAGTGTTTCACCACCCTCATTATAAAAAATTTCTTCCTTATGTTTAGTCAGAATCCACGCTCTCATTGTCCCTTGGCCTGTTGTTACAGGCCCTGATAAAAAAGTCTGTCCCCATCTTTGTTATAAGCCCCCTTTAAGTACTGAAAGGAGTCCCTGTGAATGAAATAGGAGGAGAAGAGACACATTTCAATATGATCTCCTCCTTGTAAGATATCTCAGCAAGGCTAAGACAAGATGAGACTCATTTACCTGGACTTGGGCAAAGCGTTTGACACCGTCCCACACGATATCCTGGTCTCTAAATTGAAGAGACATGGATTCAACAAATGGACCACTCGGTGGATAAAGAACTGGTTGAACGGTCGCACTCAAAAAGTTGAGGTCAACGGCTCGATGTCCAAGTGCAGACAAGTAACGAGTGGCATTCCTCAGGGGTCGGTACTGGGACCTGTACTGTTCAACATCTTTGTCGGCGACATGGACAGTGGGATCGAGTGCACCCTCAGCAAGTTTGCCGATGACACCAAGCTTTTTGGTGAGGTAGACGTGCTGGAGGGGACGGATGCCATCCAGAGGGACCTGGACAGGCTGGAGAGGTGGGCCCAAGCCAACCTCATGCAGTTCAACAAGGCCAAGTGCAAGGTCCTAAATCTGGGTCGGGGCAATCCCAAGCACAAATACAGGCTCGGCAGGGAATGGCTGGAAAGCAGCCCTGAGGAGAAGGACCTGGGTGTGCTGACTGACGAGAAGCTCAACATGAGCCAGCAATGTGCGACTGCGGCCCAGAAGGCCAACCGCATCCTGGGCTGCATCAAAAGAAGTGTGGCCAGCAGGTCAAAGGAGGTGATTCTGCCCCCTACTCCACTCTCATGAGACCCCACCTGGAGTACTGCATCCAACTCTGGAGTCCCCAACATAAGAAGGACATGGACCTGCTGGAGCATGTCTAGAGGAGAGCCACGAGGATGATCCGAGGGCTGGAACACCTCTCCTATGAGGAGAGGCTGGAAGAGTTGGGGCTGTTCAGCCTGGGGAAGAGAAGGCTCCGGGGAGATCTTATTGCGGCCTTCCAGTACCTAAAGGGGGCCTACAGGAGAGCTGGGGAAGGACTTTTTACTAGGGCATGTAGCGATAGGACAAGGGGGAATGGTTTGAAACTGGAAGAGGGCAGGTTTAGATTAAACATTAGGAAGAAATTTTTTACTTTGAGGGTTGTAAGGCACTGGAACAGGTTGCCCAGACAGGTTGTTGAGGCCTCATCCCTGGAAATGGACGTGGCCTTGGGCAGCCTGGACTAGTGGGAAGTGTCCCTGCCTATGGCAGGGGGGTTGGAACTCAATGATCTTCAAGGTCCTTTCCTACTGTAAACCATTCTATGATTCATTCTAAGGCTCTGAGGGGTTTATTCTTATTTTTCCATTGTGTTGTGTATATAACACCCCCTTGACAGACAAAGACTATATTTCTGAATGCAGAGCAACTCTACTGTAGTCCTACTGCTACTCTTGATAAATCCAATAACTTCCCAAGGAAGCTCAGAGCACTCTGCCCACTCCCCATGTTGCCAGCTGGGGCAAATCCAGCCCAAGAGGCAAGATGTAACAGCAGGCAGGTGTCTGTCTTAGGTGAGGGTAGAGGCTTGATGGAGTCCAGGTTCTTCTTGCAGGTCAACCAGCTGGCTGATTTGGAGCAAACCACTTTGCAAAGCAACTGGAAGGGCAACGCTGCCCCAAAAAAACCTGATATTACTATTGTAACTTGGGAGCCAGCTAAGATTCATGACTAAAGTGGACATTCCCCAACTCTGTCACAAGCTTCCTAGGCAAACGCGGCAAATGACTTCTGGATGGAGCTGATATAAGCTGTAGGTGGAATGGAAGTGTTCTTTCCAACAACTGAAACACTTTAGCACTGATAGTTTAATTTTGTACACACCTTCTGTTAGATGTCAGAATTACTCTCAAGACTACTTCTGCACGTATTCAGACCACCAGTCTTCACAAGGCTGAGCAGATCAGCACTTAACTCATGCCTCAGCCCAGACTACACGTTCCTGCGTGGACCCATGCTGGTAGGTACTCCTAGAGCAAAACTAACATACAGTAATGGATGGAGGATCCCCACAGTACAGGGTGGCAGAGATGGCTTTTGGTTTATACAACAGATTGATGATTAACGTGCTTTTCTGGGAAGGAAAACTGAGCTCCCTTCCAGGCTCAGCCTGAGAGATCCCATCTCCCTGGAGCTTCCACTGGTTTTAGAGTACTGGAGCACAGATGTTGTCTATGTCACATGTTGAAGAGAAAAAGGGAAAGGTTATCTGGCTTTTGTTTAGCACAGCAGACTTGGCATTCATCTAGGAAAGATATTGTAGGGTTGCCATCCTTTCTTAGTGGGGTTACTTTAAAAAAAAATAAAAATATCTAGTTTTTAATGGCTTTTTGGTTCATTTTCCAGACTTTTCTTCTGATAGATCCATTTGCTCACCCCATTGCAAGCTATGCGATGATGTGTGCCTTCTCTGACTGGTTCAAGATCTCTTTGAGGTAGGGAGACAATTTTGTAGCATATTAACATAGATCTGGCTGCTAATAAACAGGTAGCCATGATAAAGAGTAGAGGCCTCTTGAATAGAAAAAAAATCCCTTCGTAGTGAAGCCTCGTAGACTCTTTTAGTTAAGCTCATCAGGTTTTTGTTATTGAACTGCTAATTCTAGGAACTATCAGTTCCCAAACTTACTAGTAAAAAAAAAAAAAAAAAAAAAAATGGTAATTAGAGGAAAGCAGATCATGAGAACCCAGGTAATGATCTGTCCCCCCTGTCTGAAAGATGCTATCTCTCTACCACCCAAGCCCTCCTACCATCAGTTTGGGTGATGACTGGGAGCAGCACTGGCTCAGACTGAGACCGTGCCACCCACTGAGTCACTGGGACTGCTTCCTGTTGGCACAGTCCTCCTTTGGTAGGAGTTATTCTTCTGCTGAACCTCCCTGACTACTTCTTAGAAGCAGAAAGCAGAAGTGATATGAGTCACCTCACAAGACCACCTGCTAAATTCTTCTCCTGTGGTCTTGACCCAGCTGCCACCTGCTAATAATGAATGTAAAGATACATGTCTTCAGGATATTGTTCAGAAGGACAGGCTCTTTCTTCAGGATTAATTTCCTAAGGAGGAGCAATAAATACCAAAAATATGTGTGCCCACTTCTCAGGAGGCCCCGAATTCTGAAAATTTTTGTCTTTATGGGAGCTGAACCACTGCTGTTACTCATCTGCAGTGAAACAAAATCCGTTTTAAGGAAGTAGAACACATATGAAATATTTTTTGTTTGAATATGAGTTAAATAGTTTTCAAATTTGTCTTTAACAATGTGTATTTAGGCCCATTTTCTGTCTTATACAGGACCCTCCCAAACATAAAAGACTAAGGAGTCTTGTATTCTGGCTTCCATTTCCAGTGTTGCTCTAAACCCTTTTTTCACATCATCAATTACTTGCTAAAGCAATGACTGAAGCCATGCAATAGTGACAGCTGTCATCAGAAGCTGGTAGTGTGTATTTCTCCACCATCCTCATATTTGTGACTTCTAACCAAAGTTTCAGAAAGAAAATACTCACCTCTTCCACACTGCCACAGCCCATGCAATGTGGGTGTCAAGCCGATGTGCCCCCCAGATCTCTGGGACTTACAAGTGAACCTGGAATTTTTGTAGAAATAGTAATCTGAGAGGAAGCAGAAGAAAAGTGGCTTTCACATTTTATACTCATCAAGTGTGGGACAGCTTCCAAATCAATGAGTACATGTTATTCCTTGCCCTCAGTTTTGTCTTGCTTTTTGAATTACTACCATGAAATAACCAACTGAGACCCATAGATTTTAACAAACCAGTGCAAAACACAATGTGTTCTTTGAAATCTTTTTCAAATCTGTCTATGGGTTAAACACTATGAGTATCTTGCCTTTGAAAATCCTTAAGCAAAGACGCCTTTTCCTCTAAGGAATTACATTTTATTAATGTGCATGCTTGTGTATGTTAGCCTGTGCATGAATATATGAATAAAAGTATAGACAACTATTATACAAATGCTTCTTATAAAGACATAAGTTCATGGAATTAAAAACAGTAGTCTCAGTGTTGTGTCTCTGAACATGTAATGTGTGTCAGTATTTAGTCGATATGTACTATTCAAGAACACATTTATCACCCAAAAGCATTCCTTATTTTACACTCCTACTTCCTGTACATTATTTCAGGCAATCATAATTCCATAGGCATTTATTTTTATTTTTTTGTTTAAGTGCTAGAAGAAAAAGCAGAATCAGGATATATTGGCTGGCCAAACCCTGTTGTCTTTACTTAGATCTTACTCAGATAAAACTGCTCAGGACTTCTACCTGCAGAAAGACCACAGGAATTAGCCCTACAAATGCTTTCCTCATTTCCAAGAGGTAAATATATATCTTTGTTCTTTTATCTATTTGTTCTCAGGGTGACAGGCTTATACAGTTTGGAAGTACAACAGTAAGGCCTTAGGGTGTCACTTTAAGATAACCACACACTCAGTTTTGTGTTTAGCTCCATTATTTTATTTTTAGTTTTTCATAACAATGTGCTACTGAAAAATGCCTATTGTCAGCTCCAGGTGTGTTTGCCAACATTAAAGAGCATAATCACAATAAAAGAAAAGCCAGGAGCTATTCCACCTCCCACATGCCAAAATTAACAAACCATAGTAAAAATTAAAATCAACAATACTTTACTTCCCTCCCTCTCTTCTTCTCTCCATCCTCTATTCTCTCCCTCCCACAAACTATCAGGCTTTCCTTCAAAAAACTGCAACAAATGGATAACCTGCAGCATGGATGTTCAGTTGATGCTACAGAAAAGTAATTTTGGCCCTGATTGGAAACCATTGGCTCTCCATTGGCAGTGTTCCCTGGGCAGATCCCCTTTTTCATATTTTAATCCTGCAGGATAACTTCTATGTGGTCATCCGACAGAGGGAAACCCAAGCCTCGCTCTTCCATGGATTTTGGAGACATGGAAATCTCTGCAATTGTCTCTACAGCCTACAGTGCCTCTTGGGTTTTTCACAGTAAGTACACTTTCTAGTCTTACTCACAATTTGCATATTTAAATACAAGCTCTGAATCTATTCTTTGCGTTGCATCATGGTTAGCTCATGTTCACGTAATTGTCTGTGATTTCCAGATCTTCTCTGGAAACGATGCCTGCTGAGATCAGATCAGTCCATGTTGTATGATCCTTGTGTTCTTCAGACAGGAATTGGTCAGCCTAAATCCCAACCACAGTAGGATTTAGATATCTAAATTTCACTTTCAGACCAAGCCAGCATCCAATCTGCCTCTTCTTCATGTCTGTCTTGTACTGCCCTTTCATTGGAATCCTCCCTTTTTACCCTGAAATTTTGTTAGGTTCTTAACTAGAGGTGCTCAGATATATATGCCTCCGGACCTGCCTCTGGCTGGATGTCAGTGAAGACTCAGTTACGCACACAGGCCTCTGATGTCTGCCTAAACCCCCAGGGAAGCTTTAAAAGTTCGGTTTATTTAAATAATGAGGTAATCTTTCCCCTTTTCCTTTGCAGAAAATAATGGCCTCCCTTTCAGTCCTAGCCCCATCAATTGATGGTGTGTGTAGATGAGCTACTTGAGCTAGATTAGGACAGTGAGTTTAATTGTCAGTAGTGACTCTAGGATAGTCCCGCAATTATTGCAGTTGCTCTGACATCCTAAAACAAGTCTACAGATTCATCACATTCCTAAGGGTTCAATTTGGCTTCCTCTTTTCTGCAGAGAGCTGCTGTAAGGCTGTTGGATGTGGGCAGAGAAATGTTTAAAAGCTACTGAAGCAAGCATCAGAGTCCTGTGGCTAGCTCTAAATGGCAGAGGAAACAGGAAAAGCCCATGTTTTCACCTATGCTGGGTTGCACACACTTCTTGTCCTATGGAAAATGTACCAGTTCAGCATTGCTGGACTAAACTCACAGCAGCGTCCACGCATTGGCACCACCAACCAGACTTGCAATATCAGGGAAGGTGGGAAAGCAATTGCAATATCCACAACTTTCTTCTCTCAGTTAAGCAGATGGTTCAAGTGTATTTTAGTCACCTGAAGCATGGCCCCATGCGGTCAAAGGTAGTTTGGAGTAGGCAGTGTTAGGACATGCTGATTCAGTGCATTTTCTCAGTAGCCTATTATCATTGGACCGCCAGGAGAGCTCGGATGCTAACCCCAGCTGCTGTAGACCTACAGAAAGAGCAGTCCAGCCCCTGTTTGGATTCCCATCCGCTCTGCAAACTGTCAGGCTGGAGCATGAAGGTATGAAGAAAATTCAGTAAAGCTGGACAAATCCCATGAGGCCCCAAAAATGTCTTTATCTGAGACGGCCGAAAGTTTTGCCATCTTCCACTGGCATTCAGCCACATGTGGTGAGCCAAGACAGGTGGTCTGCTGGGTTGGAAGACGCGCTAAGACAGTCTGGTCTGCCGGACGCATTGGCATGAGCGATTCACTGAATGGTACTCTTCTCCTTGCACATGAACGAGTCCAGTGCAATACAATGGGGTACTGTGCTGCTGAAGAAGTTGTTCTTCGGGTGAGACATTACACTCATAAAACTCAGCGGAGGTCCTGACCACTTTGTGGGCATTAAAGATCCCATGACTCCTAGCAATGACTTTGGTGTCCTGGCCACACGCCAGTTTGGAACGCTTTGTTTCGTTGAGCTCCCTATACAGCTCCTATTCAGAAATGTTGTCTTCACAAAGTCTACATTTTGATGAGCTCATGTTAAGCTGCCGTTTCAAAGTAGACGCCAAAATGGAAAAAAGAATTGTAAAAACAATTAGTGATGATTACTGATAATTACCTGCACATGGTTGGTGTATCAGACTCAGAAAAATACCTCTGAATGAAAAATGTCGTGTAAATATAGGGTATTACTAGGTCTCTGACTGGGGTTTTGAAACACTCAGAACTGCACGTATGGAATCACATGTATTTGATATCAGAACAAGTGCTGTTGTGGTGCTTAAGATCTCAAATTCAGATTGTGCACTGGGTACGTTACCAATAATGCTTGCAAGAATATGAGATCCCTATGGAAAAGTCCACCCAACAAATCTGAATGCGGTACTTGCAGCAGGTCCCTTCGACAAATGCAGCTTTGAATCACGATCATCACTGTAGGAGGAGATACCCATCACACTTTCCTTCGCCATTTGGAAGAGAAGGTCAGACAGTGGCAAAACCAGGCCACGAAGTCTACTAGAGGCAATTTAAATACAACACATCAAGATAACATTTGCTTTAAGCTTTTCATTTTCACAGCCTTACGCAGTGAGAGCGGCTTATGAAGTCTCCCATTTAAAGCCTGATTTGTGATTTATAGTGATTTATAACAACACTAAAACCTCCCACAAAAGACAAATTAATACTCACATGCTTTTTCACCACCTCCTTTGAGAAAAAGAGTTTTGAGCCAGTGCCAAGGAGTGGGAGGCAAATATTTCTACTGAAACACAAATGGGTGGCAAACTCTGGAATAACATTTTGGCATGAAATATGGACTACATTTTTGGACTCTTTCCTCTTTAAAGGGTCTGAACATTTCAATTTAACAAATTAAATGTTCCCTAATAAAATGAGTTGGTCAAGGGGAAAAAAAAAAGAATTTAAGCTAAGGATAAGTCTCCTTAAATGTTTTTTGCACATTTGTGTTTAAAGCCCACTCCCTGATCTGCCTCTCAGTTCGTGGTAGTTCCAAAATACAGAGTAATTTTTTTGGCTCTAGCCTTAATATTATATTACCATTAAAATTCCAACTAAATCCTCCAGGTTTGTAATTAGAACTATGGAGAGACCCAGGAGTCGAACGCAAAGGATGCTGAACTTCAGCAGAGGAAATTACAGCACAATTTGATGTGAGAAGTGTTGGATGAAATTGAATGGAACAAATCAGTGAAGCAGATGGGGAAGGAGAGTATGTCCAAAGATCAATTAATGCATGCCCAAATGTTATGAGCGCTGCCAAGCGGCAGTGCATTAAGATTAATCTGGGACTCTAACAGATGCAAAAGAAAGTGCAAAAACCATATGAAGGACAAAGCAAGAGTGGTGGATTCATTCTGTAGAAGACCAGTGAGTCAAATACTCTGGTTGGAATTTAAAAAAAAAAAAAAAAAAAGNATCAAATTTCATGCTTCAAGGTATAAGCTGGTAACCACAGGGGTCAGTAAGTAAGTTTTTCCTTCTCTGGAACACTGCAAAATTGGATGACAGGGTCTTTACAAGAGCTGTTCTCGCTCTCCCTCTCTCTCAGTCTTCTGGCTTTGATTGAAACATTGGGTGTGTGCCAATCTCAGACCTAGACACAAGCTGATGCTCAAATGGTCAGCTACAGCAAATTTTATTTTCTGTCAAAAGGGATGAAAGCCAAAATACAAGAAGAGATGAACCTGGACAAAATAAGAGTTCAGCTCTCTCTACCTTATTCTGGAGGGATTCCTAGTGCCTTGGGTGGGAATTCTGCCTTAGCATGGACTGCAGGTTTGATTTTTTACTGATGACACATGAGATTTTTCTGTATATGTAACCAGGCTGCCAGGTGGTGTTGGCAGCAGTGAAGGCCAGGCTGAGGATCTAAATTTTTTTCTTAAAATTATGAGATAAAATATCACAGAAAAAAATAGCCCAGAAACCTGAAGAAACCAAATACTTCCCATAGGTACCCTAGCTAATATTTCCCATTCATAAACCGTGAATCTAATAATTAAATGGCATTAATTCAGGAAAAAAGACTAATGGTGATTTGGCAGTACTTTCATAATAAAGAAAACATTGAATGCCCCAGTGTCTTGGCCAGGAGCCCTCAGAATGGTTTCAAATCATCTCTGGTGGACAAATGTCTCCATAGGATGCCACTTGCCCCCTTTCTTCACTCTTCCCCATCTTGGTTTGCTGTTGGTATCACCCATTTTGCTGCTTCCACTCTAGGACTGAGCCAGGTACAAACACAGCAATCTATATGACCGTGTGCATATGGCTGTATCTGAGTTAATTGTCTAGACTAGCTATCAACAGAGAATAAAGCAGATAGCATGGTTGACTTTATCTCAAAATAAATGTTTAAAACAGTTCAGATTAATTGTGATATAACAAGTATCTATTCCCCTCTCTCGATCATAGAAAGCTCTAAGACAGAATTGTCTGCATTGTAGATATCAAAAGCTTGGTGAGACGAGTCCTGTTCCCAGTGCTGCCACTACTTACATTTGGCATTAATGATTACAGCACTGATGATACCTTGTAACTGGTTTGCCATCTCCTAGAGAGTTTTCTTCAGGCCAGATGGGGATATGTTTGGGCTCCGAGGCTTGACCACAGTCCATAGGGACTTCAGCATTGGTGACTGGAGGCAGGAGCTGGAGACGCAAAAGGAGACCATTTTCCTCTACTTTGTGCTACCCTAAGAAGCCACCTGTTGCACACACAGTCCACAGAGGAGGACCCTTCATAGCTGAGGCCCACAAGTATCCCACCCTCTCCTACTCTTGTTAAGAAGTGAGAACTGATGTCAGGCTAGGACCAGAGACTGGGACCACATGAGGACTTTTCAAAGAGCCAGGGAATGGGCACAGGCCCTGGTATATGACTGTCCACACTAAGAAATCGTTAGTGCATAATCCAGAATTTCTTTTGTCCAGCATTGTGCCAGGTAGTGTTTAGGACTGATTGTCGGTGCGGACCAAGGATCTTTCCCAACTGTTTGGACATGGCCACCCTTCTCTGGAGCTGAGTTGAACCGTGCCATTGTGGGATGTTCTTTGGCTTCTGGACTTGAGCCTTGGCCTGTGTTATTTATTCATACAGTAGCTATAGAGACTTCACTCAATAATTTTGATTCCTCTTCTGCTTCTTTTTGATCACAGAACGTGTAAAATAATATCTTGCTGATGCACATGAAATTAATGTGAGTTACAAGCAAAAGCATTCATATGAACACACAACGTATCACACATGGGAATGAAGTTTGCTCATTTTATTTTTTCATTTCACCTAGAGATGCTACAGATGCATGCTCTTCCCAGACCCCCAAATGGCATTTATCCAAGAAAACAACAATTAAAGTAAGATAGGATGAATAATGAAGCAAAGCCAGTTATGATGATGCGATGAGGTATCTTTTGATCACCTCCAAGCAACATCAGTAAAAATAATGTTTCTAACATGCAATGTAGTGTGTTCAGCTCGATGCAAAGCTGATGGAAGGGTCTGCAACTGATCCTGAGTCAGGTCTGTGTCATGATCTTAATCCTAGTCCTGTTTTAACAAGAGGAAAGTGGTGGAGGTGGCAAACAATCCCTACAAAGCTCTTCCCTTGATGCTCGCAAAGGAGAGGGATAAATATGGATGTCACCAAATAGGCAACAAAAACTAAACCCCTCCATACCTAAAAAACCTTCAGGACCAGGTGACGTTTATCTCCCAGTTCATCCAGAAATGGCACGAAGGAAAAAGTCTATTTTCCTTTGATGTTCAAAGTCCTTTAGAAAACAGGTTACAGTGCTGAACTGGTGATAGGAAGAGAGGAATAGACCTCACACTTCAGGCAACAACACGGATGGCAGCAGAAATCTCAGCTCATCCGTGTATCCCAAGAAGTTTTACCATCACTGCTCTACATTATTCAGTAGCATAAAATGAGTGTGCACTGAAAGCAGAGTTTGGCTTCACATTTAAGAAGGGACTTGGGAAAGATTAGCAAATTCTACGCTTGTGAACATGATTTCAGGAGCTGGTAATTTAACTGAAAGACAGCCACACACATAGCAGGGGAATAACCACAATATCATCATTGATGAAAGGGTGGCTTGATAAGAGGAAGCTGCAGACATCATCATCATTAATTAAACACTGAAACTGGAGAGAGGAGGGTTTTGTGGTTAAAGCGTTGGACCCAAACTCAAGGGATCTGGGTTCCATTGCTGGCAGCATAAACGTGGACAAGTGCCTTAACATCTCGTTTTACCAGGTCTCCATCTGTAAAATGGGAGCAAACTATTCTCCTTTGCTTTGCCTGTTTAGAGAGTGGTTTTTCCCCTGTTAACCTGCAGCAACCAGCAACGCGAAAGCCTCATCGCGGGTGGAGGTTCCAGGTGCTAAAGCCATACAAACCAATAATAAGAAATAATGGTACTGCTGATAGAAAGCTTCTCTTCCTTGAAAATTAGTTTTCAATTCACTTCTCCTAAGGAAGAAATTCTATATTCTTCCAGGCCAGCCTTTTTTTTTTTTTTTTTTTTTTCCCCAATGCTTACAATGTGGGAGGTGAAAATAGAGTTCATAATGAGAACTTGATTCTGTGGGTTCCCAATGGGAGCTACATGTTGCAGGGTAAGTGTCCTGCCTTATAACAACTTTTCCTGCTACTTCAGCTATAACTAAACTGGTAGAGCAGAAATAAGAACAGGCACAATAAGTAACAAGGTTGTGTTTTACTTTTTTTTTTTTTAAGACCACTAAATGGATGAGAAAATAACCTGTGTAGTTACATGAGTTACATCTGCTAAATCAACATGAGACACTATGGATTTCATGCACGGATATCATGGAAAAGCTTTATTCCATATATTTTCTGGAAAGTCTAAATCAAAGATTATTTTTCCCCAAGTGCCCTCCCTGTACAGTAATTTCGTCTCTGTCTCAAACACCTCAAGCACTGGGAGATTAATTTGCCATCCCAGGAAGCATGTTTCCCCTTCCTTTACAAACCTTCTCTCTTTTCCCCACCAACCTGGCCACTAAAACAGACAGAGCTTTGGTTGTTTGTGACCTTACTTCATTTTATTGACCCTAAATATCTGGAGATAGTTCCTCAGCTAAGAACCACATCTGTGTAATGCCTCCCTCTACTGGATTTGTACAGATGGCTAAGACAGCTAATAAATGGTTGTGGGTCACTGATAGCATTGGGAAAAGATGCATTTCTGTGAGCATTCAAAAATGATAGCTGGCTTGCCTTGATTTTACAAGGATTAAAAGAATGTCGTGCATGCAGCTTGGCTAAACAATGGCTAAAGGGGATGTGATAACCATCTACAGAAAGCTGTGAACATGCTGGAGTCTGCAGTTAGGCAGAGTTTAAGTGATTAAATTAGGAAGGGCTGAACTTTGTGGAGTCTGGGGCAAGCAAAACTCTTGAACATTTTTTTGAGGGAGTGGGGGATTTGGGAGAGTGGGCTGTCAGAGTCACAGAACTGGCCTCTCTTTGCAAACTCCTTTTTTTTCCACTTGTAATTTAAACCTTTGCTGGTTCCTTCTCCACTTTGAATTCAATTAAAAGAACATGTGTTTTTGGCTGCAGACGAATCCATGATGTACAGTGAGGAGGGAAGAAAAAGCCATTTAAAAACTATGCTGTCACTTCACCCTGGTATCGACTGTTTTGTTCACTGCAGGTGGTAAAAATTCTGGCAGAAGACACAGATCACCGCAGATGTGAGTTCAGAATTGATATCACGCTTGTGGTCCACCTGTACGTAATACCACAAATCTCTGATTCCTACTGCAACCCTGTGCCATACCACGATATTAACACCTCCTAAATTTTTCACTTCCTCTGCCCCTACCCTTTCTTTTTAATCACACCACTATGACAACTCAATTTCACTTTTTCAAAATTCCTCTTTATTTGGAGCACCTGTCAACGTGTCAGAAAAGCTCTGTAGACCCTGCACAGTCAATGGGACCGCGTTCCTCAAACCATGCTGGTGCCAGGGAGGATTTTCCAGCCGGCTCTTACCAGCATCACCTGTGCATGCTTAAAGGGAATTGGGAATGTTCTCATTGTCATCAGAATTAGAGCAGGGTATCTACTGAGTAAAATGGAGCATTTTTGTACGTGATGACCTTTCAGAGCAGAATTTCTTTTCGCAAATGCAGAGATGTGATTTGGTCCTGTTTTAATAATTGGATAATGTTTAACTGCATCAACAACTGTATCAACACAGAGATCGCAGGGAAAGGACACCTTGCATGAAGCCAAATTATCCAGGATGCATCTGGCTGCATTAGTAATCTAAAGTGAGATCATACTGCAGAAGAAATGTGGGGAAGAAGAATATCGTTTTGTGAGAGAGCTTAATAAAGATTAGACTTAATCAAGAAAATACCACTGTATATGGTGATGCCCACAAAATACGAAATTACTCTCACGCAACAGGGCATTTGTCAAAATCCTTTAAAAACAACTTTCAGAAATTTGGGCAGCTGGGATTGCAACAAACAGGAAAACAAACGAGCGAGGGCTGGTGGTTACTGCGCTGGATTGGTAAAACAGAGCATCGACTGCCTGCAGCCACAATTCCCCCATGTCTCACAACTTGCACAGAGCAAAGGGCTGCAGAAGGCGAAGCTGTGGCAGGTCTGGGATCTTGGTCTTGTTTTTTCTCATTTCTGGGTCTGAACCGTGTACGCTAACAAAACAGACTCAGCACTTCAGAGACCCTGTCTCCAGCTGGGCCAGTCCGGCTGTGCTCTCTCCCTTGTCTAATTTTGCAGGTCACTTTGAAATGCGGGTTGGGCGGTTTATCACAACACGTAAATAGTTTGAGCTACAGGAAAAAAAAAAATTAAAAAAGTAAGTGGATTGAAAGAGGGCAAGTCAGATTTTATAAATGTTTCTCAAATCATCTGCAAAGACGCTTTCCTTTGATTGCAGTCTCCGGCGATTTCAGGGAATAGCCAGGGATGCTGTGGGGGTATCCTTTTTCCTTCCTCACGTAACGTCCCTGCTTCGGTTCCTTCGAAACACGTTCACACCCTCGCTGGATCTATCCTTCAGGCTGCATAAGGAAATACCTCTGAAGGACTGATGTCTTCCAAATACCTTTAGGGCTCATCTTCCTTTTTTTAGACTGAGGATGTAGGAAATGAAAATAACATTAACAAAAGCAGCATTGTTTGCAGAGACCCGTTGTGCCAGGAGAAGGCACCGCTATCTGTGTCTCGCTGTCAGATAGGTGCTATTAGATGATTTGAGCATCATCCAGTGTGGGGACAGTCTACTGGGGTAGAGCTGGAGCAGGGATCAAGGTGGGGGTGTGGAGGAGAAGGGAGAAGGGAAAAAAATGAGAGTTTATTTGTGTGTTTGTGAGAGGTGGCTTTGTTAGTTCCGTTTTATAAAATGCTTACTTTGTCTAGATTTATGTGCGAATGGTATCCTAATAAAAGTCACAGCTGAAGAAATCATCTTGGAGCTTCTACGGGCAGCTCTTTGAATTTCTCTCTGGAAGTAACCTCCTCCTCATCTCACCAAAGCAACTGCAGATGACAGCAACATCCAGGCTCTGGCTGATGCTGTTTCCCAGGCTGCCCCTCTGTTTTGACCTTATTCCCAGCCCCGCTGTGCCAAGCCACCCTACTCTGCAGAGCTGGAGGTCTCCTAAAATCTCAGAAAAGGCTGCCTTCCCTTGCCCCAGCCATGCAAAAAAGCCTTAATTCCAGTCTCTTGACAAATTATGATTAAAAGATACATTCAGGGTCTCAAAAAGTACTCTCCACTGTCCCTTTTGCACGTTATGGACATACACTGTCCATAATGCGCATTCGTGGTGGACACCCTCCTTTGGACCATCAGTTCTTTGGAGAAAGGACTGTATTTTTAGCTATTTCGATGAAGTACTTGTCTCATAGCAGCAACAGAGGTCTTTTAGCATGGTGTTGGCTCTCAATGGCAAATACCTTCACTGGCACCTGAAACCACGTGTTCTGTGCATCTGAGCTATTCTTATCTCTGTTTTAGCTGCCTTTTACATCTAATGCAGTGTGAGCCGACTGAGAATACAGATGGTTCAGATGAACCGAAATATTAAAATAGGCTTCAGGAAGCCTAGATACAGTAGAGGCATGTGTTTCCATGGGTATATCATTATTTGCATCATGGTTCCACATAAAGAAATCTAGAATAAGATGTCTAGTCACAGCGACAAGGCTGTTTTTAGCGCTGGGAATTGAGGAATGAACTTCTGGTGAGCTCAAATTGTGTTTAAATTGTTCCGTATTCATGGATAACTCACTGACTCCCATAGTTAAATCCATTCAGTCTGAAAAGAAAGGTAGGGTGGAAAACATCTTTTTACACTATAAACTTTCTTCAAAAGGATTGTTTAATGCCCAGATACTGAGCATGCAAATGAGATAAGACAGATATTGATGTGCTTTTGGGGTGTGTGTGTTTGTTTTCATCTAACTCTCTGGCATCTAGAGCTGAGTAAATAACAGATTCGGTACAGCAAGTCGCAGGGTTTTTCCTTGCGCAAGCAACAGTCATTTACTGGCAATGTCTGATGCTTTATCTCATGTTTGCTGAAGTGAGCGAAACCGAGAGGAAAATTGATGCAGTCACTGGGAGAGCTTTGTTAGTGTTCACTCATGACTCTGGGTATAGGCATCCTGGCCGTATCCAGATAACAATGCAGCTTTCTCCCACATAGAAGGCATGAACATCAAGACTCTAATTTAGGAACTTAAATTTTGATTTGGTAATGCACAAGGTAGAATTGGTCCTAGTTTACTCTCCCAAGGCGGTGTTGATTCTCTCATACGGGCATCAATAAAGCTTGCTTTATCAATACAACTTAAGTGGACACAACTTATCAGCTAGATAGGAATAACTACGCCAGCACAATGGTGGGGATGCAGACACATTGACCTTGAAGGTGCCACCTTTCCATAAAAGTTGCTGTAAATTTAAGTCAGAAAGTACCTTCCCGTTGACTCCAGGACTGCAGGAACCCAGTCTACAATCCCTTTACTGATTGCAGACATCCTTTCGTCTGCGTTTGCTCTGTTTGGCAGTGATTTGTAATGTGATTATAATGTATATTTACACACACACCCTCTTAGCACTAGCTACCTAGCCAAGCTAGGAAACGCTGCTAAAATAATAAAAGCAGTCAATCCCCTTCCTCCTTGAAGGTAATGTTGTGTGGTGAGTGAAAGACTTTTTTAGATTGTTTTATTAAGGGAATAAATGGGAACCAGGAGGTGTTTTAATGTCAATGATTTAACAACAACAACAACAAAAAACTAGTATGTTTTTTCTTTTTTTTTCTTTTTACATTTTTTTGAAGATCTCACAAGAAAACCAAGAAATAAATCTTCACCTATCAGTGCTTAGGCAGGAGTTGATTGGGACTTGGGAACTAAGGATTTCTGATGGAGGTCAATCAGGAAAGATGAAGAGCAAGAAGTGAAGAAAAAAGAAAAGGAAAAAAACCCCACAACAAAACAAATTAAATGAAGCAGCCGGCGATGTGGGGGGAGTCGGTGTGTATTTCTGGGGCACAAGGGGCTTAGAAACTCATCAGTACCAGGTTTGCGGAGCTTCATCTTCTCCTTCGATGATAAGGCAGCACTTGTATTAGTGGGGAAATGGACACTGAGAGTTTTTCCATGTTCGTGCTCCTTGGGTGAGTAAGCAGCAATTCAAATCCATGGCAGGACAGCTTCAACACTAAGAATTGGAGTGGAGAGGTCACCAAAACCAATGAGGTGCTGGACTGGCTCAGGAGGAGCAATGGGGGTTTTGGCTCCCCGGGGTGAATTCTGGGCCCAGAGGTGGTGGGAGCCCCTGGCTGTCTTTTGTGCTCATGCAAGGACAGCTCACTGTTGAGGGTGACATACAGGGACCTCTGTTCAGCTTCCAAATATGCCAAGGACACGTCCATGACAGAGCCAGCTGGTATGTAAAAGTAAAGAAATAATCGCTGGGATTTTCAAAGTCACCCAAATGGGTTTGACTCATCATTTCCTCAGCATTCAGTGGGAATAAGGTACTTAACTCATTCTCAAGAAATGCTTCCCTACTCTTAAAATATGCCCATTGTGTTTTCTGGGCTAGAGTCACGCCATCTAAATTAAGTGGCATAAATAAGTGTAGTAGCTCTAGGTCACCCTCAGAAGGCAGCTGAGGTCTTGGTGGCCTCCTTTCTGCCCTGACTGCAGGGGATATCTAAGCCAGTTAGACTCATTTGCCATCTAAGCTGCGTGTGCAAAGCTAGGCAGGAAGAACATGGACCTCTTTTTCTGTAAAATAACATCACTCCACCTTCCAAAGGCACAGTAATGAACTACAAGATGAAGTGCTGAGGTCCTGGGGTGATGGAGACTGAAAAGCACACAAGGTGAAATCGCTGTTTAGGACTGAGTTGGCTGAACCCACTTTTCCTCATCTCCTAAGCTGCCTGGTATGCCGCTGTGTCAGCATCCTCAATGCTTTTTGGCACGGACAGGGTCCTCGATGCTTTTTGACACCGGCAGGTTTTTTGTGGCACTTTGCAGGATCCAGCTGCTGAGTTCCTGGCCGCTGTGGGGACAAGGATTATGGATTTAATACACCCTCATGCTTACCCCCGTGTAAATCAGAAGCAACTCCACTGATTTCTTTGGCATCGAGCCAATCCGGCTCCTAATGGAGCCATTCATAAGAATCCCACTAACTTTCCATGGGGGAGTGTGGATACGGCCCTTGCCTTGGGAGGTCGCAGTCAGCCTGGTGGGGTTATCCTATGAACGGGAGGGAAGAATCAGCCCTCAGGCCTTTCCTTTCTAATTCTGAGCGTGCTGCCAGCGCTTAACCGTGCTAATAATTAACCCGCTGGCCTGGAATTCCCTTCTCAGTCTGCATGGCAGCCACCAGTGAGAAAAACGGCTGCAAAAATGTAGGAGACCCGAGCTGGCTGCCCACGGGTTTGTCTAAGAGCACCCGGTACAATCTGTGGGATCTAAACAAAGGGGGAGGCTAATTTCCTGAAGAAAGCTGCAGGAAATCATCTCCTCAGCACAAATTTTCTGTTGCAGGTGAGAAAAAGGGGAAGCTTTCACAACAACTGCATATTTGGATTTCATACTCTGCACACAAATTAACCTCTTTGAATAGGGTCACTCCGTTGTTATTATTATTATTTTTAGATACATAGTTAAAGCTATGGTTAGCTTTATCCCCTCCTGTGTTATTGTTGTTATACCACATATTAATGTCGTGCTTCTGTAGCTGGGAGAAGTATGGTTGAATTACAGTAACGCGCTACAAGCAGGAGGAAAGTGCTGTGGTTTGGCTGGTCCACTACTAGATATACACCAGCACATCTGGACAGGAGATCATGTGACAAGTAGGAAAGCCAGAAACATATCCTGGATACTATAAAAAATGGGTTCTGTTAAATTAAAAAGGCTTTAAATATTGGCTCAGCTGGTTTCTGTATAGCATTTTTAGTAGTTTTGGAATGTGTTGCAAGATTTGTGATCATCAAGAACTTGATTAAATACTGCAAATCCATTGTGTTGCTAGTTTGTTCTCATGGGCTCCGTGTTTCTTGCCAGTTCTCCTGTGCTCTTGTAACACAAGCCATGACTTCTGATTCTGGATGAGAACTTTGTGTCCTCAGAACAACTTCTGTGCAAAAAAAAAAAACCCAACCCAAAAAAAAAAGAAAAGAAACCAAACACACACAAAACAAAACAAAAAAAAATCTCTGCTTTTGCATAACGTTTTGGACACTTCCAAGGCTATAGCAGGTTTTCAACTGCTGTAGGATGCTAGACATGACTCCTTCTGGTTAAAAGCCAGTCTGTTGACTCATAGAAATGTTAATCCTCAGCCAGAGCAGTTGCTAAATTTCACTCATGTCTCTTCACGACCTGCTATGAAGTGCTGCTCTGCAAACACGACTTCGTGGCTGTACATGCCATCCTACTTTCTTCCTGAATGACCTGAATACCCTGGATAGTCTGGTTCAGGTCTGGACACAGGTCATGATCTTTTTCCTTTCTTGTACTTGTAAGCAACAGTGTTACTGGAACAGATTGTGATTCTCCAAGGAGCAATGTACCAGCAATGTTAATGAATTATTGCTGTGGCATCACAAAGAAAACCATCGTAGTATCATGTAAATAAAGGGCTGGAAGGGATCTTAAGCCATTATTGTGTCCAAATTCATGCTCTGGTTTTAGCTCTCAACCTGTGCAGAGGAACAATAGGAAACAGAAGCAGACAGCTTGGCTAAAGCATGACCTTTTGGTAGACCTCAAGCACGGGAAGCATAAGGAAACATGAAGGCAGATTACTAGGATGAGTATATGAGAAGAGCAGAAATATGTTAGGCATAAAGTCAGAGAGGCCAAAACCCCAAATGGGATTAAAGTAGCAATAAACATAGAGTGTATCAAGAAACAATTGTATAGATACATCAGCAGTAAGAAGAGAACCAAGGAAAGTTGGCCTATTACCCAACAGAGAGGAAGAATTATTGTCAGATGATGCTGACAACAAGGACACGTTTAATAACTTTTCTGTAAGTTTTCATTTAAAGGTCTGAGATGATCAACAACATGAACAATGAGTACTTCCATGATTTACTTATTCTCAGATTGGTTGGGACTGATGAACTCCAGTGCAGGATACTGAGGGTGCAGCTCCACGTCCTGCGAGTTTGGATGGTGGATGCACTTTTAGAGAGGATCTCGTAATCAGGTCCACTTACTGTGCTCTGGTTTGCTTTCCAGACAAGCTTGGACTTCACAATGAAACTAAGCAGGAAAACACACTTTGGAAGTGCTAATTAGTAGTTTCTAATGGGCATAAAGTCCCTGGGACCAAATGAGAGTTAGTCTTAGGAAAAAACCAAACAAGCAGAGTGTGGTCACTGGGACTTACTGTTTCTTACGACTGATCCACTCCTATTGCACCACAATGCTTGCACAAACAGACATAGCCTAAAAGAGCAGGGCAAAGCAGTCTTACAAATGTTAGCAATTATCTTTGACAAGCCTTTGGTGGAAAGGTGAAAAACCGAAACTGGAAATAGTGCCCATTATAAAAAGAGGAGGATAAAGAAGCCAAGGCCAGTCAGTTTACATTTTAGGCCCAGAAAAATTCTGGAATGAGCAACCAAACAAATCATTACACCTGGAAAATGCTAGGGAGATGAGTAGCAGCCAGCAAGGGTTTGCCAAGAATAAAGCAATCTAGTGTTCTTTCAAAAGAGAAAAACGGGTTGTTTTGATTGTGGAAAGTTGAAGTGTTTTGTAATCAATTCTGTTTCACTCATCATTTTTATAAGCAAACTAAAGACATAGTCCAGGTAAAATTAGTTTAGGTGTAAAACTGATCTAATTATTATATCTGTTGAGTAGGTAGGAATCTGCCAAAATGATTTCCACAGAGGTCAGTCCAGACCATAAGGTGAGGAGTAGATACATTAAATTTGCAAAGGGCACGAGGCTGGAAAAGACTGCAAAGGACTTCTTGAAAGAACGTTCAACACCACACGACATTGTTCTTCTTGTCCTCTGTTGGGAATGACCACCCCACAAAACACCTGGGGAGCACTTCTCTACCGGCTCCCCCATACATGTTAGCACAAACTAGAGGTTGAAGGAGTTTTGTTTTTCTCCAGCCTCAGGATGGTGCCCAGAGAAAACCTCACGATCCACTGACAGCTGCCTAGAGAAAGAGCCGTGACTCAATCATCCTGAAACCTTAACTCCATCCGCAGGAGAACTTACCTTACAGTGAAGTCCCAGGTCAATAAGCTGACATCATTTTTTTCTGATTCACAGAGAGTTCAGTCCTGCTGTCATTGAATCAACACCAGAGCTACCGAGGACTGTGAATGAGCCAAGGTGTCAGCTGAACAAGACAAGGACTGGTGATGCTCTGCCTTATTCCTCGATGGGCTTGTCTGAAATACAGTGAGTGGGGCAGGGAAGGACATGCTGAGCAATGCAACTATCTATCAAGAGAGTCCTATGTACAAGGTATCTGAGACATTACTGATACAGACTGCTTTGCGGAACCATCTCACACAGTGTGTATGTTATGGTTTCTTTTAGAGAAGCTTATGGGAATCATTGAGCTCCACGTATTAGTCACCAAAATGATTAATAAGGACCTAAAGGTTCACATGCACATACTTCCATGTTAATGAAGCCCTCATGCTTTATGCATGAAGCAGAACACAAAGCTCCGGAAATAGTTCTCCTCAACGTTCTTTCCAATGCTCCCATTTTTTATGCTGTAATAGACATTGATTTATTTGAAATCAGCATAAAATATGTACCAGCTCAATAAACCTTAAAGAGGTTCTCAGACTTTCTCGAGTGTCCTCATCAGGCAATAAATCACAGAAGCAATAAAGTATGTTAAATAGCTTAACCAATCATGAAGTGCAGAGCCATCAAATGACTCATTTAAATACTTGTAGGACATTAACCAAATAAGAGATACTGGAGTCTTTAAATATATATTTCTTTCTCACACTTATACAATAAGTAAGAAGATAGGGCAGTGGAATTCTGGGCCATACATAAAAAATTCATAATAAAAAATATTTTTCTTATCTTTGTAAATGAGAACTGCTGTATGGTTATTTACTTAGCAGATATCTACTTAAAGTACTTCACCTGGAACTATAGTATTTGACAGCTTAAAAACCTTTACTATATTAATCTTTGCTACATCCCACACAGGTAAGGAAGTAATCTGATCACCTTCTTAAAATAGGGGAACTACATGACAGAGAGACTGAGGATTAAATCAATAAAGGAGCCTACATAAGACATTTTTAGGGTCTGCAGACAAAATTTAGATCCTCTGGAGCCTAAGTGTTATAATCTAAAGTTAGAAAGACATATATTCCCTTCAGAAATGTAGGTTCTTACTTTTCAGCCATTGGAAGCCAGGATGGGAGCCAATTTGCAAGTTAAGACACCTAGATCTGGTCAGCTGAATCACTCTTTAGACCTCACTGATTCTGCCAGCTTAATCTCCATCAACGATACCTGGAGTTTAGAGATCAGCTTGCAGGTAGTCATCTACATTTACATGTTTTAGTCTGAACCTGTATCCCATCCTGGCAATCCTTTTACCTTCTAGAACATCATCAAGAACTGGATTCGTGTGGCAGCCTAAGACCTGCATCTCACCAGCTGAGTGACTCACTCTGATTTACAGCTTTCTCAAGGGAGCCAGCGCCAGACCCATAACCCATCTGCAGAAGAAAGGACTGTGTCCAGAGCTATGACCCTCTTATGACTGTATGGGGGCCTTTGAAGGCTGTGTCAGGTCAGCATGGGAGAAAGAAGTAAGGCTGAAGTTCTGCCTCTCAGTGTGGCTGTTTATGTTCTAGTGCCATTTCACATAGGCTGAAGTGGTAATTCAAAGTTGAAACACAGCCTTTTGCTGCAGAAAAGGTCTGCAGAATATTCAGACATAGAGTTTCTCACTCTTGCTCTCCCTCGTGTTTATTGCCCTCCTCATTAGATGTATAATATACTTAAGAAATAATATGTAATAGAAATATATCTCATGTGTATGCTGTATTTGTGTGTATTATAGGAAAACAAACCATATATAAACCTTTATATATATGGGGACAGAACTGGCAAATAGGTGTTTCAAGTGCACGTGCTCATCACTAGACCAGGTCATCTCCCACCTGCCTTCCTGCTCCTGAATTCCTGAATTTTCTCTGCCTGGAAAGCCAGTTAGCTCATTGCAGACATGAATCAGAGAATAAGCCTAACACTGGCACAGATGATCAGAGAGTTCAGGGCTAAGTGCAAATTTGAGGCATGAGCTAACATGACAGTGTAGATGTACTCAGGATGGCTCAGCAGTTACGCAGCACTTTGCAGGGGAAAAAAATAAAAAAAGAAGGGTCTGGATTGAAATCCAGGGAGAGGATTCAAATGTGGGGCTTTCCGCACTAACCCTGAGTGCCCCAACCCAGGAGTAATTATATTAAAGGGGACCCTCCCCCATCATTTCTGTGATAGAGCAACGGTAAAGCTCATAATAAGCAGGTGGAAATGGACAGATTTTTACTAGTGTCCCCACACATCATCCCACAGACTGTTCAGCAGAGATTTTTTTGAGTTAGAGGCTACAGCCTGTTCACTAGGACACCTGTTATTCCTGGATTTTTGACTCTCACCTTAAGCCCATTAACGCCTCTGGCTTCTGTAGAAACCTGCAACAATGACTTCCCCCACTTATTTACATTGTCGATGAAAAAATACGTCTTTTTGTTCCTAACATGCTGACTGATGATTTCCCATAGTGCTTTGCATTTCCTGTCTTCTACAAAACAGAAAGAAATTGTTTCCTATTTGCTTTCTCTGTAACACTCACATTTCTACAACACTCTATCAGCTGTCTCTTTTCCAGCCTCTCTTTTTGCAGATACCGTATCGTACGTACATCTGATCATCATTGATCATTATTTTCTTTACCTTTCCTGGTCCCCCCTTTTTTTGCTGTTGAGACGAGGTGACCAGATCTGCAGTTTTCAAGAAATGAACCCAAGAGACGCACATATAGCTATGTGTTCCTGTTTTGAAAAGCTGCGGTGACTCCAGGATCTCTTTCCTGAGCTGGCAATAACTCATTTAAAACCTCTCATTGTTTATGAGCAATAAGAGCTATATTTATTCCACCTTTGAAATATATTTATTTCACCTTTGAAAATCATATTTTCAGATACGGAACTTAAGCCTCTTCCTCATGTAATTATTCATTTGCTTATTGCAGCAGCAGGGTGCTTGGTTGGAAGCTCACCTGAGCAGAGGTGACCACTCACTACACCTTTTGTATCCTATGACCTTAGATGGGAGTGTTCTGTTGGCAACAAGAGACCAGTAACACCTAGCTTGAACTAACCACTCTGTTGGAAAACTACCTAATGTGTACCGGGTATGTTCAACAGACAAGAGGATATGCTGGTACACGGGATGGAAGGGAGCAGTCATATGTGGGAGAATGGAGACACGTTGGGGTAGAATCATAGAGTCATAGAATATCTCCAGTTGGAAGAGATCCATAAAGATCAATTAGCAGATTAACAGTGGCAGATCTTGAGCACAAATTCAAGTTTGGTTAAAAATACCCAGGAAGGGAGACGGAGAGATGTCATGTGGTGACCCTCTAGTCTGTTCCTTACCTTGTACTCATCCCTGTTGTCCTAAAACACAGCGCTTCTTGTGCTTCCTTCCCCTCAAAGCAAAGCCCCGTGCCCTTTCACAGCCATCCATAGGCACCTGTATCCTCACTCCTTGCCAACCCTCACCCTGCCTAAATGACCTCTCTTCTGAATCAACCACCTGTCCATCCCCTCCAAACATGAGAGAAGCGTTCTTTCACAGGATCTGATCAAAATTAAGTATAGCCGTGATTTGCCTGAGTGTAAGGTGATCGCTATATCCACTAATGTACACTTGCCCATCACCCCTTTTCCTTAGACACTCTGACCTCAGCCCTGCTGCTGACCCTGCACTTCTGGCTGGGTTTGAAGCTGTGTGCTCTACCCCCAAGCTGTCAGCATCCTTTTCTCCTCACCTTCAGGCCCTGAAGCACTGTAACTGATAAAAAGACACCTCTCGCTCTGGATCTCCCTGCAGAAACAAAATCCCCCTTCTGCTCATCGTGATGGTTTGGAAAGCCTGGTCACGACTGCTCTTATCAAAAATCCTTCTGGAATACATGCAGGTAGAAGGAAAAAAGGAATGTGTCTGAGGGGAAAACAGGTCTACAGGAGCCTCAGGACCAATCCCTTGGCTGCAGAAGTGCATTACCTGATGAGACCAATGGTACTATCTCATAGTACAACACAAAGAATCTTGGACCCTAGGCTCTGCTCTTGACTACCAAATTGTAGTAGGACTTTGGTCAAACTCCAACTCTGTGTTGTAGGCAGGCTTGCTTAAATTTATGAGTAGGTACCCACTAAGGGCTTCTTGCCATTGGACTAGATGATCGTTGTAGGCCCCTTCCAACTGAACTAATTCTGTTCTGTTCTGTTCTATTCTATTTTATTCTATATGCTTCATGAAAGGGGTAAAGGCTTGATCCAAATTCTCTGAAAATCAGTAGTCACTTCACTACCATTTCCAGTCGTGTTGGCAAACCTCAACAGGCAAGGCAGTATTACTAATTCTTAGCTTGGGGAAAATTTTCTTGGCACTCACCATCCTCCTGTCCTTCCAACTGTCTCTGAGGTTTGTTGGCTGATGAATTATTTTCTTCCAGACACAGTTTTCTCTCTGTGTATGAGTGTACATGCTTGTGTACATAGGGAACAGGGTGAGTTATTGTGGCTTGACTTCTTAGCCAGATTACCATATCCATTTGCACAATCATCGTACATGTTTCCACAGGATTATACAATGCACTGGTCATTCCAACTTCAGCTGCACAATTTGGCCTGTTGACGGTTGACTCCTCCTCCTCCCCAATCCTCCCAGAGACTGGCTTCACTCCACTGAAGTCAGTGGAATTGCAATAAAATAAAATCAGTGTTGTGGACCAAAAGAATCGAGCCCATCTGACAATATGTCTTTAACAACCCACTAATTTGGTACAGTTCAGATCCTGGCAAGTGGCATCCTATAGATGGACTCATTATTACCATGATGTGACAAGCCAATATCCACTTCTGTCACACTCTTGATAAGAGCAGTGGGACTTGATGTCTATCTGCTTTTATTTTTGACCTGATATATCTAGTTTTGCATGATAACAAGCCCAGAGGAAAAGAAAAATATATAGTTAACATAAGTATTAGCCAACCAAAATACTTATATACACACGCGTGTGAGCACATATGCACAAACATAAACCCAAAACCCTGTTCAAACCACCGTGTTGCTGCAACAGATGAGATTTACCACCCACTCAAACCTCTGGGCATGAAAAAGAGCACAGGAGAATCCATTCCAAGTCGGGAGAGTGCGGGCTCCTGTCTCCTCTCCATGCAGCCCTCGTCTGACGGCAAGAAAATTAATGCAATAGTACTGAGGGGTTTTAGCTGAGAAAAAAAAAAAAAAAAAAAAAAAAAAAACAGCACTTCAACATGGCTTTGTTGTATTTACCAGTGCCAGGGCAATTTTCAAAAGGACTTCAAAACAATAGGATGAGCCTCGGGTCAATGTAGCTGATTTCTGATAGATATTTTTTTTCTCTCCCCTTTCCAGGGGAGGAGCTGCAGAGGGAGCCAGTGACAAAGAGCCAACGTCTGTAAGGTTTTCCCAAGAGTGCGTAACAAATGTAGGAAACCATGGAGGGGAAGACTATAAATCAGGACCCAAAAGGATGCACTGTCCGTGGCAGCAGCTCTGAACCTTCAACGAGACATTTTTCGAGCAAGTTTTTGGAATTTTGGTGGGCTCTGACCTGCAGTTTTCACTTCCAAAATAACTTGACTTTTCTAAAGTGGTAATTTCATTTTCATGATAATGCTAAACTCAAGCCACATGTGCTTTAATTTAAAGCAGGACTCAGGCGGTGGACCTTGCCAAGAAACAGTAGAGAAACATGCTTATTCTACTAGTTTGCTTGAGGCATTCAGCATTTTTGAATGCCTAGGCAGAAATATAGTTTTAAAATAAGCCAATCCCAGAGAGAGAGAGAGAGGAAGGGAGAGAGCAGAAGAGGGAGGGAGGGGTAGAAGAAGGTTGCAGTACATTTTTGAATTAAGTTTTTGTTACATTGGCTGGTTAAATAAGACCTGATGAACTGGCAACAGCGCAAATATTATTTATTGCCTTCACTGGTTATTTTTTTATGACAGCGAAGGTGTTGTCCAGACCCCTTCTCTTTTTCAGGCACAAAGTGGCGTGTTAGACTTCATCATGGCAAAGGCTATTAGATTGCTTTAAATATACACTTGGTTGCACAGCTCTTTCTACTAATTAAATCCCAGGAAGAGATATGTTTACAGTCCTTTTGGCGACATTTTTAGGATTATTTTAAACTCTCCTGGGAGGCCCAGGAAAGCAACCTTGTCTTTTTACTTAGTGAGAGGAAAAGATAAGTACAGAAAAGCAGGAGAGAAGAGACAGGAATGAGTGGACAAAGAAGAAAAGATTTTTTTCCCCCTTCCTCCAAAAAGCCATGCTCTTGGATTTGGGGGTGCTTTGCATCAGGTGAGAAGCCAGTTTCTTCCCCCCATTAAAGTGCCTTCCGACTGCTTGTATCTGTCATTAGAAAATAAAATTTGGCTGCAGTTCTCAAACTGCACCACTAAGGCAGGAAAGTGGTATCTTCCTTGTGGAGCAAATTATAGAGCCATGAGTGCTAAAAGTCAAATGTTGCAGAGTCAGATCCTGATTTTTAGTGACTTCTGTTGGACCTGCAGAGGCTCGATATTTTTCTTCTTCAGGCCACTCTTATTGTAGATGTTCACAAAGCAGATGTATGTTCTTGACAAGAGGCACCAGTGGTTGCAAACAAAAAAAAAATAAATCATTGATTGCCCACTAGTGAAAACATGTTTCATTTCACTTCGAGACACTTACACTAGAGACTGGTGTGGGATATGGGGATTTTCCTCATCTAAATGTGCACAGTTAATTACAAGAGGTGGGAACATCAATATCCACTTCTTTGTTGTACCCCTAAGACCGCAGCTGCCCCCACTGTCTGTCTCGACCCCCAGAGTGGCTTGGCACTATGTATATGATACGGGGCAAATTGTATCCAGAGACCCATGTTATTAGATATTGTCCAAATTTGCTCGTTTTAAGCAGTCCCATTATGGTCACTTGTGTCTGACCCTTTCCCCCTCCATGATACACACGTGCAGCACAGTAATGCTTCAGTCAGGGTTTCCTCCTCTGCTTTCTTCAACCCCGTCCCCAAATGTCCCCTGCAGTTAATTCCTGAGCTGTCTGCTCAATGTCACAGTCCCAGGCCCCTACAAGGCTCCCCAGACTGGGACCCAGCCATTTCCAGCCAGGAAATCTTCCCTGTGTGCCAGTTTCACGGTACAACATCGTTTTTCTGTTTCCATAGTGTCGGACCATGTCTGAAGCTGGAAGTGGGATCAGTGTGAAGGATGCAGCTGGGTGCAGGCAAAAGCCCTGACAGACTCCAGGTGCCTGCTGTCATAATTAAAAAAAAAACACCCTCATAGGTAAAAACCCGGTGATCCACATTGGTCTACTCAGGACAAGTTTTTAAAATCCCTTGAAATAATAACCCATGTCCTCAGACCAAGTTTGGGTTTTGATCTTAAAGAAAATAGAGGGTATTTTAACAAAGAATTTCTAATTTTGAAAGGCTGAGAGTTGCCTTTCAAACAATTCTTCCCTGGCCCTGGAACAGGCAGCCCTAAGACTAGTTGTTTTACGGTGAAATATCTTCAGTAAGAAGTATTTAGAAAAGGAACCACAATGCCTCAAGACAGACATGATTCAATGATTTCCCAAAACAGGGATTTTAAATAAATATTGCATTACATCTTTCTGGTTTTGTTTTGTTTTTATAAGCCATCAGTAACATACATGTAGCTGCTTCCAGGAAGGATGTGCAGGTAGTGAATTATCCATAAGAAATGACCAGGGGCTGAAAGCTCAAAGCTTCCCTCTTTCCCTGAATTACCTGGCTGGCAGGCTATAACAAACATACATGCCACCCACACACTGCTTTAAAAGAGCATTATTAAGGCTGCAAATCAATTCTTAACTCAGAAATGAACCTTAAATCATTTCCCTTGTGTGTATGAATTATATAAGTCTTTAATTAAACGAACACCTAGTATATTTTCCACCACCTCATTCAGAATGGATGGTGCTATCCTCATTCAATATTTTGTTCTCTGCTTATTATCTGAAGTGTGACCCCAGGCCTTATTTACAGTACAAATCTCATTCTGAAGACAGAATTATTAATTTCCTTGTGGCTTCTCCTGTGGGGTTCACCACCGCAGGATCCGAGGGCTTCACAAACATTCATTCATCAGTCTTCCCAAAACGGAGAGGAGGGGGTGCTGTCATCCCCGTTGGTCTGTCGGAGAACCAAGGCACAGGGAGACTGATGAAGAGTGAGATCTAAAGGGACACGGTATGAGACACATGACCTGATCTTGCAGGCTGAGTTCGGCTGCAGTCAGGAACGATAGCTGCTTCTGCAAGTCAGAATCTATGATCTTATCAGATATCTAGAAGATGAGAAATGCACAGTTAATGACTTGTGGGAAAAGTTTGGTTTCAGTGACCGAAGATGGGCTTCACAGACACCAGGATAAAAGTGAATCCAACTCAACTAATTTAATCAAGAGACCATCCTTTCTTTTCCTGCAGCCTTCATTTTCTATTCTTTTCTTACCCTTTCCACGCTTTCAAAGCACTGAGATAACAGTACTGAAAACAGATCTTCTTCAGGCAGAACGTTGGTTCCCAAAGCAAAACCTCATTGCGTTGAATGAGGCAGGGGTCAATGGGAAATGTAGGAAGTCATCAAGTCATTAAAAGTTTCACCAACACCACTTAGACACAAGAAACCAAGCTGAAGTTGCACAAGCACTCTTAAAGCACTCTTAAATTTGGTGTTTCCTAACCTTTGCATCTTCCTGCAGTTAACATTTTTTGTTTCATTTCCTAGGTTTTTAAGGAGGCAGCCTAAAAAAGTAGACTTTTGCACAGGACTTCCAGTCCTGGCACCTACATGGGCCATCAGCAGGGCCTCCGTATCACCCTCTCGGACTTCTGCCACTTGAGGTAACAGAATAACTGGGCAGAGGGAAGCTTTGGGGAGGTTGCCTAATGTCTAAAAACTGTGTGAATTGTGGTTTTTCAAAAGCCTGAAACTTTGCCAATTCTGGGTAGATTCTCACGGGGAATGCAAAAGACTCATCCCATGCATAGCAGCCAGCCAGCTGTAAAATTTGAGGTTCCCATTAGAAATCAAAGGATCCCCAGAATCTGGATCCCCAGAATTTAAAACCAAAAGTTAGTTTAGTCTTCTTTTTGGAAATGGGTAACCATTTCACCCTAAATTTCTCCCCTCCAAAAAAGGAAAAAGAAAAAAAAATCAGTTATAAACTAGCAACCAAAATGGAAAATTTCAGTCCCAACACAGAACCTTGGGAACGTCGCAATGAACTGAAAATTAGAATGTTTTAATAGTATCTGTTGGGCAATCTTAAAAGTTATTGTGACAAAGGATGTTTATATGTTGGGGTTTTTTTTCACTTGGAGCCAGGGCATAATCACAAGAAGTTACCTTTTGCCCACGTTTTGTTCCAGTTCACTTGCAGCAATGCAGGTGAATCAGATGATGCGATCCATTTATCAGGTGGCTCAGTATCTCTGCTTAACTTTGTAGCACTTTGACTGCTCTGGTTAAAACGGTGAGAGGAATATATGCAATGAAAAACCTCAGATCATTACCACATCTATTCCCACTCCCACTGCTGGATGAGACCTTGAGTCAGCCAATTCCTTTATGGTATCTAGATAATTGGGCTAATTTTCAGAGGTGTGAAAAGATTACAAATCCCTCATGTTTGACTAGCACAACTGGAAAATTGTACATCTTTGCTTCCCAAATAGGAACTGAGTTGCTGAACTGGAAACCCCGTGACTGAAAATGTTCGACCTTGCTCTTGAAGTGCATTACCTCGTCTAAGTTGTGCAAAAGCCAATGATAAATTTGAGTACTGTTTGATGTACAGCTTCACGCCTGCACAGACTGAACTGTCTCTTGGCCAGATAGGCTCTATGGTAGGTCAGGAGCTTATTTATTGTTGGTTGTTGCCACTGGGATTCCTTCTAAAGAGTAAATGTCACCTGCTGTAGGACACAGAGGAAGGATCAGTCCGTGCACACCCAGGCGGTGCACCACCCTGACCCTGTGAGCTACCTGCCAAAATCACCATACAAATGAGACCTGCCCGATGCAAAGCAGATACAGCGGGGAGAACAGGAGTGCTGGGAGGCATTCACAGGTGGAAAAGTTTAACGTCTCCCTGTGGGGTCCTTTTACTCATTTCTGAATATGGTGCTCAATCCTAGCACAGGCTGGGATGCCCGGGCTGGATGGTTTCCTCAGCAGCTAGAGGGGTGGCTTTCCCAGAGGGTCCCAACCCGCGTGCAGCACCAGTGTGGGGGTCACGCGTGAACGGCTTTGGAGCAAGTAGCTGGAGAGCCCCAGGTTGACCATTCGGATCTTATTTTCATTTATGTTCTTCTCATATGCCAGTTAATTATTATCTGCTGTGTAAAGCAGAGTGTTGGCTGCAGTTTTTATAGCTAGCAATCGGGTGGGGTTCAGACAGCATTTTTTAATGAAATTGTTTGGTATTTTTTGACAGAAATGACAATTTGTTACAAAATCCTTTTTTTTTTTTATCTCAGTGAAAAATAAGAAGCTCTCAAATCCAGATTAAACACATGAAGTGTTCTGAATATTTTCCCCAAGATGCAGTTTGCCAGTGTTTGAATTTTGAGCAGTAATGGGTTTTTTTTCCCCACATTTTCAAATTGTCAGCAAAACAAAACAAAAAAATTGATTTTGCCCAGTACTAGCTGGAAGATCATTTAGACAGATGCTCTGTCAACAACATCCATAGAATTTAGCCCCTGGGGTGTTATATCCGTGTTTCTCAAGATCTACTCTATCATAGCTTGCCATATCCTTTGGAAAAATTGTAGGTAGACCATTGAATTAATCAGGTTTACTTGATTTTTGCCCACTGGAACTGGAATAAACAAAACAAATGCTAATGTCTAAACCAGAACAACTACATGTCTCTCTGATGAATTAGGAAAGCCAAGAAGTATGTATTTTTTTTTAAGCAAGAACAATGGAGAGCTGACATTGCAAAAGGCCTGATAAATGATACTATATTGTTTTCTTTTCAGTGCTTTCCACAGTTGCCCACTTGTTTCAAGCCCAAAAGACCAGCTCCAGAAAAGGAAATCTTGATTTTAGTGAATGCAACAACTCCCAGGCAAGCTGGTTGATTTATTTGTTCACTCTATCATTAAAACCCCTCAATCTGGATGCCACATTCTGTGAAGAGCCTTACCAGACATGCTAGGATATTTGCAAGGAGACTCATTCATGGTAGTTAAAAGCAAACTTGTGCTAGCAGTGGAATATTTAAGTCATCTGGGCATCCAACAATTTGTTTCCCGGTCATCTGAATTGGATCTGCCACGATATGCTCTTGCAACGTGATGGAATAAAAAGGGAGACCACTATTTTAATACATGGTCGTAAGCAACCAATAAAATAGTCCATTTTCCCTCCCTCTGAAACACTTGCAAGTTTAGCTCTGTAAAGGTTAAATAATTGGTTTAACCTGATCCCTCTATGACTCTCCTCTACCTTGTGGGAAAACTCCTGTAAGCTTATTGTAAACATAATTATGCTGTGTGGGCTTTTCATTAATCTAGCAAAAAACCACAAGATGACATGCATCAGACTATTTTTTCCCTTTCTGGAACTTGCCTCTACTTGCAGTTGCTGCAAGATGCTTATTTGTATAGTCTGAGCTTTTTTGCAAATGTACTGTGAACTAAATCTTCTCTGTTTTTTACATTCTGAGAATTAAACAGGAGGTGTCCCAGGGTTAATAATAAGCAGTTTAAGGCAGACCCACTTCTTTAGCCATTACGTGGCAGACAGAAACCTCTCACCCTTCTGTTCCTGAGCTTTGGTGGCAAGTCAAGCAGCAATATATTAGTCAAGAATGTGAAATACAAAGACTGGAATTTACTTTCAGCCATGATTCTGGGTCAAGGGACACTGTATATTGTCTTGGTGGCCATGCAGCCTCCTGAATTACACACCGTTCGCAAGCTCTTCAGGCGTGGATACTCTACCTTGCCTGGGGCAGGCAGCTGCCTTCCTACACTGGTGCCTAGAGACCCAAAATTACTGACCTGGGGAGAAGCAGATGAGCTGAAGCCAACTCTGTTGGGTTACCCCAGAGCCAGCTGAGCACCCAGTTGAGGTTATTCTGCAGGAAAGCAATGGGACATGTGGGAGCCATTGGCTTCTCCTCCTTCTAAAGACTTTTGGAGAGTGCTTTCTGCTTTCTAAAGTATGTGATAAGTATCTGGTGGCTCTTTGGGGATTTTGGGTCAAGATGTTTGGAAAGCAGTGGCTTATTGTGCTGGGTTTGTGGTGGGTAACATGGACTTTTAGGGAGTGTTCACTAAATAAAGGTCAAATCCAAGGATATCCCAATTTGCACATATCTGCAGGCTAGTTGAGCTGTCTTCCTCCGCTTTCTCATTCTCCTGGGAACCACATAGGAGTATCCCAATAGCTGAATCTCTCCCACGATCCAGCAGTTGCATGTTGGAGGGCCACGGACTAGAGACCAGGGCTGGAAACCACCCTGCAATATAAGACCCATTTCCCCTCACTGTCTTCACCTATTAAGGGGAGGAGGGGGAAAGATAGTAACACTTGGTTGGTTGCCTAAAAGGATGTTTAGGGACATGAAAGAATAACATTTGAAAAGGGCTTTAAGCAGTCCTGTTACGTACACTGAAATAATAGATACAGATTCTTTTTCTCTCCGAAAAGAATGTGCAGCCGATGCTTGAACACGCATCGCAAAGTGGATGTGTTAGCGTAGCCTTCCACAGACAGCAGACCTGTGCTCCCATCATCTGGACCGCAGCGCGGCCGCAGGTGAAGCAGCTCCGATCCAAAGGCGGCAAGCGGCCCGGCTGAGAGCAGCCCGGCACTTTCAGCAGGACTGACGGATCTGTTTAGGCACAAGCACCCCGCTAACGAAGCTGCTCAGCTTTCAAATCAGAGCTGGCGCACGTCCAGCTGAGCGACGGCAGATCTGTCTGCAGAGGCCGGTGCAGAAAGCCCCACGGCTGGTCCTCCTGGGGTGGGAGCAGGGACAGTAGCCCCCTTGTTAGCAGCACCCAACGCAATGCATAATCCAGGTCAGCTGCTGGGGGAACAGTAGCGCAGCTGCTGCTTCCAACCCTGCATCACTGAGGTCTAGCTGAAAAGCAGAAAACGCTTTAAAAATATATATATGTATCTTTTTTAAGCCTACATGTGGGAGCCAAAGGTTGGGCTGCAGTTGGTATTGAAATAACAACCATATCATCATCTTTAGACAAATATGGAGATGTATACCAGGGTTCCAGTCTGCTTACGCTGTTACAGGCAAGGTGGATAGTTCGGGGGGCAGGAAGCAGAGAAACACTGTCCTTCAGGAACTTGTTCCAAAAATCAAGCTGTTTAGGTCTCCCATCAAAATCCTAAAGCCAGGTGACTCTACGGTCCAGAGTTGATAAGTGAGAATTACAGTGCCTGCAAAACAGCACACGAGGAAAAAGTGCTGTTGCGGATTTTTTTAGAAGAAATCTTGCCAAACCAAGCTAAACTCTTTTTCTGGCACAGCAACAGACCTTTTGGATAAGGGAGAAGCATAGATGTTTTATCTTGCTTTTAATAAGCTTTTGATACTGTTTTAAACAGCATTCTTAGGAGCAAGTCAAACTAATAACACATGGGAGAAAAAAAAATTGCTGAGAAACTAATGGTTGCCAATACTACACTCTCTACCAGGAAATATGTCATGAGCGGAGAAGTAGTAGGCTTCTGTGGTAATATTCAACACCCTCGTGAATGAATTGGTGATAGAGGAGAGAGAGAAAACTCATTAAATACACAGATCATTAGTTATGCAGGCATCCAAAAGTGAATTCTGAAAGTATATTCAGGGAGCAGAGTAGAATTAATCCAAAAGTGAATTCTGAAAGTATATTCAGGGACCAGAGTAGAATTAAACTAATTTTCACAAAATAAAGAAATGGCTGGTAAAAAATAGGATGCTTTTTTGACAAGGACAATAGGGAATATTATTAACAAAACATGTGATGTAATCCTTTTGCTCTACTTGGTTTGGCTAAATTTAAATTGAATTACTGTGTTCAATCTGAGAAACATGTAGACCGGTGGCAGAAGACACAAAAAAGTTCAACAAGACTGGTAAGAAGACTAGAAAACATGACCTGCAAATTGAAGGAATTAAGATTATTTAGTCTCTAGAGAAGATTGAAGGGAGATGTGATAATGGTCTTCAGATATGTGAAATTAGCAGTAAAGAGGAAGGGAGTAAACCATCCTCACAGCTAGTGGAGGTAGAAAAAGAAGTAATAGGTTTAAATTGCAACAAGAAAGATTTAGGATAGCCTGTGGGGAAAAATGTAAACATAAATGTAATTAAGGACTGAGATGGATTGCTTTGCAAGGCTGTGGAATCTCCAGCACAAGAGGTGCTTAAGAACAGGTAAAACAAGCATTTGCTGGGAATAATACAGCTATCACTTACCTAAGCCTGGTTTCCCACAATAGATTAGATGACCTTTCAAGGCTTATTCCATCCTTTTCTTTTACAATTTTGATGGTGGGAGGAGGGTGTAGCATGTTAACTAGAGCACTGTACATATAGAGCAGAGTTGGAAGATTGGAAGATCATCCTTATTTCTACTGCTAACGTGTGACTTTGATTAAAATACTCCATTTTCCACAATAATCTTCTTTATTTTTTAATTGCTTATACTCTGAGTTATTGTGTTGTTCTTCTAAGTATCTTTGATTCTAAGATTTCTTCTATGCAGGCATTCATATAGCCAATTATGTAGTTCTTTGTTTGGGGGACAGTAAGACATCAGGTAGGGCATAAAAGAACACGAGGAGGACAGCAGAAGCTGATCCTTATTCCTTAAAATCCCCACTATCCTGAATAATAATTTTATATGAAGGCTAAGGACTTCTGTATTTCTTTCCACTTGAAGATAGTTTTTCCATTAAAAAATTCCAGTTGCAGAAGAATGGGTTAGCTTTAGCTCCTTGATAATACCGTTCGTGTCTTAGGCTATGTTGCTTAGTTCTTAAGTTTCCCTTCTTGAAAATGGAACTTAACAGTATTACAATAGAGAATATCGTAATATTTTATTGTACGAGAGCAACAAAGTCAATATAACAAGCACAAAGCCAGAAGATGCAGGCCGCATGCCAGGACAAAGCCATGGTCTGTCTGTAGGCATAGTACCCTAGGGGGTTTGTAGACCTTGGCAGAAGTACAGGATGCAAAAGACTATGCATTTTTATAATATTAAACAGGGCATGACTTTGGTACTGAAGATATATATATAAAAAAATATGCCTTAGCTTAACATTGGTATCTAACCATGTTCCTTGGATGAACTGAATATGGTCCTTCTCCATGTGATCTGGAGTTCACAGCATAAATGAAATTCCTCTTTTCTTGAGGACTGATTGCATATTTGAGTGACTGATTACTGTGCAAACAAAAAGAGATGTCATAGAAAATCCTGCCCTGAACAGTTATGAACAGTGACTCCAAGAAGCAGAGTGTATGCCAAACACATTGCTCTGCAGACCTTTTCCGTGGTTTCTTTTCATTTTGGATGCAGTACTGGTAGATTATACTTAGCATTTATTTTGAAACTAACTAAGTTTGACTGTTTATTATGTATCTAAAAAGGCAAATGTCTAATTTCCACTTTTTAATATTCTGATTTCATATTTTCCTTAGCAGATTGCTAGTGAAAGCACTTTAACTAGAAAGACTGTGACACATCATCTCAAAAAATAAAGACAAGGGTGATTCTTTTTCCCCACATTTGCAGAACTTTTTTCCATCCACTGTTTTGGATTGAAAAGCCTCATCTTTGGGACACATACCACAAGACAGCAGGATAAACCAAAATCTTCCTTGGCTGTTCTCACAGCATGTTGCAGGAATCCCCTATATCCTTCAGAACAGAGCAGAAAACACTGAAACAACATTTCAAAAGAAATAAATCCTTCAGAACATACTACCCCAAAATGAACCTCACCTGCAGTAGCTCCCTAGACCATCTCAATTTTTCATAACCACCACTTTGATGCACCTGGTTTTGCCTTAGGTATTAGCTGTAGGTACTGTTGGCTTTTTGATTGTTCTTTTAAGTCAGCGTAGGTATTTTCTGCTGACTTTATTGGTCACTAGATCAGGCCCTATTAGAACAGTTTCAACTTTGTAAGAGTTTCATTAAACCACCACGCATGGGTCCAGACCATCTCACCTGACTCCAAGGCCTGCAAAGGTAAGGTATGTAGGGAGCTAGATTAGGGCCCCTAATGTGGTCAACAGATTATGTCTCTTTTATTGATGATATAGGAGGCGTTGAAGGACAATACCTCTCTACAATACCTCACGTAGGTGGGATGAACCGACCTAGGTAATACCTGTGCAGCTGAAACCCCAATTAGCAGCTGAGAGACATGGTTTATGGCAGTGATCACTGCATACGCTACTGTCTCTCCGATGGAGACCTAGACGAATGCTCTAGAGGAACTTAAAGTTGCTCTGTAATGCTTTTGCTGTTCATGCAATATTTTATCATAGAAATAAATTTTTCCCTAGTGCTGAATCCCTTTAAGATATGACAGGCCGTGATTTATTAATACTTATTATTTGGTTAGCTTAATACTTTAACAGATACAAGGAGGATTGAGGAGAATGACACCCAACAATAGTCAGAGATGAAAGATGCTGTAATTTACAGTAAGAAATATCATCTCAGACTCATTGCCTTTAGCTTCTGTATTGCCTCTTAAGGCTTATCCTTTTGTGAAACCTTTGCTGTAAATTAAATACCTTCTCCACCAACTGTAAGAAGGAAAAGATGATTTTGAAAGCTATTCCCACTGTAAGTCACACAGAAAGTATGTATTCAAGCTGGATACAAGGGTATTTAGGACCAGAACCAGGCTAGGTGCTTGGGACCTGAAACATCTCAGTGCCGATCCTGTCGTCTCTATAATAATACAGACTTTGAACATTTTATGCTAGAGAAGGCCAACCTGTTTTGTTTGGTTTGTTTTTGGGTTTTTTTAATGTAAATGCATAAAAAAATAACTGTCATTTATAATACTGACCCAGCAGAGTTTTCTGGTTAATAAAAAAAGTCCTGTCTTCCTCTAACATATTGATTGCTCTCAAGAGTAAAACTGTTGAATACTCCCTTATCATCAGCAGTGAAGTCATCTAAATTTTGCTTAAGGATGCTCGTACTATTTGCTTCCAGCTCCTTTGAACCAAAATCCTTCCTGACTATTTATTCTGTCCCTAAAACAATGCCTCCTTCAATTCTTATGCTGACATCATCTGAGGAATTCAGGATGTGCTTACCAGAAATCGATGGATTAATCCTCACAATGACCCTAAAAACCAGAGAATTATATTTCTGATGCGATAGAGTGGGGAATTGAAGTACAGCAAAAAATTTTTTTACCCAAAAGTCAGATACATAAGGTGTTAGCAGGGCAAAGCCTTAGCAAACAGAATCATGATTTGTTTTCTGGACTTCAAGTCCATGTTCTAGCAGTAATACAATGCCTTCCCTCCCCTATGTGATACATTCCCTCTTCCTTCAAACATCTGTCCTTGAAACTGCTGCTTAGTGTAAATGTATTATAATCCTTAGCTTCAATATTTCTTTCAAGTCATCCCATAAACAGACACTTTCAAGAGTAAATAATTCCATTTTGAATCAACCCCTTTTGTATGTGACTCATTCTTCCCATGTATCATATTTGCAGTCAGATGCTTTGTGCTTTCCAGTTGAAACATACCTCTTGTCTCAGTAATTATTTAGGAATCAGTATCTGCTTTCTATATATTAGTGAGGGAAAAGCTTCCAAATATTCTCAAAAGCTTTCTTGCATTTTCATCACAGCCGGTTCAATGGCAAATCTGATTCTTACTCATACAGGATAAGCATGTCAAGTTTCTAATCCCAGTACAGTCTTCACTGCAGCCCTATGTTATTTATTCAGTTTATGCCATGTTTCCATTGTCTTCAAAAAGCACTAAATCGGGCAGGGACAGAGCTGAGATTTTGGCACAGATTTTCATCGGCATAAATAGCAGTGAGGTGCCTGACTCTTCGGCAGTCCACATGGGCAAAGTTACGTGGCTGTTGAAAGCCTTTGGGGATTTCAAAGTCTGATCCCCATGCCCCAACGTGCAGTAAGGCAACCTACTTCACACTTACTTGTAGAAAGTGTGTCCGGATGAGACGGCAGTGCAAAAGAAAGTGCGTGCTGTAAACTCAAGCCCAAGTTAACTTCGCAGCAGCTCCCCTATGTAGATAAGCCTCTAAATATATAGCCAGGGCAAATAAATTCAATGCATTCAGCAGTCTGCTGTTTGTGGTGATCACATTAGATTACAGTTCAAAATTAAGTTCTTGCCATCCTGTTGGCAAAGTCTGTGCATTGATGTGATGCTTTCAGTGTCTATGGGATATAGTACATCGTGCTCCTTGCAGTGTTTTGTGAAATGATTGCCCCATGTCACATCTGTGTCCGGCTTTCTGCTTTACTCTGTTTTAAACCTGGGGAAGACAATTCACTTAAAGCTTGGAGTTTTGGAAAAAGCATCAGCAGGGGTGATCAAATTCAGTGGAGTAACAGGATCCTTTCCTGCAACCTGATGGGATTTTGACCGCTAGGAGAATGATTTCTCTTTTCTTTTAAGCCTGTCTCTGGTCTCAGTCTCATGGAAGCTTTGAGCACTTCAGGTGGGCAGATGGTATCAGAGTCTGTTCTAGGACCACTCTGCAGTGACTGAAAGGATGCTTGGCACAGTTGCACCTCCTTCCCCATCGACATTAACACAACATCCTCAGCTCACGTTGGCCTCTGTGGCTCAGCCCCACAAAATCCCCTTCCTATTGTCACCTGTGGGCAGGAAGGGCTGACTGTGGAAGTCAAACTCAAAGTCAAATAATTCTTCAATGCCATCTGCCAGGTCATTTTGTAACAAATGAAAAAGAAAGAAATCCCCAAGTATGTCTGAATTAAGAACAGCAGGGTTCGGTATTTGGTACTGATTTGGAGGGAGTGGAACGTGAAACAGCAGAGGCAAAACTTTGCCTTTGGCATCAGGGTCTTGACAGGTAATGAAATGTAGCTCAGGAGAAGAGTGGGCAGAGGGAATTCACTTTAGCTTGTATCTGAGGTTAATTTGCATTGTTGTGGTGTTCATACATCTGAGTCCACTTGATAGTCTATGTCTTTCTGCGCCTCAGTTTTAACTACACAGTGCCATGTAAATGTGAAGGCCTAAGCAAGGTTGTAACGGTCCAGTTGGGTGTTGCGAGAGCCTGTTAAGGGTATGTTACGTGTTTGATACCCAGAGCTCGTACCTGGAGTCAGCACCACCTTAACTCAAGTGGGACAGGCACAGTGTAGGCTGAATAAGGGAGACACTCCTTGTCCCACTGACAAGCAGAGGTTATGTCAAGACTTTGATTGATCAACCAAGATTTTGGTTGATCTGTTTCAACAAGTATCCTTTCTGTCAGCAAATGCTGTCTATTCAAGAATGGGAGTGCTTTGCACATGGGTGTCCCTTTTGAGGACAAATAAGTGAGAGCAACTTATGTCTGTCCAGCACTCACAGCTACTGCTTGAGTTGTGCAAAAGCCACGATGAAATCCATGCTCTGCCCAGTTCGCAGCCAGGATTTGAACCTGCACTTTGCTATTCCTAGTTCCCTAACAGATGGCTTGCATTTTTTTCAAAGCAACAACTTTGATATTTTTTCACAAAAAATATTGTAGCCTGAATTGCAAGGGCCCGGGGTGCGCTGTTGTTCAAGTACCTGTGAGGAAGTTGGTCCTCCTACAACCCAACAGATGCTTGTATGGGCAGCTAGGAAGCAAAAAGAACCCTTTAGGGAAAAAAAAAAGAAAAAAGAAAAAAGAAAAGATTGAAGTATTTCATAAAAGTGACCCAATGAACTGTACGAAATCGGGGCAAGTGCTAGTCACTTCTTCAAGGTCTGGAGGGGAACTGAAATTTGCAGATGAAACGCGAGCATGACAGCTGAGATCTCCCCGCAGACGGAGCGCATAGGTGCAGTGTATGGATCTCATCAAAGGCAGACGCGATCGGGAGCCTCTTTGGTTTGCGTTCATTCATGCCTTGCCAGTTCTGCTCACTTTGATGATAAAATTCCTTCTCCCTGCAATTTCAAGGAAATGGGGAGAAAACACACAAAATACTTCGGAAAATTTCGCTAAGGCTTTTAGGACAATTTTCTGTTAAGGAGGCAGTGTTTTGCCTCTAAGGGGGATTTGCAGTGTTTCAACCAATACTAAATAGGAAACTAAACCAACCTGTCACTAAAAGTAAAATGTTGACTCATGTTGACATTTGAGCCAAAACTCATAACAGGCCTTGGGAAGAACAGCTACGATCTCTTGCATCTGCTTCCTATCTTGAGGTAGAGGATATTAACTTATTATTTGCTTTACTTCTGACTAAGAAAAAAAAAGATGCATTAACACCAAAGAGATGAGCTTGAATTAAATAAAACAAGTGTCTTCATATTTCCAGTGTCTCTCACAGAAGTAAACTCACTGGAAAACTGTCAATATTTCCATAGAACCACAATGCCCATTCTTAAAACCCTTATTAATCCCATTTGTAAGAAATCAAAGTATTCCTAGTGTTAAGAGTGGTGAACTGGGGAAATGCTATGAATTCTGCTCTGGTAATATTCACTGTTTGCAACAGTTAAAATAACAACACCCAAATTCATGGGCAAATCTGATACAGTGAAAAATTTCCTGGCCCTGTAACTGATGATGCAGAATACTGTAACTTCCGATAGTTGCAGATGATGCATGTCAGCTGTGTTGAGGAGATAACCTGATAATACTGAAGACTAAAATATATGTGACAAATGACAAGGTGGTCATGCTTCCATAAAACTTAACGCATCTCTTCAAGTAAGACTTCCAGGCTTTTAGGAAAACGCCCCTCTGAGACATCTGGCAGGGGGAAAAAAAATAATAATAAAAAAAAAAGCAGTCATTTCCACCAGATCTTGAAGGTTAGAAAATACAGCAGATCTAGTAAGTCCTGGAATACATGACCACCCAATGGGAACAAACTGTCAGTCTCTGAGCCTTAGTTTCCCAACTCTGCTGGAGGGGACTGAGACCGACACTCTTTTCCAAAGCTTTCAGCTGGGATGTTTTATTTAATGGGTTTTGTTGTGTGGGAACTGATTAAGACCAATGATATGATAAGGTCTGCCACTTAATTGGGGAATGGTTTGACTTAATAAATTTGAGCTCAGCTGCTGCCAACTGTTATCAGAGGGTGGAATCGATGTATCAAAAAAACCCCACCAAACCTTATGCTATGGAAATGGGTGGCAGGATCTGGCTGGATCAGAGTCTGGTGGACCTAATGTGAGAATCGCACCGTGAGGTTTTGTGGTTGGCATTATGCAGAGAGTCAGTCTAGGTGATCTGAATGGTGCCTCCTGGCCCCAGAAGATATTAAACCGAGAGATGGTTTGATCTCTTTTCTGAGTGTGTTGTTTAAAATGGCATTTCTTGTGTCTGCTCTCACACTGTAAGTGCAAGGTATTCACTTGCACTCTTATTAGTGAGCTTTTAGCTGCTCTAATCAAGATCCTGCAAATGTTGTCTTTGGGAATGGGGCTAAATATATTCATAAGCTTTTGCAGGAGCAGGCATTAATCAGAGCAACCCTTTTTAAAAGGACTGCATTTAATTAAATTAATTATGTTTCTTTGTATTTAATTAATTCCATGCTTCAGGGTTTCCACTGGATGCTTAGAGAGGCCAGGAAGATTTTTTTTCCCACCTTTGATGAATAACTTGGCTGCTGATTTTTCGGTGTTTATTTTTCCCTATTTTTCTCAGATTCATCAGAGATTGGCGGCAGTCTGACACGGGACATGAGGTCAGGTGCACTGTTGTTTCCCTCTTGATTTCTCCTTGCTCCTGTGCTCAGGTTTAAACTATTCATAAGTTACAAGGCCAGGAAAGTTTTCTCCATATCAGATTTGCAAATTTTCACCTGGCCAATGTCCTGCAATTGAAGGTGCCCAAACCATTGGTGACAACCTGAGTCTCTCCTGGGCTCATCCTGTGCAATACTATGGTTTTGAGGTTGCTTTGGTTTCTTGAGCAATAGATCTGATTTTTTTGCTGAGTGTTGGGGAATGTAGTCAATGATGTTTGAATTTGTGCATGGAAAAGGCCCTTGGGGGACCTCCCAGGCTTAGCATCTGTTACATCTTTACTCACAGAGGAGCAGATTGGGTCATCCAGGTGATGTCCTCCAGTCCGACGTCCCTGAGATGGCTCAGCATGAAGTCAGAGCTTGAAATTACTTTATGCTTGTAATTCTTGGGCAACATGCACGTAAGAAAAGACAAAACTACACAAATGACAACTAACTACAAGTTTTAAGGAGATTCTAATCCAGGCCTCAATAAAGATAGATGATACATTTATGCAATTGTAGAGCCCAGCTCTGGGACCAATGTTGGAGCCAGGGATGGAGGGTGGGACCTCCTCATGGCTGGTATGAAAATCAGCTGGAGACCAATGCTCCTCTTCCCTCCAAGTAAAGGGGTTGCAGTTAAGTGCTTAGCTTGAAAGAAAACCTTGTGATGATAATTGGGATGACAGGGTGCCCAGGCACAAATAGGGATTTGTCACGATCATAATTAATTAGGACTGGGACAAAACATTTTGTTCAGAAGGTACCCAAAATCCAGTTTTGCAGTGGATCTAATACACAGATCATAAACCACAGCTTTATTTTTTTGAAATAAAGCACGCTATTGACCAGGGGCTTTAAGTGTGGGTTTTCTGCTTTGTTTCTTTGATGTGCACCAACGCAGGGACTGATTCCTCAGAAAACCCCAGAGGAGAGGTCAGCATCCAAGACCACCTTGGGCATAAAGAACACAGGGATGGGATTGCAGAAATGCCTTAAAATCTTCCTGGGTCTGTACAGGACAAGGCTTGATTTAAACTGGAGCAACTAAGACTACAGCCAGGGCCCTTAGGTTGAGTAGCAGGAGCCTACTAGAGCCTTGGGGCCCAGGCCTACGCTCTGATTGTCCAGGTAAGAGATGTAAGGAGAGAGTGTCATAGCTCTGCAGTGGTCCATCTTTCTGGGTTCTTCCCTGTGGAAACCATCATTTTAGCAGGCAGGTCTTGCTTCGAGGTCAGCCCGGGACCAGGATTACTAATTCTTCCTTCTCAGTATTGTCCTGCCTTCAAGTAGAGAGGACCACAGAAACACTCTTGACAAAAATGCTCTTTGGCTGAGCTCACAAATCGGGTTGTCTTTTAAGTCTGAGTTTGGGTTGGGATTGCAAATGCTGTGACGGGACAAAATGTGGAGTGTTATGTTCTGGGGATGGAGATCAAAGGCTGAGTCTCCTTTCTGCCAGAAATACTGATCTGGGCAGGAAGGAAAATGGTTGCTGTTAGTGCACCACCAAGTGCAGGGCTTTGGTTTTCTTGGGGTTCCCTATCCTAAAAAAAGCTCCAGGATGAAGATCAAAACCGAAAAAGTCACTTTTCTGGCTCAAGAGTTTTCTGCAATAAAGGTAAGGACAAAGATTTCTCAATGCCTGGGCTGAGTGTAGAAGTAAATTCCCCAGGAATTAAGAAACATCACAAAACTCGCTGTCTTCTGCTGAAATGCAAAATGTCTACCTCTGAGCTGCCTCCTCTAACAGAGGACAATTCAGCAAGCACTTAAAAATATTCCTTGGGAAAGAAAAATCCCCTATTGCACACACTTGTCTCCTGGGAAAATATGAGAAAAAGCAGACAGCAGATGACAAATGCCAGTCACGTCCCTGAATGGGCTACTGGAAGGCGGTCACACGTTACGGTGGGGACCCTTACATACAAACACTGGGACATACGAACATGCCAACATACGATCTGTCAGCCCATCATCAGACAAACTTCATGCCAAAGCCAAGGGGAGATTTTGCCTCAGTAACATAATGCCTCTTACTCACAGCCTCAGCGTTTGTTACTTTAAAACTGCAGCAGTTTTTTGTTTGGTTGTTGCACTTAACTTTTTCCAGTAAGTTTTAAAGGAAAAAAAGAATACAAAAAAATTCCTTCCTTTTAACAATGCTGTCTCCTTTTTTAGGTTAGCAGCTGAGGAAGGGTGTGTTCGAGGAATAGAATGCCAGCTTCTTAAGACAGCTTTTATTTAACAAGGAAAAAGAAAAAAAAAAAAAAGAAAAGAAAACCAAAAAAAAGCACCAACAAAACCAACAACCAAACCATGGGATAACAGTCCAACACAACACATCAGAAACTAAACAGTAACGTCAGTCAAACCAAAGAAAGGATCATCAGATTCTTAAGTAAAAGCTACAGATAGAGTGAGCCAGACGCCAAACTGATTTTATTATGCCTCCACTTTAGCATAAATAGGCAACTGTCAAAATACAGCATCTTGTCATTCGACAAAGTGAAATTCTACTAAATTGAATCAAGTTGAACAGAGAGACGACTGTAGTTTAGACAGGCTCTCCCTCCCCTTCTGACATTGTGGGCCTGCTTGGCAGAGCGCTCAGGTTTCAAATGAAAGAAATGTGTTGGAATAGAGCAAGTGATGAAAAAAATGTCCTTAACAGGAACTTCATTAATTAAAACCCAAGAGGCTGACAAGCCTTGAGCTAATATCTTGCAGTGTTGGGGTGAGGGGTATATGTTACTCAGAGCTACAAGCCAGGTTTATCCCCCACCCCTATTATCAGGACTGGTGGAAGTTTCTTCTGTAATTTAAACAGTATTCACTGTTGGAAAAGAAAAGAAAAGAAACACAACATCAATAAAGCTGAGCACGTCGCACTTCTGCTAACCTTAGGGCAGCGTGCAGCTCTCATCATTTATAAAAATCTCGGCTATCAATTTTCAGGTGTTATAGTGGTGCCCATCACCAGATTATCGCTCAAAGCACCTAAAGAAGATTAGCCCCAGAGTGGCTTCATAGCTGTTTTCATGGACTTGGTGACTTCTTCTGGCATTTGAAAATCCACCTTGGACAGGAGAGTGTTTTGGTTTGTTTGTTCATGAGTTTTGAGCTTTTCTTAGCTTTCTGCAATTAGATTTGACTTTAGGCTGGCCAAGAAGGGGGACTGCCTGGGGGCTTTTGATCATCTTGCTTGCTATAGTGGAAGAGATGGTAAAGAAGGGGTAAAACATTTCCTGAAGATCAGATGTGCCTTATCTTCTTCAGGACCTATAAGGCAGATTTTAAATTCAGGTTTTTGCAGTTGTTCTGCCTGCTTTAATGCTGCATGATATTTTCCATCATTGGACCCATTGAACTCTGAAGTTTTGTGTGAATTTTTTCCACGCCACGCACTCCCTTCAAGCTGAATTTCTCTTGAAGTGTCATCAAAATGCTTCAGTCCTGTGTAAGTACAGAACCCAGAAAAAATACTTACTTCTGTCATACAAAACATGAAGAGAATAAATTGAGGGGAGTTAAGATCAGACAAGGAGCTGGAGGTCCAGTGAAAAAGAAAACCAAGAGTAATTAAAATAGGAGCTCTGGGGTGAAATGGTTCAGATCGTATCTTGATGGAGTCTGAAAGCAAGAAGATAGAAGAGAGACTGGTGGAAAGTCACATTCCTGGGCGTTATGCAGCTGCGTGAACCAGGCCACATGTCTGCTTCTGCAACCTTCGTCACTTTTTATCTAATTTCAGCATGTGGTGATAATGAATTTTTGTGATAATGAAGCAGGGACAGCCTTCTTTTCAGTCAACGAGTATTTACTCGTTCCAGCGAATGCCTGTCCTGTACACCGACAGAGACAGAGATCCAGAATCAGGGAAATACCACATCTGACTGGGCAATATGAAATGGAGGGTTTTCCCTGAGGACAATGGAAAGGAGAGGGCAGGAATTAGGGTTCTCACCTAGCTCACTGTGCACTCCTTTGCAACAAAGCAAAAGAAAGGATCAATAGACCTCGCTATGAATCTCCCATTCCCCTAAGTATCTGTGGGATTAACACGCTAAAGAAAAAAGAAAAGGAAGATTAAAAATTGCAATATTGAAAAAGACAGTATAAAAGAAACTGCTCTGTTATCTTTCTTTTTTGACGTTGGTTTTAAATTAGGGTATTTCACACATAGGAGGGAGCATATTTTCAAACAAAACACTCAACATCTGGAAATTTCATCTTTTCATCATGGACTAGACAGATCTTCTTTCCTTTCCTTCTGCTGGTCAGTCCCAGCCAAAAGCCAGAGTCCAACATCCATGCTCAATAAAGTATATGAAATAAAACGTTACACATGCTACACTACCAAACAACTGGTAGTAATCAGGCTATTGAAATCAGGGGAGTAAAAGAAAAGGAGTTTGACCCATTTGCCAAAGCAATAGGAAAACGTACCCAAGGCTATTGTAAAAAGAAGAAGAAAAAAATGCAATGAGAAACATTTCTTTCACTAAACAGAAATTGCTTGCTAATATCAAGCTCTCTTTGGGCCAGAGGAGATAGCCAGATGTCTCACTCGGGCTAACAGCACTTTTGCAGACATATTTATCTCATAGACTTTCACCTTCAGCTGTATGGCAGTTCAAGAAGTCTTAATGCAAGTGGACTGGCTATCAAATGGCCAAGTGGACTGGCCAAGTAACTTCTCCATCCATTAGCTTAGGCCACATAAAGGTTTGCATCCAAATCTAAACACCAGCTTGTAGCTTATGCCTACCTCTATTTAAAACTTTCCTTTGCAGCAGAGAGCAAAACAGATGTTTTTTTCATTATTAGAAAATAGATAAGTCTCCAGTTTTGTCTGACAGGTGAAGTGAATGGCTCTGTGTGGGATTAGGTCAACAAAACTCTCATTTTCCCCCTTTTTCAGTCCCCCTTTTTCCACAGACCTCTCACACAAAGATTAACTTCCTGCCTCAAATTTAATATATGTAAAGGCAAAAATGTGCCCCTAGGATCAAAGGTCTGACCTAGGATCAGAGTCAGACACTCTCTTCTTGAAAGCAATAACTCAGAAAAGGAGCTACTTCACATCGACTCCCAAGAAGACACTATTGGAGAAAGACAAACTTGAAATATGGATAGAAAAGTGGTAAGCAGGAAGGCAATCTTATACTAGTATTGGTGAGACCAACACTGGAATATTTCATATGTACATTCCCAGTGACTCCATGTTTAAAGAAATTTTGGAAAATTGGAAGGCAAATCTCAAACTACTGGACATGACTTTCAGTGAGAAACTCAATCTGAGTTAAAACTGTTCAGTCCATGGAGTTTATCAGGAGATAATTGAGAAGTGATGCAATTAGTGTAAATGTTCTCAAGGAGGAAAGACCAAGTGTACAATGGCTCTTTAATCAATCAGAGCAAGGGATAATGGGAGTGGAAGCCCTAAAAATTACAAATAGAAATATAACAATGGAAGTGATTAATCATTATCACAAACTACAAGGAAAGCAATGAAATATTCACTGGTGGATCTTTTCAAGGGGCTATAAAAATGTCAAAGGTATATTTTAGCCAATACAAAATTATGGCTTTATCAAAGAAAAATTATTGGAATCTATAGCCGGGTTAATGTGAATAATCTGATAGGTGCACCACTGCATTGAATGTATTTTCATTGCCTTTCTGGCCTTAAATTCACTGAATTAATTAATCTACCACAGTGTCTCCATTATAGCCTTGAGCATCTATGAAGCCACTGAGCAAATCTTTGCACACTCAGCACACGGTTGCAGTGCTTTGGCACAGCCGAGGGATTATGGTGTTAATATTGGAAATAAGTTGCATGGATCGAGTTTAAAAGCTGATGCAGGCTGTGTATAGCTTGTGTTCGTGGTGCCCTAAATGAGCTAAAAGGGCTTTTGACTACTTGAGGAGGAGGCTGTTAATGCTGTCAGCCTGTGCAGATCTTCCCTCCTAACTGAAACATGCAGAGCAAACTGCTGTTTATCAGCATAAAAGCGCTGCCAAGGGAGAAATGAAGATCTTCCCAGTCTCTCACATGGAGCCTTTGAATTCAGGCTGTCTTCACAGAAGTAATATTAAGCGATCTGAGGAGACTGCCTTATAGTCGTTCCCAGGCTTCTTTGTGGAGTAGCTGGCAGAAAAGATGGGAGGGAAACGGCAGAGAAAGGTGAAAGATAAAAGGAAAAGTTTGAAGTGAAATGTTCCACTTATTTAGCTGACTAAAGTTCACCATCTGTGTAGAGCTGTGTTGAGAGCCAAGGAATTTGCATGTTACAGTGAACCGTTTATGAAATACACAAATATGTATATAAATATATTATACTAAGTTTTCTTGTAGTTGGAGTTTTTTTGCCAGTAAAGGGCCCTAATTACACTAATGTTCATAACTTTACATAAATCACTTGCCATAAGGAATCAATAGATTTCTAAGAGTTCCTGAGATTTCATAGACAGTTTTTCAAAATTACATGTAACATACTGTTCAGCATTTACTTGAAGCTTTCGTTTCACTTCCAAAATGGAGCTTTTTTTTTTTGCCTTTCCTCCAAATACTCCCATCATCATTTTTAGCAGCATGATTTTTAATTAATTTTTTTATTGGACCATACAATGTATATTAGTATCAGCCCAGGAAGAATATCGCAGATGAAAACTTTCCACTTTATTATGCAAAGTGACCTCTTTAATCCAGCTAAACCATTCTAACACAAAAAGAACAAAATCCCCCGGAGTGCCAGGGCACATTGGCACCTCTGTGGGTTTTAGTGAAGCTTAACTTTTTATGTGTGAAAGGCTTTGGATTTGCAGCTCTGGAGACAAGCTCAGCTGCTGTAATCTTGTAGAGATTCACATAAGGTGGAGTTCTGGACCCATCTGGTCACTTAATGACAGTGTGTGTACGCAGAGAGAGAAGCAAGAGAAGTTGCCCAGCGCTGTCTTGCTCGTGTGTCTTCTTTTGCAGTAGTTGTCAGTCTATCAGCATGTACAGTTTTAAGTTATTCTGTACCCCAAACACCCACTCCAATCCTCAGTTAAACTTTCTGCATTTCTTTAAGGAGATCGTGATGGTCGTTCAATGCTATTGAACTCGGAAGTTCTTCTACCTCCTCCTTGAAAATCCAGCTCAGGTTTTGGCAAATAAAACACATGGGGGGTTCTGCCCTGGGCTGGGACTTTCAGTATTTTCCCAGATGACTTGCATGGTGGGCAGCATAAATGTAAAGGTATCAGCAGCATGGGAGAGGCTACATGTGTGCTGGAAGAGTGGATTGGGATCAGGATGAGCTGAACAAAGTGGAGAAATGGTCTGAAAGAACAGGGTGTAATCTAATAACAGCACACACAGAAGTCCAGATTGGAGTAAGAATAATCAACGGCAAAAATACAAGATGAGGATGACCCGTGGTTTTGTTGATGAAGGTCAAGGTGTTACAGTGGATCAGAAATTGAGTAAATGTACATCAACATTGTCATGCTGTTGGGAAAAAAAGGCAAAAATGACAAAGATCAGGGTAGTCCACAAGACCATGAAGCACCTCTCCTGCTGTCTTCGGTTTCAGTATGTCCCCAGCTGAGATGCAGCATCCAGTTCCGGCACCTCTCTTAAGGAAGAGTAAACACTGACCAGGGAGAAGCCAGAGGACAGCAGTGAAACTCGCATGAGTGTGGGAGAACGGCTAGAAAACCTGGCCTAGGAGGAAAAACTGAAAGAACAATTTTTAGGAAGACAATAAACCCGCAGCAGCTCCTGAAGGTATTGTCTATATATTCCTGTTTGCATGCAGTGTCCATGAAACATGTTCACCTTCTTACTTTAGAAAACATATGTGAATACATTTCCCTCTGCCTTCTGTCAGGGTTGACTCCCAGGCATCCATGAAGAGTCCTGGCTGTCCTTGGTTGGACTCCTCAAAATTTGGGGTCGACCTCCTCATCTCAAGCCTTTAGACAGCCACAAACCTGTCAGCCAGCAGATCGGGGCTCTCCCGAGCCAACTGCCTTACAGCTTCTAGATGAGGAGTTGGCTGGTCCCTGGCTGCTGTGTACAAAATAATCTGGGTTTAGGCATCAACATGTAGATGATTTCTTCCCTCTGTGGAGCAGTGCCTTCCCAGCTAAATTGTAAGGGATTTTATTTGCCTTTAACTAAGATAGCAGGAAAGTAGTCAGCTACGAGCTATAAATGCAGAACCATTGCCTATTTAGCTCCAGGAAATGGCAACTGCTCATCTTTAGGGCCATAAAATTAAGTATAATCAAACATATACTTTCCTAAAAGGGGCAGTGTAGATAGCAGAGCTGAAACAGCATCTGTCTGAATACACAAAAGCACAGGTCCTGGGATCCAGCCTCTGCCGCAGGTGTACCGTCTGAACTAGAATAGCCATTGGTGCTCACTGGCTGTATTAGTATCCGTGATTTACAGAATTCCCTCTGCATCATGCAGGGTAAAACAGGTGAAGGTTGCAGGACCACATGCACTTCCTTTGCATCACTTACTGTTGTACTAAGCTAAGGCACTAATGATAAAAGCTAAAAAAATTTTTTTTAAAAGCGTGCATTTTCATAGCAGAATATTTGATTTAGCAAAAAGCTTCTGAAGCCTCAGTCAGACCTCAGACAAAGCAGGAATGTCACAGGCTGTAAAAATATTTGATTGAGGCATTCATTAGAAACACATACAAAAACACACACGCACACACAAAGGAACGTACACTTCATATAAATAAGACTTGAGCAAGCAGAATTTATATTCTGACAGTATTCATGCATGTACACGCTTCATCTACAGATGAAATTTTTTTTGCTTGTGTTCTGTTTATTTTTTATTGATCCAAAGCATTTTAGCAAAAAAAAAAAATAATCATTGCTGGGGATTTTCTCCAGTGCCATGAATTGCAACGAAGTCTTCTAAGAGTTTTCAAATAAAATAATGGGCATCATCAGTTATGAGTATTCGTAGCTTCATCCACTGTGCAAATAACTTTGTTTAAAGCGGTGAGTATACAAACACATCATGTGAACAGATACTCCGAATTGGGTAAATTGTGGACACTTCCATTTAAAAAGCTGGCCATAACTGACCAGTGAGTTCCGAATAATTTGCAAAAGTTATTTAATAATTAATCATGAATATGGAATATGGAGTAAATTCAAGGGAATAATGGAATCCAAAAAATGAGATAGGATTTATTAGTTACATTTTTTTGTGAATTATTAGCCTGCAGTCTGCACAGAGCACATCTATCTTATAAAATAAACTAATTTCCTAGAAAACAAGTCTGAGGATAGACTTGAACTACAGTGAATGTTCCAGCTGTTCAAGACAATTATATCTCCATGAACAAAATTCAAGCCTCTGTTTATTTTTTCAGTTATATTCAGTTACTAGCGAATGAAAGAGCTGTGACTCCAGGTGTCATGTATGTGCACCCATTTAACAATCAGATTACTGACATTCCAGTTCCCAAAGTCTTTAGGCGATATCTCCAATGGAAAACTTTCCCTTTGAGGTGAATGAATGTTAGATCAGACCTTCAGTTTGTTGTGGTCATGATCAATGCTTGCAATGAAGTCAAACCCAAAGGAATTACTTTAAATAGAATCATAGAATCATAGAATGGTTTAGGTTGGAAAGGACCTTGAGGATCATCGAGTTCCAACCCCCCTGCCATAGGCAGGGACACCTCCCACCAGACCAGGTTGCCCAAGGCCACGTCCAGCCTGGCCTTGAACACCTCCAGGGATGGGGCCTCAACAACCTCTCGGGGCAACCTGTTCCAGTGCCTCACCACCCTTAAAGTGAAATAAATGTTGAATGAATCACCTGAGGGCATTGCAGAAACAGAATAAAGGTAAAATTTGGAGAAAATACATTGTCTTACCTCAAATGTATCAAGCATATTCATCAATCCACTTTATGGGTAGATGGGTGCACCTACACACGCGTACAGGCACACACAGAGACAGATACATGCACGCACACATCTACATGCATATGAATAGCTTTATGGCAGGTGTCTCCAAATGGCATTGTTCCCACAGAATCTCCAATTCTGTTTCTTGGCATGCAAGCAGATTTTTCTGCCATGTAAAGACATGCTGTTACGCTGTTATGAGTTTTAATTTTCTGGCTAATTGTTGACAGAAGATCATGAAATCTCAGGGCACCAAGTCAACCCTGAGACTGTAAGGGAAAGTGAAGAGCCTAGACACACTTAGAAGCTCTTAATAACTTGTTGAATCTGAACTTTTGTCGACTTTGGCCTTTATTCTTTCCCAGAATCTGTGATTGGAGCTGTTTTCCATGTTGAGACATCTTGGGAGCCAAGAACCAGCATGAAAGGAAGGATTGCTGTGCCCATCCTTGTAATCCCCTCTCTACAGGAGAGGTGCAGACATCTAAATAAAGCAAATAGCACTTTGTATGTCACCAGACTCCTCATCCATCATGCTGCTTAGTCAAAATGTGTGTATATATGCCTCCAGTGAGCTATCGATGGTGGAATACACGCGCGAGCAGGAGGGATTGCAATGTCTGTCTGGTTTCTAAGAAAGCAACGGACTTCCAGCCTAGCAAAAGAAAGCGTTCCGATTAGAACACCACAGCCCTTTCTGATTCATTGCCTTGGAGAAGTAAGAGCAGCTTTGGCATATACCCCTGTTATTGTGTGCCAGCTATGAGAGAAGCCACACCGAGAAGCCTGGGGCCTTACACCGTAAGGAAAAAAAAGAATCCACCGCAGTAATTGCTTCTTGTTAGTGCAGCTCAAACCCACAGACTGCAAAAGGTTAAGCTTTTGGTATAAAACCTAAATAGAGTTTGTCATGTTGGTCCCACATAAATACAGTACTCTACTGTTTAGTTTGTTGTTTAAATCCTCTTCTTGCCAGTGCCTGGGCCTTCTGCAGATGTCTGAACATGGGAGAAGCTTTCTGGTGTCAAATTCATTTTGAGACTAGCCATTTATTTTCCTTTTTTTTTGTTGTTTTGATTGTTGCTTTTTCTATTTATTTATTTTTTTTAATTCTTATTCTGTTCCCTGGAATCAGCCTTCTATGTTTGACATGCAGAAACACATGCACACACATGCTCACGAAACAACATCGTGGCCACCGACCAGGGAAAAGGTCAGGTCCTCAGGACACCAGCCGGTGGGTTTGCAAAGCATGCTTGTCTACAGCATGAACACCTCCACCGCAGGAGCACACCCGAAAGTGCTATAACAGGGCTCTGGGCTCTCACCAGGGCTGCCACGGAGAAGCCACAACCCCAGCATCGCCGGGGCTTTGAAACGAAAGCACTTTTCTCAAGCATTGCTAATACCTTCTCAAAAGCCTTTATGCACAATTAACTTGGGGAACTCACCGCCACCAGATAGAATTGAAACCAAGGTTATACTAATATTCAAAATATGGATGCTGAAGCACACCACAGAAACATCCAGAAGTACCTGAGCTTGCATAAAAATATGTGCATAGGGAAAGCAGCGCTGAATTTACATTCTTAACAGGCAAATTTCTGCAGTCTACACTCATTAACAAACTTCCTTAAAAGGCAGTGAAACAGTTAACCCAGGCTACAGCTGCCTGCAGAAACTGTGCATAAAAATGTAAAAATGTTGTTTTCTTTCTCTGTATCAGCTTGTGTCCCAATGAACTGCTATAAATTATTCTGCAATACAGATTCTGAGTAGTACAGTTAAGCTCATCTCAGATAAGAAAGGTTTGTTGTTTGCAAAGATGTCATGGTTATACCCACAGCAATAATGTATCCCTAGACACAGGAATCTCAGCCTGCTCGTGTGAATCCTCGTGACTTGCTGCAGTGGGAAAATATCAGAGTTAAAGATGGGTCAGAAGACATCGAGTTTGTGATCAGCAATGCAGTCTCCTGAACTAACCTCTGAGAACCATTGTACCAAACTCAGAGGTGAAACAAAAGTTCAGCTCGAGCCATTTCAGCACAACCTGAACTGTGCTGTCCAAGCTGTACAAACATAGGGAAAACATTCTGTAGCAATTTCTGTAATTAAAAGGTGTTCTCATTTAAAAGACTTTAAACAGATACCATTTTCCAATGACAATTAATTTTTGTGAAGCTCCTTATTTAAACACTTACCAATATGACAATTAGGATATAAAATCAACTTGGGAGTGAATGAGATCTTTAAAAGCAATTATTTTGCTAATGGTTAAGACAAGAATTTCCCTAATCATTTTAATTAGAAGTACATTGTAAAAAGTGAAATAAACCTAATAATATTGGCAATTGTGCACCCACAAAAATGTATCAGACAATTTGCCCTTCTTTAAAGTAAGCAATTTAAAGAAATCTGTTCACCTGCTCCATTCTTTTGCTCGAAGCTATTAAACATTCTGTTACACTGATTTGAGATTGCGATCGTGTCTTGCGTGATGAAAGAAGAAAATGTGTTAGATTAGATTTACTCTGACTCTGGAGCCTGGATCACGGCTGCTTCCTATTCACTCCAGAAGGAATCTGAAATAATTTCATTAAAAATCCTTTTATGAACCTCAGACCTGATTCAAGGCTCATTTATAGGGCTTTTTACAAAGGCCTATAAATGAGACTGGGGGTTGGACTAGATGATCTCCAGAGGTCCCTTCCAACCCTGACTATTCTGTGATATCTCCATATCTACCTGCTGTCCAGACATCCCTTCTCAGATTCATGGCTTGCCACCTCTCCCGCTCTACCAACCGGCTGCCCATTAGACTTGGTTTCACCAAGCATGGCCCATACTCTCCCTAGCATCTCTGTTGCTGGTCTCTGCTTTGGTGGTGGGTTCTGTCCCTAATTCCTAGCTCCTAGCCTTCCCTTTTGTGTCTCCTCACCCTTGTCAGGTCTGCCCTGCCTCCCACATATGGGGCTCACCCCTCACTGCTTCTCTCTCACCCCTGTTGTGTGCAGAGACTCTTGTGGCAAGCCCAAGATTTGGCTGATTTCCCTCTTACCCAGTACATCTTCCTGTAACTTGCTGACCTTCTAGCTAAATATTTTTTAGCTATTTCCAGACAACTCTACGCCCTACTGCTACCCAGCCCTTCGGTACAGTTTTCCCCCGCCTCACATTTGACTCACAATCATCCCTTTTGTCTCCCTTTCTTCCTGAACTTCCTCCAAGTCAGATCTCACCAGTGCTTTCAAAGGTGCAACATAACCTTCCTCATTTCTTTGGTGCCGTTTCTCTTGCTCCCTTTCTATCTCTCAGCAGTCTCCTTCATTCCTCCTGATACAGGGACATTTGTGTTCCTCCCTTAACATTGGTGGCCCTGCGCCTCATGATGTCTTCACAGATCCTGCCCATCATTCCTCTGAATGTTTTGCTTTCTTCTCATTTTTACTGCATTTTCCTTCCTCTTTCATACCCCTCCTTAGAACATTGTTGTCCCGTTGCACCTCCAAAGGTACTGGTCAGGATCTGGGGTGCCAGCATACTTTGACTACTGTTTGTCACACTGAGTAGTAGTTGTCTCCTTCCCTTGCCATTGCTGTCCACAGCCATCTGTTGCTTCTTGCTTCACGCCTACTGTTGTGGTACAAGATCTCATTACCAGCACTTGAAGGGCCACCAGGACCCGCTGAGTCAGCAGGAGGGACCGTGTGTAAGCCATCAGCCCTCGGCAAACACAACGTAAGACAGCTTAGGTGGTAACTTTATTAACACAGGGTCTGTATTTATACAGCTCCTTGTTGGGGACCTGACCCTAGAGTTCAGGTCTCCCAGGGGCTAAGATACTATGACTAATAATAATACTAATCCCACGAATATCAGCAAGGGAATGTTTTTGATTACAATACAGATGCCGATGTTTGAACACAGGGTTTCAAAATCTGCTTCCATTGTAATTTAAAAGAAACGGTTATGCTGCGGAAGGCCCTTTGACCCATCTATACTTGCTTCCAAAGTGATGTGAAATTCATCCCCTGCAGAAAGGCACTGCAATGAGCCAATTAGACCCCCAAGACCCACAAAGGTTGAGTTATGCCCAAAGAGCGCCTACATGTTATGAAAGTATATTGCTGCAAAAAAGTACCTCAACTCTGTAACAGTCTCTTTGAACACAATATAAATGCTACTGTGGACCACAGGGGTTAATCCATTACAACAAGGCAATTAGATTTAGTGACTGTTTGGAAGATAAAAGCAGGGAGTCATAATCAATCCTGAGAACCCAGACATGATAAATTTCTATAATTTCCTCTTACTTCATAGATCTGAGCATGACAAAGCGAGTTAGGGTGGAGTGGTTACAGTCCCATGTCAGAAATGCAAGAGGAATTTTATTTTTATTAAACAAGTTACTTGCGAAAAAGGAGTCTTTCTCTCGCTCTCTTTCTGGCAATCCCATTCCAGATGGTGATACATTTAGCTCTCAAACATTTTGTAGATGCCTCTTGCTAAGCTTTGAATGTCAGCTTCTGGAGGGAGATGCGAACAAAGGGGTTTTTTTTCCTGATTCTGCTACAGCCGGGTGACTTCAAATTGAAGGTCTCATTCTCCATCTTCTGGCTAAATTCTGCCCAGGATTGTTATGCTCTGCTTACAGCTTGTTTCACCACAGTGGCGAGTGGGAAACATTTTCAGTCTTGTGTAGAGGTAGTGTGTAGCATTATGCACAACCAGATGCTTTCCAAGCTGCATTTAAATAGTGGACCAAACAATTTCTGAAGGAGAGAGTGGCAAGACCCCCATCATTAGTTGCTAAGCTGTCCACAAAGCCAAAGCCCCAGGCCAGTATGAAAGACTCACTAAAAAGAAAGCCTCTGTGGTAGCTTGAATTGTGCATATGTTGGTCTACTCCGCAGCACACGCCATCTGACCTGGCTGGAGGAGGATCCTGGCTCTCTGACAGTGTCCTCCAGCAACCTGTGTATTGGCATAAATTAGATACGTGAGGTTGGATGCCTGCTTGGTGCAGCTCCACTGATCTCACTCCGTTGTGATATGCCTACAAAGCAAAAGATCTTGTTCTCGTAGGCTATGAGTATCAAGGCGATGCCCTTGAAACGCTGATCTCGGTGCAGAGCCACTGCTCAAACTTTCCCTGGAGACTCGAGTTAGAGAAACATCAATGCAAATGCAAGGCACTGCCACCCCACGCAGCACGGCTCCTCTCGGCATGTGCGAGCTGGAGCCTGATAGCAGCTGGGGGGGGCTGAGATTCGATCACAGACAGTGGGACTTATCGCACCCAATTTCGGCTCTCCAAAATTTAGTGACCTAACCTAGGCAAACCACTGAGATTCCCTCCGCACTCAGGAGGAAAAGATCAGGGAAGGACTAGGATCAGGAGCAGGGAGAGATTACCAATGGCTAAAATATTCCTAAACAGAGGGGATTGATGCCGTCTGAAGGTGCTAAACATACAGAGAGAGAAAACAATTTGTTTAGGCAAGCTTAGCTTTTAAAGAGCTAGAGTTAAGTGAGATAAATACAACTCTTTAAATGTGTACCAAGCTAGAGGCAAAAAATAAGTTCAGGTACGTGAAATTGTTTGATACACCCATCAGCTAATTAGCCTCTTGTTCCCTTTTTTGCCTTTTTCGAAGAGAAAGCCCCAAATTAAGCAGGTTGGGCAGCACCCAGGCATTGTCCTGGCCCTTTGTAGAGATGTAAGTTCAGAAACACCACATAGGAATTCTCAGGAAGAAAAACTGTCCCTGGTGGGACAACCCTACCTTTTCCTAGAAGAACATTGGCGAGTTGTCTTCTTCAGTGAGCACACAGCTCAGTGTTGCAGGAGCAGGGAGCCAACCAAAAAGGTGACACAACTCTAAGAGTAAATAAGCTGCACCCCCCTTCTCTCCCCACCCACCCGTCACACCCAGCGATGTGTCTGCTGGTGGCATTTGGGTCAGGAGAACTGGGCTTGAGCCCTCTCACTGGCCTCGCAGTTATTCAGTGCCTTAAGTGACACATAATCCCCCGTTTGACAACTGGCCTGCATATCTGTGGCGATGTGACCAGCTAACTGCAGTTCAAGCATTCCTCTTCTGTGTGCAGTTTCTTAGGGCTTTCAGCATTTTTTCTTATTAATATAAGAATATGTGAGGAGGAAGAACATGGTAGCAATTAAGTGCAGCCATGAATTTTATGAACGGTTTGCTGGAAACCACATTAATGACTTCATCAAGGCTAAGTGCACACATCAGCCCAGCGATATTTACTTTTTAAAATAAATTTAGTGCTCAGGAAAGATGCCCAGCTGACAGCCCTGAGGACCGAAGCCCTCTCCCAGCCACAGAAAAGATATAGTGGAAGCAGTAGTGGGATATACCTCACCGCATTGCCATGCACATGTGGGCCTCAAGCCTGATTCAGGAGGGTCACCTCTAGACTGGCAGAATAATTCAATATTACATCCTTTGCTGCTTATCTGTATTTGGAAGAGGTTCCCGTTTACGCCAGCAGTAATAGTATCTTTAGTGCTACAGTAACCAGAGCCTGGATTCTCTTCCAAACTGCAGCTGAAGAAATCAAATTACAGGTCTCCGAGAGTCAGCATCATTTTGATGTATCTCTTTGCCTAGTAGGAACTCGAGGCTCTGAGCTGCCTATGAAGTTAATCATTGTTGTCTCTTTGCTAATTTTTTCTGACACACTCCTTCATGCGTTTTTCCAAGCTACCTCTTGAGTTTGGAAGAATTTTCCTATAAATATCTATAAACCTACCCTATTTTCATTACTTTGGTTTCCTCCTTAAACCTTTCCTTTGCCATAATGTCTAAAGATGACCACCTTGAAAAGAAAAAAAATATCCCAGTCCCTATCATACTGACCAGAAATGGTTCGGTGGCTTTTACTCTGTGGCTATCCACTGGCTTATTCTCGTGCAGCTGGTGGCTCATGGTCAGCTCTATCCCACTAGATGATTTATTCCAGCCCCCAGACAGCAGACACCTCCTACTGCATTGGCACCCCTAAGTGGGGGAGAGTCTCAGACTGCTCTGATGAATGGTTGGCTTCTGAAGGCAGAAAAGTTAACTGGTTTAGACTGTTGGCTTTTTAATGGAAGAAGCCACTTCTGATGCAGTTTAGGCAGAGAGCACAGTAAGGTTCAGGTCTCCTGCAACAACAACAACAAATATTTCAGACAACCCCAACCACAAAATTCATATCCAATTCAGGATTCGAACACCCATAAATTTTGTTCTTGGTTATGAAATTCAGCTCAGATTCTCTTACAAATGATTTCTAAGGCCAGTGTCATAACTGGACCCAGGCCATTCTCTGCTAGGAACTGAATCACTGCACATAGAAAACTGGAAAATTCTCAAGTGAAAGAAAAATACTGCAAAAAATGTTAATAGACAACCCTTTCAGCAAAAGGCTATTACCTGGGCACTCCATTCATAGTACTTAACACCGCTTCACCCTATTTTTTCACACTTTTATTCCAATGCTAGCAAAATTTATCGCATGCTGGTTTTGCATAGGTACTATTTCATGAGAAGATATCTGAGATAAAAAGCAAAACCAAGTTTTCCTATTCCCTCCTCCTCATAGTGTAAGAAGTAAAAGAATAAGGGTAATGGAAATGAAGCTTTTTCAAACACATAAGAGTAAAGAACTTTTTAACACACTGGATAGTGAGCCTGTGAAATTCATTACTTTTAGATAAGATTACCAAATATACCTGAGGACCTAAACCAAATAATTGATTTGAAAGCAACCTTATGCATGAGTAGAGCAGGTTTGGGTTGGTTTTTTTTGGAACAAAGGCCATCATTTCATTTCTCTATAAAATTTTATGGGGTTTTGTGAAGTTTAGCAAATGAGGAAATCATTCGTCAGACAAATCCAAAGAATTGTGTTCTCTTCAACAGAATTGCAAAATCACAGAACCGCTGAGTCTGGGAGGCACCTCTGGAGATTGCCTAATCCAAGCATCTGCTCAGAGCAGGGTCACCTACGGCTCAGGACTATGTCCAGTTGGGTTTTGAGCACATCCAAGGATGGAGACTCCACAACCTCCTTGATCAACCTGTTCCTGTGTCTGACCACTCTCACAGTGAAATAGCTTTTTCTTATGTTTAAGTGGAATTTGCTGTATTTCCATCTCTGCCCACTGCCTTTTCTTCTTTTACTGGGCTCCACTGAGATGAGTCTGGATCCATCTTCTTTCCCACTGCCCACTCCACCCAAGTATTTATACACAGTGGTAAGATTCCCCTGAGTTTTCTCTTCCTCAGGCTGAACAATCCCAGGTCTCTCAGCCTCTCCTTCTGTGACAGATGCTGCAGCACATCCATGCCCAGCACTGGGACACAGCATTCCAAGTGTAGCCTCACCAGTGCAGAGGGGAAGGATTACCTCCCTCGACCTGCTGACAATGCTTTTCCTAATGCAAAGCCACATTTCTGACTCATGTTCAACCAGGTGTCCACCAGGACCCCAGATCTGACAAGCTACTTTCCACCCAGGTGGCCCCCAGCCTGGATTGGTGCATGGGGTTGTTCCTCCCCAGGGGCAGGACTTGGCATTTCCCTCTGCTGAGCTCCATGATGTTGCTGTTGGCCCATTTCTCCTGCCTGTTGAAGTCCCTCTGAGTAGCAGCACACCCATCTGGTCTATCAGCCGCTCCTCCTGGTTTTGTATCATCTGCAGACTTACAGAGGGTCCACTCTCTTCCATCAAACAGGTCACTAACAAAGATGTAAAACACTGTTGGCCCCAGTATAAACCCCTGGTACAAACTGCTAGTGACTGGCCTCCAGCTGTATTTCATGCCACTGATCGCAACCCTTTAATACTGATATATTACATACATATTACTCTTTTCTCACCTAGATTCTATATCACATGATCCTGCAAACACTTTTATATATAAATATAAATATATATACACGCCAGTATGCGGCTGGCTTTAAAACTACATATAGTCCTGATCATTTTAGAGTTACTTTTGTGTGCAAGCCTGGACAGGATCAGAACTTTTAAAATAACCTATTTGGATCCAAACAAGAAATATGCATCTGACCTCAGAATGCCGGGCATCTCACAAACATAGCTGAGAATTATGTATGTCAGGAAACTTACAGGGAGAAAGATTAGAAATGGAAACTATGAATATTTAAGTGTCTCCTTGGGTTTTTTTAATGTAAATTTCACTGAGGCCAATCTCTTCAGTCCATGTTTTTTTTAAACATTTCCATACCTCTCAAAGTATCTAAGGTATGTTAATAACCAGCTTTTATGCAACGCAAGCAAAACTACACCGTTTCAAGTTATCAGAGTTCCTGCTTTGCAAAAATGTCGCCTTCCCAAGGTTTTGCACTTATTTTTCTTGAGAAGCAAGGTCTCTTCCTGTGCCTTTTCTGAATTAAAAAAGGGAGGGCAAAGGTGGGTGATGAAACGCGCTGTGAAACATAGTTATATATGAGGAACCATGCATGTAATGTGTGTTTTCATAACGTTCCCAGCAGCAGCCGAACTTCCACTTCAGAAGAGCTAGCCTTTCACATGTCTTTTTTTCTACGGTAGAGAAGATTTCCAGCACGTCTGTGTTTAGTTTCCATATCGTGCTTTTGCTGGAAATGTCCTCTTTCCATACAGTACCTCTGAGTCACGGCTCAATGGGAACGCTGACTATAATCTCCTCTTGACATTAAGATGTTGTTGAGCGACTAGAGGATATTTCAAGCAGCGGAATTCGTGTTCAGCCACATGTTTGGGCTGACAACCAGTTAAACCTTGCTAGACCAATATTTTTCTATGCCGTTAGTTTTTATACCAAACAAGGTCTGTAGTAACTGGATGCCCCGATTGAGCAAAACTGTTTACAAGAAATAAATCACTCCTGGCATTAAGAAAACACAAGGCCCATGACTCGCAAGCACAGCACCATTCAGGTCTTTTATTTCTCATAAACCTAACCCCCAAACATGTGTATTCTCATACACTGTGACTCGCGCTTTGAGTTGTGGTCAGCGCATTTCCACAACCCTTTATTATCATGCTTACCTAATCTTGTAGCCATATTTAGCTGCAAAAGCATAAGACACCATTTCACTGCTCAGAAAGGGGAAAAAAATGCAGCTGAAGACCTGACAAGAGCTTGGCATTTTATTTGCTTAACACCAAACCTTAATTCTAATGCAAAACACCCAGCGGTGCATGAACACCAAAATTTGGCCTTGAGAATGGTGTGTGGCTTGTGCAAGCCACTGGTGCGCCTGAGTTTCAGGTCCTCTTTCTACCCACCCACAGCGGATATGAGTTATTACAACTTCTAGCTTGGCTTTCCGGGCTGGAGGTTCCTGAGTTGCACCATGACGTGTCAGGTAAGCAAGACTCGTCTACCACTTGCGTGGCTGTCAGACCTCGGAGCTGCAGGCGGGCTTCCTCTGAGCGGAGGAGGAGTGCAATCCCCCGGTGTCTTGGAACTCGGGTTTTCAGACAAATTTCAGACCAGAAGGTGGTTGTTCCATTGCGTTTACGGAGCAGCACCCTCTGTTTTGCAAGGCCCAGAGGGCAGCTGCTGAAAGCAGAGAGCACTGAGCAAACCACTTGGACAAAAAAAAAAGGAAATGGAGCCCAGCACCTTGCTTGCTTCCCTTTCCATCACAGAAAGATACAAGCAGAGTGCCGGACCAGAACTGGATGTCAACCTCAAAGCCACAAGATGACAGTGTCCAGTTTTGCATCGAACTGTCCAAGAGACAACGACTTGATACAACCGCAAGGCCATCTACATCCCTCCACCTTGCAGTGCAAGGTCAGACCCTGCTGGAGAGGCTACAGAGACTGATACTCTCCGGAATAGAACTTTTTTCCAAGCTGCAAGTTTCTCATCTGAGATAAAACTGATATTCAATCCTCTGCGTGATGCATGTAGTTGTTGGTTCCTCTTTTATAACGTCAGGAAAACAGTTCTTGCATTTTAATGCCCGTAATCTCATCTCTCCAGACAGTTATCTTTTAGCACCACAGCCTGCTTCTTCCTCTCTTTCTGTACAACGTGTAGCGCAAGAAGACCTTGATTTTTGACTCAGACCTCTCATTTCCTCACCATAGAAAAGAAAAAAAAAAAGTTATTTTGAGACTTTAATTAAGTTCCCACGCTACAGAACTTCATACTTTTTTCCTTATAGGTAGCAAAACAGTATCAAAAGCAGATAGTTACTGCTCAAACATAAAGCGTTTTACTTAAATTATATGTGTTATATAGTTCATTGCTTTATGTGCGTTGCCTCTGTTTTGAAACACTTTGTCAAGTATCCTAGTGGTTCTCAGCCCATTTTACTAACCCTGTGGATACCAATTGCAATCAACAAGCAGGTTTTTTTTTTTCTCAGCTTTTAATAGAAATAATTATGAAAACTCTCACATCTGCAGACATATTAGCAAAAACATTCGCCAGTCAACCCCGAGAGCGTGCGTGCAGAAATTCTGGTTACTGTAGGGAAGGTGATTGATTTGATTTGAACTGCGATACTTCTGGTTTTAAAAGCATGTCTTACATCTACATGAGAGACAATTCTTCTGTATTGTTTTCAGTTACTTAGTGAATTTTAAGCTAGTTGCTAATTTTCCCATCCTGGCAATGGCTGTTTAAAGACGCAAGTTACCAGATAGGCCAAAGGCTCCCACTCAGAACAACTACGTTCATAAAAATAAATTAAATGGGCTCTAGGCCCCTTTCTCTGGTCCTGAGGGCAAATGGCACAGCGTAGCTCATGTCTTCTTCTCCCTCATTCCCCAAAACCCCACTGAGTCCTTGTCTGCACTGCTTATGGGGGACACCATGCAGTGCTTATTGGTATCCATCAAAAGCATGTGGAGACATCTTTTGATCATACCTTCCTATGCCTGACAAGGTGGATTTTGAATCAGTCCCATGACTAATGACCTTTTTTTCTCATCTTAACAAATATTTTTTATGGACAGAATTTTAAGGAAGAGTTGCTCCGTCATAGTTCCACTGAGCTGTGCTTATCTTTTTTTAAAAATCATAGAATCATAGAATTGCTGAGGTTGGAAGGGACCTTCAAGATCATCAAGCCCAACCATTAACCTACCCTGACAAAACCACTTCTAAACCATTTCCCCAAGTACCACATCTACCCTTTTTTTAAATACTTCCAGGGATGGCGAATCCACCACCTCCCTGGGCAGCCTATTCCAATGTTTAATAACCCTTTCAGTGAAAAAATGTTTCCTAATATCCAGTCTAAACCTCGTCTGACATAACTTGAACCCATTTCCTCTCATCCTAATGCCTGATCTGATCTAATACGTACAGTAAAGTGCACCTGACATAGGCTGAGTTTGAGTGCAGAAGTTCAGCAGAGATAATTTTTCCAGCTTTTGGAGATTTATGCTTGTTTTTATTATTGAATAAAGTATAATCTTAGAGAAAGTGAGCTATGTGGAGATCCCTCTTTTTTATACTTGCCTATGGACAATCCCCTGACCATCTCTTTGCACGGACCCAGAAAATTTCACTTTTGAGCCAATTAATGGAAGCAAAGGTGAATATTGCTGTCCCAGGCTCACTCCCATAAACACAAGAGCTGTGCTTCCCGTGTGGGCCTGGGTTTCAGCTTGGTGGGCAGATTTCCAGGCTCGGAGGCGAGTGAAGCAGGTAGATTTGTGAGGCTTGTGGTGGGAAACTCTATGCCTATCCAGTGCTTTAAGATGTCTCTGAAGTTTCAGCTGTGAATAATCATAACATTTCCACAAAATTGACATAAATTCTACAGTGATTATACGCCGTTCACCTTGACTGTGGAGCCAGAGGTATAAAGCTGTGGCACCGAGTGGCAAGTGTGCTCGTGAAATTGGATAGCCTACACTGTAATTTGTAAAACTGGAGCGTGTGTTTGGCCGTTGGATAAAATTGGAACAGCTTAACTTTGTGTCATCAGTCCTAATAATATTAATAACACTTTTTTCCTAGATGGTCATTTTTGCCAATAATCCTCAAAGTATTTTACAAAGCTGACAAGTATAATTAACTCAGGTTTATAGGATAATAATATGAGGCACAGAGAAGTGAAATTTCTGGTATTAGGACTCACAGTCCAAGTTTTGCATGCCCTGCACACCAGACTGCGTTCTTGATGATGTTAAATCCACATCTTGGACCAGCAGATTCTGAATTCATGTCTTTTTCTACCCTAACGCCCTTTCAATATTGTATGCATGATATCTGTCTATAAAGGACTCACTCTGGTTGCTAAAAATACTCAATTTGTTGTTATTGGAATATTGGTTTACTTCCAAAGCCCTGTGAGGAAAACATTTTCAGGTCAAAAGAAAGCAGGGTAGCTTTTTGAGTGCAGCAATATCACTTGTGAGGTCAATTTGCTTTTTCTAAATTGTCCAACTGTCCCAAGAACTGTTGTTCTTTAGAGATGGTGGAATAGGAAAACACAACAGATAAATTAACAAAAGTAATTAGCAGGTATGAAACACACAACCAGCTCTACTCTTTCTCTAAGCTCAGGTGTTGCCTTCACCCTCTCACACATAGCAGTAAGTAGGAACACAGCCAGATGTACTGGGTTTAAAGGTTCAAACACTTCCTCCTCCCCTGCCCAGTGAAGAAGAGAGATGTCCAAAATATTTCCAAAGCAAATTATAATGGAGCCAACCACAAGAATGTCCTGCCATTTCACAGTGGCTTGTATCAAGACGGTCTCACTGTTTTCCCTGTGGAGCAGAGCAGAAAAGTCGCAGCATGCAGCACTTTGACCTCAGCCCCGTCAGCCCTTTCCAGCCTCAGGAATCTCAGGGTAATTTATATCATCTGTCCTCCACCTCTGTGACCACCTAGGTAATTAGCATTGTAGCAGAGGGGACTCGCTAAAGGGTGAGAGCTGTGCACTTTGGATCACCCTCCATCACACATGCACGGAACTCTTGGAGCACTAGGTGACGAGTTTGCGGGCAGACATGTCATCCCCATGGCGCCACTCCATCTTTGAAACGCACCACTAGAAATCCAGGAGGACTACACCGGTGTTTGTTCTTACTTTCTGACAGCTTGGCTTTCTCTAGAGTTTTTCAAGACCTTTCTTTTGGCTTTGTTAGAAGTGGTTTCCAGCTCAAATGTCCCATTTTTAGCAATATCCTTCATCGCACAGCTGTTGGGGGATTAGTGGAGATCAGACAGGAAGGGCAAGAGCCACGAAAGGTCTTGGGTGCTTAACTTGTCCTCACTATCCCTCTAAGCTCCTATGAAATCCAAATCCCTGCCTTACCTCCCACATAACCTTGGAAATGCCTCCAAGGCAACATCAGCTGTATTCCCTAAGTTTGCCCCAAATCCCTGTTCCTGACACTACTAAATAGCAAAAAGCCTAACCCATGCCGCATCTCTAAATCCTTCCAATCCTCTTTTAAGTGTACACCAGTATCTACCCAGGAATACACTTACCAGTGAGGAGGAGAGGATAATAAGGAAACTCTGGCACATACCTCTATGACAGCACTGGGAACATGCTGGCAGGAGCATGGACCCTCACCTGCAGAAGAACTGCATCAGCCCTTATCTCTATACCATTATTCATAGGGCACTATCTTGTAGCATATACATGACCCATATCCTCGCCTACAGTAAAGGAAGCCTGTACTTCTTCCCACTATGACACTCTTTTTATAGCTCTTCATAACTTTGTAAATTTAACCATTTGGGCTGAAATTTTACAAATGCTGTTCACCTGTTTCCAAAACAGAGCCCAAGAAAAAAAATAATCTTTTTCTTTTACAGTATACAACACACACACAAAAAAACCCAAATAGGTGTTTCATTAAAAAATTCTACTACATCTCTTCTCCGGAGCAGAGATTTGGAACTCAGTAAGGGGTTTACCCTAATGTCAGAGACATGCCTTTTCCTGCGAAAACCTTCTCCAGTGAAATTACCCGGTGAAATTATCCTACGAAATGAGCCTTTGGGAACTCTGAGGTCGCGCACACTCCACAGAGACTTTTTTTTTTTCAAGTTTAACAGCTTTGGAGTTTCCTCCAGCCTTGAGCCAAATATGAGTTTCCAGATAATTTGCTGCTCTTGGCTGTGGAAGGGGTGCTGGTAACGCTGGGGGAGCTGGGAGATGGGGGACGCCTCTCGTGTGCTCCCATTGCTCCTCCTGCTGGAGTCGAGCAGCATGAGGGCGGCTGCTGGGGAGGGAGATGGGCACATCGGCAGTCAGGTGGGAGGTGGGTATAAGCAAGGGAAGGGAAAAGCCAGACCCCCGAATATGGGGTTTGACCCTGTCGTTGCTGCTGGGGTTGTCTGTTAAGGTTTTTCTGGAGTTGGCAATTTATATAGTTTTTAAATTAAAAGTGAACTTTCTGTGCAAGCTTTACACACTGTCAGCTGGAAGAAAAGAAATAATTATAATTACCAGGGGAGATACAAGCACAAGTGTTCGCAGCACCAAGAGAGGGAATCACAGCAACAGAGCAGATGGGCCTCTTACACCACTCTTTTCTCCCCCTGTAGTCCCCTACTCCATTTTCCCACATCCTCACGTGAGGTATGGTACTGCTGTAGGGCAGATCCTGGGTCTCTACGCTTCTCGTTCACCACCCAAGACTACTGATCCTGAGCGCTGGATGAGACCAAGATGGTTTGGAAGAGATAGGATGGTATCAATTCATTCGAGAGGTTATCATGGACCTTCTGCACATGGAAAGAAAACTGAGGTTGCAAAGGCTACCTAAACTGTGGCTTTTCCTAATTTCTTGCTTGGCTTTGTGACCTAAAGCTCTTGAAAGGGTGTGTACATGCATATGTATGTAATATACATTTTTTCCCAGCTAATTTGTGTCTGGGTTAACACAGACATCAGACTGTCTAGTGTGAAAATGTACAATACACTAGGTAAAAATGCAGTCTGAAACTGCCGTTTTGTTCTGGGTTGCAAAGCTGAGAGACACCACAAATAGGATAACAAGGAGAATTTCATGAATCCAGTTGTGCAATAAGGTATTGCAGCTTTTTCAAAGCCTTAGTGGTGGATTCCTGTCTCCAGGCTCTCTTGTGGTCAAGGAAGTGTGAGGAGCCACAAATGACAGTGTGTTCTTGGTGGCAGCATGATGTCTTTGCAAGTCTTGTAGGACTCTGCTACTTCAGGACCTTCAGTTTTCATTCACTGCAGAAGTAAAAAGGCATGTGCCTGGATTTTCTGATTTTTTTCTGTCTCCTGTACTTCGTGCACACCCTCTGGTTTGTATGTGTGTGAGTCTGAGAACGAAAGAGGAAACTGACGGATTTATCTATTTCACATCACTTTTCAGTAATGTTATTAGATGGAAAACAAAAATAAATGAAAACCCGTCAAGCAATAGAAAAACATTTTTAGAAATGGAGATGGCAGCCAGAACTGAAAATAGCTGTCTGTGAGGTGGCATCAAATTTGATATGGACATATCAAATATGTCAGCATTTTCTCAGCAAATATGGTAGGGAACACAATTATTATATGTAGTTATGACAGAGGTTGGCAGGTGCTGGATATCCACTTTGAATTTCACTACAGCAGAGTTTTCTAGGCAAGTATCTCTCACCACAAGAAGTAGTTAATGTCTAAAGTCCTTTCTAATTGCAAAGACAAAAGCTTTTATTTTGGGCACTGTATGAGAAAGACTTGCCTGTTGAGATTCTCGGGGAAAGAAGGTGTTCAGAAATTACTCCTGGTGAAGGGGAGAGGACTGAAGCACAGTTCCCTCACCACAAGAGCAACTCTTCACTGTGCTGTGGGTGGCTCTTCTTTGAGATGATGGTGAAGACAAGCTCCTCCAGAGCTGGAGAATACCAGAGCGTCCTCTAGAGCTGGCTCAAACCAAGAAAACCAGGGTTAAAAAGAAATACTCAAAGATCAAGCTAAAAATCCTTTTCCTTTAACCACGTCTTCCTAGACAGTAATATACAACTGAAGTTAAAACTTCCTTTGGGAGACAGAAGGACTCAAAACTCTGCTTTGGATAGTTCAGAATTTTTATGGGCTTAGGCACACAAGGTGCACATAAAGAGCAAGGGCAGATAAACAAGAAGTAATGAGCTTAAAATTCACCAAGAACAATTTAGGTTTGACAAGAGGTCAAACTTTTTAAAGCTAAGACAACGTATCGCTTGGAAATTTGAGTTTGTCATCACAAGGTGTTTTTTAGAACACGCCAATGTGTCAAGAACAACATAGATGACATTCAGCCGTGTCTTCAATGTCTTCTTGAAGTCTTTTCCAGACTTATACTCCTCTAATTCTGAGATGTCACACACACACACATAGAACTACCTCAGAAAGGCATCAGTAAGATTACAAGCAGGCTTCAAAATGTTCATAAAAAAACAGACTTCAGGCTTCTCTGTGTAAATTTCCTATCTTTAGCCCCCTGCACAGGTAAATGATGAGACAGCCACCAGCATTATTATTGCCTGCCTGCCGTTTTCAGTTGTAGCAGCAGCATCCGGGCTGGTTTGTACCCACATGTTTTACTCCTAAGTCCTTTTTTCTGTCCTTTACTAATATTCATCAGATGGACTTACAAGGAGGGACTCAGCTTGTCCTGAGTGTCCATATTTTGGCCTCAGACACCCTCCTGCAGCAAGCAGGCCTGCTTAGACAGCCCAGCATCAACCATCCCAGCAGCGTGTCTGACACAGAGGAGAACTGATGAGGAACTTTCAGAGCAGAGGAGGATGCTGCAGGATACAGCCTGAGCCTTTCTGTACAGAACCACAAATTCAGACCCAGAATCTGGTGGAAATATCCAAGCTGTCTGTCACTGGTAATACCTGAGTGTCTGAAATTCAGATCCACACAGGGAGAGGAGGAATTACAATAGCACAGTGTACAGAGGTGGGGGCTATTTACCAGGTCTCTTTCTACTCCAGACCTAAGCGATGACCAAAGGGTAAACCGAACTTCGCAGTGCATTGTCAATGACTGCTCTGGATCTGCTACCAAAACAGATTAATTTGTCCATCAGTCTCAGGCTTGCCCTGATAGCTCTCATGGTGGGATGGGTTTAAGACCAGTTTGGAGTAGATACAAATGTGATCACGTTTCACCTCCTTGCTGCTAATGGTGAGGCTAATGCTCCTTCATTGATGATACAAAGAGACTGAAGGGATGCTGCAGACCTTTTACTGAGGTGATCTTTGATTTGTGTCTCCTGCAGATCGTGGACAAAGACCTGATATCAGTTCTACCATGAATGTCCTTGCCTTGTCACAGGTCAGGAAGACCGCACATGTACATGACTTGTATGTGTAAGCACACAGCTTTGCTTTTTAATTGCATTTTCTACCAGCAAAAGAGGAATGAATGAGACTACAGAAAGTAGAAGGACTCTTCATTTTGCTGGGCAAAATCTTTGAAATATTTAATAATTTGCCAATGTTGTTTCAGTCAAAGCAGTAAAGGTGTAATAGCAATTATGTTTTCTAAATTTGTATGGGTGTGAAGGTTGAATTTACAGTTTCATAACCAATTAGAATCTGCGATTCCTCAGAGGAACCGCTTTGTCAAAGTGATGACTGCTTAGACGACTGGTTACAATCTGAGTCAATACTTCCCCAGATACAGAGATGAAGAAGGCACTACTATAATTTTCAAAAATTTATGATCTCAGAATTAGTGGTTTAACTCCCCTTTTGAAGCTATTAACTCCTTTTTTTTTTGCAGCTCCATTTTTTCACTCAGCTCTGCTTCATTTTAAGCAAACTTAATAGGCAACTCTTCCATTTCTTTTTTTTTTTTTTGCTCCTCCTTGTTACATGTGCATTAACAGAGAGAGGAGCCTTGAGGAAAAAACCGTATGTGTTGAGATAACTAAAGACTGTATCATAATTTACAATGCCAAAAGGCAATGTTTTGAAGTTGATTGACGTCCTTAATTCTGGCATTTAGCTGCTTTTAAATGCTTCATTCTACAGCTATAAAATGTTCTTTCAGGTCGGTTGGATTCTTTATTTATTTATTTTAAAATGTAATATCTTAGGTCTCAAAAAACCCCACTCTCCCTTCCCCCTCCATGGTTCATCAGGTGCCATCGTGCTGACATCTGCCTGCGTCAGGGAAAGACTGGACTTTATTGACGGAGCCTATGGACCAGCCACTATTAAAGCTAAAAGAGAAAGCAGCAGAGGGAGTAAACTGTCATCTTCTACCGGAGCTAGGTAAAGGTGAGAAAACTTCATCAGTAATTTTCACAGACATTTACTGACTTCAAAGGAATAATGAGCAATAGAAATGCTGGGAGCCATCCAGCCTGCAATGGGCACAAAACCAGGGCTGATTCCTTCTTCCCCTTCCCCTCTGACTTTTCCCAGTTTCTTTCCTACTTCTGACACTTTACCTAATCCCATCCTTCTCTCCTAGACAATCTCGAATACAGCTGCTCAACACAAGGCAGGAAAATACCTGGTGACAAATTATGTTTGTGGGCATTTAGTGACTCCCTGGATGGACAGACTGAAGAACAGGAAGACAGACAGTCAAATAGATAAAAGCTCCTAAATAGGTGGACCGGCATAAGCAGAGGTATGCTTTTCTTTGACCTGCTAAATATCTGATAACAGATTTCATATTCTCCCTGTGTGCAAAAACTGCATAAAAAAACATTTAGGGACATGTTATACTAATTTTACAAAATCTGGAGTCAGCACTTGTTCACACACATCAAAGCCCCAAATAAACATGGACACATTTGACTCCATAGTACAGATGCTAATGACTTTTTTCTGTAAAGGTTTTCTTTTTGGTCACTCTTGTGGTGGAGAGGATAATTTTCAAGAAGCACAGTAAGTAAATTCAGTAAGGCCTGAGGAAGTGGGTATTGTCATCTGTTAACTACCATGTTGAGCTTTGAAGTTAGGAGAAGCCACAGTGCTCACCACACCGCCATGGTCAATTTTTGAGTGGTAATGTCTTCCTCCAGATGTCATTATGTCAACCACTGTAATAATGTGCTCGCTCTCTAGCTTTGAAGGCTTTTTCCGATCAGTGTCTAGGATTTTATCGGAAGAGTCATGGACCTTAGGGGAACAACTGCCAAAAACTCATTGTGAAAGTTTGCAGGATCAGATTACTGTGGTGGAGAGAGGGTGAGGGTCCAAGACAACTTTAGACAAATCTGCCTTACTCAGTTTATTTGTTACAGGTTGACTGATTGCACAAAGCCTTATTTCCCTGTCAATAAAGAAGTATTGCTGCTTAATAGAAAGGCAATTATATGGCTGTATTCTGGCTCAACAGAATGGACCTTGTAGCAAAATAATTTTGTTCCTTTAAGATAGTAATTTTGTATGAATAATAAGATAAAATGTAAAAAAAATCTTTATAAGAATGATGTTCTATGAATGACTAAATGTTCCTCAGCTATTTATTACTCAGATGACATGTACTGAAAAGACATCATGGCTTGTTCCCTAATGCTTTTTATCCTTTATTTCTTTAATCTCTTTATCCTTTCAGTAACTCCCTTGCTGTAAAAAGAAAGGCTCTTTTGGGTCTGTTATGGCTGTGGAATGCAAATTAGCTCACTTAGATCCTCATTGTCTCAACTAAAATACGACCCAGAGCTAGCCAAAACCCCTGTACACCATCCATTGCTATATTACCCTTACAATGCCACTTACCCATGGCCAAACAGGAAGACTATGAGATGACCAGAAATTGAGTTTATGTATCCTATGCCCAACTCCAGTGCCCTGACCACAACACCATCCTTCTCTTAAATCAGTCACATTTGGTTTTGGTTATCCAAAATATCATTGATGAGGTTCTGCGTAAGCAGCAAAGTGTCACCATTGGGCTAAAAGTAGCAGTTAGCTGGACTGTTCCAATCCCAATGGCTTCCGTGAGTTTGAATTGTTATTAATGAGGGCAGGATTTACCCTTCTGTTACTCGGCCTATGAAAGGATTTCAGTGTTCAATGCTTGAGGGTTATGGACAAGGGGAGAAGGATGGTCAAGGTATGGATTTGTGCAGGTCAGCTACATGGTCTTTTTGTTCAGATTTTTTTTTCAGGTGGTAAAAACTCATTATCAGTCCTTTTTCAAACATGCTGATCTTGCATCAACTTTTTTAAGGATAAGAAGTGCTGCATTGTTAACAGCAATTAGAATCACAGAATGGTTAGACTTGGGAGGGATCTTAAAGATCATAGAGTTCCAGCCACCCTGCCATGGGCAGGGACACCTCCCACCAGACCAGGTTACTCAAAGCCCCGTCCAACCTGGCCTTGAACACTTCCAGGGATGGGGCAGCCACAGCTTCTCTGGGCAACCTGTTCCAGTGCCTCAACACCTTCAGAGTAAAGAATTTCTTCTTAATATCTATTCTAAATCTCCCCTCGTCCAGTTTAAAACCATTACCCCTCATCCTATCACTGCACTCCCTGACAAAGAGTCCCTCCCCAGCTTCCTTGTGATCCCACTTTAGGTACTGGAAGGCTGCAATAAGATCTCCCTGGAGCCTTCTCTTCTCCAGGTTGAACAGCCCCAACTCTCTCAGTCTGTCCTCATAGGAGAGGTGTTCCAGCCTTCTGACCATTTTTGTGGCCCTCCTCTGGACCCACTCCAACAGGTCTATGTCCTTCTTATGTTAGGGACTCCAGAGCTGAAGACAGTACTCCAGGTGGGGTCTCAAGAGAGCAGAGTACAGGGGCAGAATCACCTCCCTTGACCTGCCACTCACACTTCTTTTTATGCAGCCCAGAATGCGGTTGACCTTCTGGGTTGCAAGCACACTTAGCAGGTCATGTTGAGCTTCTCATCAACCAACACCCACAAGTCCTTCTCCTCAGGGTTGCTCTCAGTCCATTCTCTGCCCACCCTCTATTTGTCCTTGGCATTGTCCCCACCCAGGTGCAGGACCTTGCACTTGGCCATGTTAAACTTCATGAAGTTTCCAGAAGCCCACCTCTCAAGTCTGTCAAAGTCCCTCTGGATGGCATCCCTTCCCTCCTGTGTGTTGACCACTCCACACAGCTTAGTGTTGTCAGCAAACTTGCTGAGGGTGCACTCCATCCCAATATCCATGTCACCAACAAAAATGTGAAACAGCACCAGTCCCAGTACCAACCGCTAAGGAATGTCATGTGTCACTGGTCACCACTTGGACATTGAGCTGTTGACCACAACCCTTTGAGTGCAAGTATCCATCCAACTCCTTATCCACCAAGTGGTCCATCCATCAAATCCATGTCTCTCCAATTCAGAGACAAGGATGTTGTGCGGAACCATCTCAAATGCTTTGCACAAGTCCAGGTAGATGATGTTTGTTGCTCTTCCCTTATCCACCAATGCTGTAACGCCGTCGTAGAAGGCCACCAAATTTGTCAGGCACAATTTGCCCTTAATGAAACCATGTTCGTTGCCACTGATCATCTCCTTATTTTCAATGTGCTTTAACAGAGTTTCCAGGAGAATCTGCTCCATGATCTTACTGGGCACAGAAGTGAGACTGACTGGCCTGTAGTTCCCCAGGTATTCTTTTTAACCTTTTTTAAAAATGAGGGTTATGTTTCCCCTTTTCCAGTCTGCAGGAACTTCTCTGGACTACCACGACTTCTGAGATATGATGGATAGTGGCTTGCAACTTCATCTGCCAGTTCCCTCAGGACTTGCGGATGAATCTCGTCAGATCCCATGGATTTGTGCACCTGCAGGTTCCTTAGATGGTGTCGAATTTGGTCTTCTCCTACAGTGGGTGGTTCTTCATTCTCCCAGTCCCTGCTTTTGCCTTCTCCGGTGGTGTGGCTAGAGCCCTTGCTGGTGAAGACTAAGGCAAAAAAGTCATTGAGTACCTCAGCCTTGTCCATATCCTGGGTGACCAGGTCTCCCATTTCCTTCTGGAGAGGGCCCACATTTTCCCTCATCTTTGTTTTGTCACCAACATACCTATATTTATATATATCAGTCATACCTATAAGATTTTCTTCTTGCCCTTGATGTCCCTGGTGAGATTTAACTCTGTCTGGGCTTTAGCTTTTCTAACCTGATCTCTGTCTGCTTGGACAATGTCTCTGTATTCCTCACACACCTGTCCTTGGTTCCACCCTCTGTAGGCTTCCTTTTTCTGTTTGAGTTTGTCCAGGAGCTCCTTGTTCATCCATGCATGCCTCCTGATGTTTTTGCCCAACTTCCTCTTAGTTGGCATGCATCACTCCTGAGCTTGGAGGAGGTGATCCTTGAATACTAACCAGCTTTCTTGGACCCCTCTTCCCTCCGGGGCTTTATCCCACAGTACTCTACCGAGCAGATCCCTAAAGAGGCCAAAGTCTGCTCTCCTGAAATCCAGGGTAGTGAGCTTGCTGTGTGCCCTCCTCACCACCATAAGAATCATGAACTCCACCATCTCATGTGTAATCATATGTTTCAGTCAAGGTTTGCATGAAGCTCATATAAAGAGGTTCTCCTTGAACTCAGATGACAGAGGTGTGTAGGTCTGGAGAGAGTTTGGCTTCCAGCCTAACTGCCTTCAAGAAACATGCTCTGGCAATCTATGTGGAATGAACAATTTTTAATTCAACAGATCTCGGCAATTTGTACCTAAAAACTACCTGAAAGAGATTTTGGTGAGGTGATACCTATTTTTAATAATCGCAGAAGCTCAGGAGAATTCCAGAAGTAAGATCAAAACTGATGTGCAAGTTTTCAAGGCAGAAAAGTTAGATGATGCAGATAGCTAACCAGAGAGCTAAGACTGATATAATTTCAGTTCAGGGCAAAATAAAAGGAATGCAGAAAAGTGATACAATAAGTAAAGAATTTAGAAATAAGGTGTAATTGGGGCCACTCATTAAGTTCAAATTAACCTGATTCTCTTTTGAAACGACACGTTTGATCTATAATAATATCTTCCGAGATATATGGGGTATATAGGTTTTTGTAAGGTCAATTGACTGTGCCGCCATTCTCCTTCAACCATGAGCACTGCACAGTCTCAATCGCACAGATGTTAAATGGATTAAGAAATGATTAACCAACAGATCTCAGAAATAAGAATGCCAACAGGAAATTAGTTTTGAATATGGTGCATCCACTGGGCTCCTACAGGGATTGGTATAATGTGTCATGTCATGCAGTGCTTTGATCACTATTCTGAAAACAAGTATAAAAATTGCTGCTCATAAAATTTTCAGATTACACAAAGTTTTCCAGGTGGCTAAATAATAAATGAAGACAGAGCCTCAATACTGAGTGTTTTGGATAATTCAGTAACCTCATCCCAGTCAAACAAAGGATGGTTTAGCAGACACAGACGTAAGTATAGCTCTAGAAATAAGTAGTGCAGTCTGTGCACAAGATCTTTAGACCACCAAAAAGATGCTTTCCTGGAAAAAAAAGCAGTTACATTAAAGTTATGTTTTGTCCAGGCAAGATGTGACCCAGGACAGGAGTAATGAAGTAAACTGTCACAGCCTTTTATGTACAGTGAATCAGACCACATTATTTCAAAGGCTTCAGTTTTAGACCACAAGGTCCAAGTTCACCTGACCACAGGTATACACTTTAAAATATAGACTTCTGCATGAAAATAGTCACTTTGGACTTTCTTCATAGTCACAGAATCATAGAATCATGGAATGGGTTGGGTTGGAAGGGACCTTCAAAGATTATCCAAACCAACCCCCCTGCCATGGGCAGGGACATCTTCCACTAGACCAGGTTGCTCAATGCCCCATCCAGCCTGATCTTGAACACTTGCAATGATGGGGCATCCATAACTTCTCTGGGCAACCTGTTCCAGTGTCTTATCACCCTCATCATAAAAAAATTCTTCCTTATGTCCAATCTAAATCTACCCTCTTTCAGTTTAAAACCACTGACACTTGTCCTGTCACTACAGGCACTGGTAAAATGTCTTTCTCCACCTTTCTTATAAGCCCTCTTTATATATTGAAAGGCCACAAGAAGGTCTCCCTGGAGCCTTCTCTCCTCCCAGCTGAACAACCCCAACTCTCTCAATAGTCAATAAGGAGAGATGCATTTTTAAGTTGTGATATATCTCTTCCAAATATAGATAACAAAAATCAGCTAGATGAAACAATCCCCAAGGGATTCTATTTCTTTCCGTTGCTTATAGAAGATGCCTGGGTGACTATCCTCGATGAGGATATCCTAGACATCCTTACTGTAGCTTTCTAAAGTTATACAAGATGAATCCCACCTCAACTGACAATGAAGGAAACAAATTCCCTTAAAGTCAGGAGACATTAACATGTCTGTTACTAAATTATGCCTTCAGAACAGCTTATATCAGGAATAACTCAATTCACTGTTAAAGAATCTTTAATTCAGCTGACAAATTATTTTGGAACATAGTCTGAGAATTTATGAAAGTGCCCAGTTCTCATAAAGAGTTTGTCCCAGTTTCACAGTGCACTTCTTGAATCACAGACTGTGTACCCCTCAGGTGACGTTTACTTAATCAGAAGCCACCTTTAAAGTCTCATATTTCATTTATATCACGATATTGCAGATTGAGTGAAACGGTGTTTTCTCTTAAAATCCATTCTTCAAAGTGAAATTCAACAATAACATCAATGCATTCTGATTGGTTGAGACTTCAGGGTGTCTTTATCACAAACCCAACCGCATCTGCCCTTCAAACAAGTCTCCTGACATTTCCAATGATGGGGAAGGGAGACTGGCAGGCCTGTTCACCCCTATGTGTCTGGCTTGCCTCCCTGACGTGACATCATTGCTCATGCCCTACTCCAGCATAATCGAGCAGGTCAGTGGTTATTCCAAGCTTCACCCATTCCAGATTCCACCCTTAACCCTCCAAAATGAGTCTTTTATAGTTAAATGATTCACTTATTAGGTAAAATAAACATGAAAATAATGTCAAATTAAAATAAAGCGAAGTAGCATGAAGTTAAATTCAGACTGACACTGAGCAAACAGTCTGGCTGGAATCATTATACCCTTTTGGAAACAGGCACGGATATCGGAGCATGGATCCAATTAGTTTCAACTCAGAGGACCCTTCCTGTTCCTGGCTCCCTGAGCTTAAATCTCACAGTTTAGATGTTAATTTAGAGTTAGGGACAGCTCTCCTGCAGTTGCCGTCTACAGGAACTCGAGAAACCTGAAAACTGTGTTCTGAGGCCAAGACAACAAAAGAAAAGTATTGAAAAGTATGCAATTTATCATTCGCAAAGATCTTTAAGACCTTGGTCATGTAAATGCTCAACAGGCCTTGGCTCCTATGAAAGCTTGGAGAGAGACCCAAACCCAAGGTAGGTTCACCAAGTCCAAGCTCTGGTCTTCATATCTGGAGCCAACAGACAGGCCAACATACACAGAACAAAAACGAGTGGAAAGGGACATGCACGGGCTGCTCTGCAACAGCTCAAGAGAAGTGCTAGACCACTCTTTCAGGCTCGCTATTATTAATTGGGCTCCACAAGTGATTTAGTTAGATGCGCTACAAGACCACTGCTACAACCACTCAGTAGCTTTCCTGCTACTGCCTTTTATTGTCCAGCAGATACAAAATGATATATAAAGTGGTATGAAAGAGCAAGCAAGCAGTATGGAGTAAGCTTTTGGCTGTAGGCAACTTTCTGACTTTCAGACATAAGTTCCCTTGATGAAGTTGTGGTATCAAAACCAAAAAACTAGCTCTGTGATGCCACTTCAGGATCCAGTTGGACACAGGATCCGTCATTGGGCACAGCTACTATTGGTGCCATCCAAATACAAACCCAGAAGAGGAGGGAAGTACATTTTCCAGCTAAGATAAACATGGCTGAGCTCAGTGAGGAGAAGACATCTTTCAGGCTCACTTGGAAGAAAAATTCTCAGCAGTGCTTGTAGATTTTAAACCACTATTGCAACCATATTCAGAGTATGCATAATATGAGGTACATCCCTACTTGTTTGCAAACATACAACCATCCTGAGAACTGGCAGTGCTCTTCATCTGTATCACAAGGGGTGACATCTTAATATCCTGACCCAACAGAACTCAGGAACATCTCAGCAGCTACCTGTCATGAGCACCACAGATCAGATTTGTGCAGTTCTTGATTTTGCACAAGGTGAGAATCAAGAAGAGTGTCAGGATGGCTCTTTATTTATATTTTTGGGGGAAAATACAGACATTAAATACTTTTTTGTTTCAATTGTTTTGAAAAATCCCAAAGCAAATGGAGTCACAGTATTTCTGCTGGTACGCCCATATTGTTGTTCTGAATTCTTCGTATTTGGTGGCAAGCAGTTTTCAGCTCACTGTCTCTGCTACACCTTCAGTCGCCCATGCACAGAAGGGTATTATGCATACACTTAAATTCCCTTTCAGCCCAATAACCATACATATATTTTTAATTATCAAACTGTTGACTTTGAAAATTGGGCAACAGTGATTTTAAAAAAAAAACAAAGCTGATATCACCATGTCTGCCAAGTGAGAGTGATCCAATCAAAACTTGGCATAATCAAGGGGTATGAATTCTTCCAAGCATTCATTATAATCTTTAAAACAATCCTTCATCCAAAAGGCTGATACAGCATCAGTCATCACTCCAAGGAAGCATTTACAAGATAGGTAAGAGAAAATAAAAGGCAAAAGCAAAAATCTCTTATTAAAAATCATGCAAATCAGGCAAGGAATGTCTTAACTTTGTTTTTATTATACTCGCTTCTCAAATACGACAACACACATTGTCTACTTTTGCATGCCATCTGTGTATGTTGAGTATTGTCTGGAGGGGGACATCAGCTTTTCTGCAGAACACTTTACACTCTGGCGGTATGTCACAAGGCTATGGCCACTCAAAAAAGGCCATGTCTACATTATTCTTGAGAAAATAAAATGAGGAAGATGGCATCTCTGTAGAATTTCTCCCTTACTCCCCCAGGGAGGCTGAAGATTTCTGCCAGCATCTGGTAGCCCTGTGCCAAAACCACAAGCAGAAATGAAAAAAATTGAAGTTATCCTTGGCTGGGGAGAGCCTCTGCATCCTCCACCGCTATGAGGGAAAGGCATCCTCAGTGCCAACCCCATCCTCCCAACATGCCTTTCTGCAAGACCAGCCACGTTCCCAGCACAACCTTTGGTGGCAGCTTGGCCCTGTGGTTCATATGGTCACTGCTGCTAACAGAAAAGTGAGCTTCAACCTACCCATACACCCCTGGCAGAGCCAGCAGCCGGTCTTCTTCCAGAACACAAATGGCCACTTGCAGCTACCTTGCTTTCTCCAAGACGCGCTTCTTCTGTCCCACCAGTCTGTCATGACAGTCCAGTACAATCCACTGTGATACCCCTGTCCTCTCTCCACAGTCTTCAAGGCCCAAAACAGCCATTATCAAGAACACATTGTAACAACACAGTCGGCCTGTTGGCATATCTCTTCTTTGGAAAGGTTGCCAATGAACCAATGGCAAATGCTCACCTATGTACTAAAATAAAAGTTTTTGTGGGTTTATGCACATAAACATCTTGTTTACTTTACTAGGGAAGAGAGATGTCTGGAGTGAATTACGGGCCCCAGAACCATTGCTGTTGATGACTAGAGCCAAAGCGTTATATCAAAGACTGCCCTCTAAGTCCAGTTTGATCCATTCATACCTTCAAAACCAGTAAGTGAGGCAGAGAATTAGAGGCCAACTCTTGCTTTAGGACATCTCTGCCCCATTTACTACCCCATCATCTGAATGAAACCTGCAGAGTGTGACCTTGTGAAATTTCATGGGACTAACTACTTGTTCTCCTACACAATACATATCTTCCAACCAAGTCCTCAGATTTCAGGCACAACTGGGAATAATGACCAATGTCCCTCACCAGACTGGACCAAGGGTAGAAAGTACAGTAATTCACCACTATTTGTCCCCTGTGGAACTACAAATCTTTCTGAGATTCTCTTATTTTTACCGTTAAAAAATACAGAAGAGAGGCTGCAAAGAGCACTCAGATTTTACTAGTACATAAGATCACGTGGAGTAGTTTATGAGTTGATAGGCTCAGGGAAGTGGTACTGTAATGCAGATAAAGTATCACAGAGTAGTAGTAGCTGGTATAGTGCTGGCTCCCAAACCCATCTCTCAGCAGCTTTCAGACAACCCTTTGAACCCGGCAGGTGTGAAGTGTAATGTAATACATCCTTGGAGTAATGTTGAAAAACTAAAAGAATGTACTTGCTTATTGCAAGCCTAATGCCACCATTTTATTAGATTTCAGATGAGAAACCTGGGAATATGGTATGGAGCAGAAGATTCAGCATCTCAGCACAAGATTAAAATCCTGCCAAAAGGAGGTTATTAAACAGAAGGTATTTAGCGAGAAAACAACTGATGATTGAAGGGGTTGCCTTCATGGTCCCTTAATGATGGATGGTCTAAGGACATTCATCCTAGGAGCTGATGGTGAAGACTGTAGTCTGGCTCCTATCAACCCAGATGTACGTGTTTATATAAGCAAATCAATGTGCCTCTGCATGATCCCTCTCCTCCATTTTTATCTCACAACAACATTGGAGCAACTTCAAAGTCAGATTCATTTTTTTCAGCACAAATATTGCCAGTCACTATTTTACACAATGCAACATTTCATCTATTTTAGTACTAAGCGTGTCTTATAATTAAACACATAAGACCTATTTTCAGCATCAAGATATTGCAAGCTCGTTGAGCAGACGCTACAGAAGTAGATGGCAATGCTCTCATTGACCTCACAGAAATCAGAGAAAGAGTAATAAGAAATGGCTTTGGAAACACCATCTTGAAGACGCCCATGAAGAAAATGAAGACATCCATCTAGATTGCAACCTACTGAGATTGCTTGATCTCAGTAACACATTTCCACAGCTTGTCCTGGTGCAAGGCAAAAGGCACAAATCTCGGTACCTCCTGATGTCCGCTTTACAACAAGAGATTGTGGCCACTCTGGCTCCTTGAATTTTATAAACTGTGCAGTCCCAGCACACTGGCTACTGTTTTGTATATTGAATTGTTGGGGAGGTGGTATCAATAAACAGCTGCACAGTCAAATTAGTACTGTTTACTGTCAAATTAACAAGGAAAGTGATACTTTCTGCTCTTTGTTTATAACTCTGCACAGTTGGCCCTGGCACCAGAAAGACTAAATGAAAACGGACAGCTCCCAATGGTAGATGCTCTCCTAGATCAAACAGAAGGGAAATTTTGTTTGTCTTATAAAATAAACAGTATCTTTTCAGGTTCACGTGCTCAGAATAACAGCTATTCAATTGCACCAGCTGTTTTTTATTTCACTGCTAATTGTATGTCTCATTCCTCAGCCGACTTGCAGGTCATTGTTTCCTTGCTGAAGTTCACTCAGGGAAAGGGAACGGGAGTCCACCCATGCATGCATGAGGTAGAAGAGTGGGGAGATGTTTAAATACCTGGATGAAAGCTGTGTACATTTGTAGGCCTGTGTTGTGCTGAGCTTTAGAAGATACACCCTGGCCTTTCAGCACGCTACCTGAGCTTTGTTCTTGGAGAGATGGTATGAAAGGGATGCCGAACACTTTTTTGCAACAGTTATACAAAACTGAGCCCACACTGAGGATGCTTTTTTCCCCAAAAATTTTTCCTAACGTCTACAAACAGTGCTTAAAGAACTCTTCTGAGCTCTTCAGTCAAAATATAAATTTTGAACAGAACTGAATTGCTGCTTTTATTAAAATGTCTAATAAGGAAACTTAATTTATTCCAACCAAGCCTCATTTTTAGGTGTGGTCTAGGCTACCTGCATCAGGAAAATGTTATCTCTGCACACCGTGCTTCTTGCCATTCACTCACTCTTATGACTTGCCTTCCTTCACCTCTCCATTCAAAATTTCTCTTACAACCACTATTTTTTATCAAATCCCATGCACTCAGACCGAAATATAGAAAGGCTGTCACCAAACAACAAAATAAAAAAAAATGGTCAGAGAAACTGTGCTCAAGCTTTGCTTATTATAGGTTTCCCCCTAATTTTACATGGTTTACATTATTGTCACTTCAAGACAGGTTTTTGCAAGACACTTGATCTTTCTCCTTGAATCCGATAATAATTTTACCGTATATTTACAAGAGTATAGCTGGGAGAGCTGTGTGGAGAGCTTTCTAGAGCTATATTTCTTATCAGAGAAAGTAAAAAAGAGAGAAAGTAAATACACAGACTATCACAGTTCACTGTTTGCATCCTTTGTGAAATGCTCAGAAACTATGTGAAGGAGGGTGGCATAAATGCTTGGATGCATTAAAACCAAAAGCCAGCTCTTCTCTGTCTCCAGTTAAAAGGTTTTTGTGGTGATATCAAGTCGATAAGAACTTTGAAATGTTATAAATAGGTAGATAGGATCTCTAAAGAATGTGTTTGAGGTCATTCTAACTCATCCATCTCAAGAAAAAATTCTCTGCAGGCAACTTTTGCAGATTAGATAAAGTTTGGTAGACAGTTATAACAGTGAGAGTTGGTCATTTCTCCAGAGTGACTGGTAGCTTACAGTATTACAGTTGGGAGCCCTCACCTAAATGACTTGTTTATAAGTTAGACATGAAGGATGGGATGTTTCATGTCCAAAGTGCTTTCAGGACACATTTACATGTGTGCCGGGCATCCAGACCCCTGTTTTAGTCAGTGGAGGTTTAATCCCAACAGCCAGTGACATTTAGACTGAGGTTCACCTTGCTGTACACACCTACATCTGGTCAGAGAATCTTTGCCCAAGGTTCCACTGACCATATCAATAAGAGTTTAACTATAATGGGAGTCAAGACAACTAGTCCACAGGTGGATACCCACCTCTATAAATGCCTGAAGTTATGAATTAAGGTGACATCTAAGTTACTTGCCTGGGTTCCCTGTATAAATGATGGAGAGGAGTGAGAACCTTCACGATGTTCCTCGATCCATCCTAAGAGACAACTGTAAAATAATGGGTGGGATATCATACGCCATTAGCTTCTAAGGAACCCTAGATGAGTGATTTAAGCTACCCACACAGCTTTAGAGGACTGAAATTCAATGAGACAAGAGAAGGAGAAAGAGAGAGAGGAGAAGGGGAGGGAAGAAAGTATGAGAAAGAAGGAAAGAAGGAAAGAAGGAAAGAAGGAAAGAAGGAAAGAAGGAAAGAAGGAAAGAAGGAAAGAAAAAGAAAAGTTATTTCTCTTTTTTGCTAGAAAACAATGTATTGAGAATTTATATGGTCATCTTTACCGGAATTTTTAAAGAACAAATCCTAACTTGCTATAAAGCAAAATATCAAATCAGGATCCTACCAACTGAAATTTTCCCTGTGCTCTCATCTGGATGTTTACTTCTGATCCAAAAGCCTCTGTAATATTATTCCTTCAGTATGACACTTCACAAATGACTAATGTTTAGAAATAAGTGAAGCTATTTCTGAACCTTTCTGAACATTTGCAGGCTGAGGAAAATTATGTCAGAATAACACAACAGCAAAAGATGCCCAAGTAACATGCAACATAGCTCTGCTAAACCCTAAACACGGTGGCTAATTTATTTAACTCTAACAGCATTTCTGTTGTGTGATGCTAAGTAATGCAGGGCAACTCTAAAGCCAAAGAAGATAAAGGCCATCATTTTTTGCAAATCTGTGCCAGATCCTTTCAGAAGAAAACTAGGAATGTAGCAAAAGTGATCAAAGGCAAGAGAGCCTGCCAGGCTTTATTTACTCTCTACTCCCTGTCTGTTGGGGATTGACATTTTTTATATTTTTATTTCTTTTTTTAAAAACAATAGTTTAGACAAATGTGTCTAGACTGATGGTAGAGCAAATGTGACATTAATTATGGATTCCTACACAGTGGCTGAGTGTATGTGGGCAGTTGCCAGTTCCCAGGGAAACAAAAATTGCCAGGCTGCCAAACTGGAAATAGCTGCTCATCTTACCATGGTCACGTCTCTGAGCGTGACTGGTGTTGGATGCTTCAGAAGAGGTTGCTGGCACATTGAAGCGGACAACTGTAGAGCAGCAGCGCTGGGAAGGTGCCGCTGCACTTCCAGCAAAAGGCATTAATGGAGAGGATCCTACAAGGAGATTTGTTTTCACAGCCCTGCAGGAGGTACTTCAGATCCAGTCCTGTCCCAGGTGAAAGCTAATTTGGCTTGAAGAAAGTTTGGTGAGGTTGTTTCTGCTCCCCAGCCTAGCCCATGTAGTGGTACCCCTTAGTCTGCTCTCACAGGGTTGATTTGCTCAGGCTTGTCCACACAACAGTGGGGACCCAGAAAGTAGGCAATATCACAGATCTTTTACAACAGTGTTAAAACATCTTCCTTGCTGGGAACATCTTCCATCCTGGGAAGACTTTTGTGTTATTCTGGTTCCATTACATTGGTGGTTCCGAATAAATGTGTTATCAGCTAATAAATTGGGGGTTGGACTAGATGATCTCCAGAGGTCCCTTCCAACCCTGACCATTCTGTGGGATTCTGTGTAATAAATTGCCTTTCCCATCTCCGTTGCTTCCAGTTGATGGCTCTGATATTTAGCAAAAATTGCCATTATTAATTCTAAAGTGAAATCTTTCTGGTTTGCTCTATTGAATACCATCCTCTTTCTGCGTTTCTCACCCTCAGGACATCAGTTCTCCCTGCACGATACCCAAGTCCTTCTCTTTGTGTCATCAGCAAATCTCAACATCCTTTTGTGCTAGAGTGACTAATGACCGTATTAAATATGCCCATTCTTAAGAAATGGTTAATGACAAGCATAATTCTTGGAAAAACTGATCTAGTAACCTCCTTCCAGCCAAATACATCATTTCTTTCATCACATGCATTTTTGCTTTCTATTGAGCTGATTCCTTACACATCCTCCAGTTAATTCATATTTGATCACTGGTGGGCTGCCACATATATTCTGATACCTTGTGGGGCTTTTGGAGGGCAGACCAAAATACAAATACACTATAATAGCAGGACAATGTCTCTGAGTGTAGAACGTACTGCTGACCATATCCTTCTCAGTTTATACGTGAAAGTGTGTGTTCCACCAGTGTCCCAGACTGGGTTGTCAGCTTCTGCACAAGTTTATAGGTAGATGTCTTGAGCAAGAAAAGTACTTTTTAATACTTGTGCCCATGGTTGAACCTAAAAAAAAAATTTAAAAAGCATAAAAAAAAAAAAGAAAAAGAAAGTAGGCAAAATAGTTTTGTCTTTTAATAAAGACTCAGCAGTATAATTTTCAGAACTTGCCAGTGACACTACCCGTTATTGGTTTGTCCATATTAAAAACTTCCTGGCTTTATTTTTAATTAAAAATAACTCTGACTGGCAGAAGTGCTGAAGGCTGTAACCTTCTGGTTATCCACAAAACTAGAATAACAAGGGCAACAGGGCAACCTCTCCTCACCCTGCCTCTGCACGCTGTCTCTGTTCTCCCAGAGGGTCTAACTCTTCCCACTCAGTCTAGGGCTGTTTTGCTGAGTCTGACACCAAAACTGTGGAGCTGAATTTCCTGTGGGGATGCCAGGGACAAAACCAGAGTCAATGTGTAGCCACAAAAAATCCCTTAAAACTTAAGACTTAGAAAAATGACTCAGACCGGCTGAGGAAGCCAATTCATACAGATAACTACTCTCTGTAGCATTCAGGGTGAAGGAGGTGGGTGAAAACTCCTGCCCTGTTATTAAAACAGCAATTTCCCTGAACTCTCCCTGAATTGAATTCTCCATTGCCTTGAGTTATCCGCTGGTGAAAGTGCGGCAGTCAGCTCCGCTGGTGCCAGAACCACAGGCACTGGGCATTGCTAGTGCATCGTGCGTCCTCTCCGGAGGCAGCGCACCTCCCTAATTTTTTAGTTCGCCATTTTTATGAGGGGTGTGAATATGGAGCTGCTGAGAGGAGAGGGGGTGGCAGTGGACCACATCTCTGTTGCAACATCTCTGTTGCTCCTGACCCATCAAGGANAGGTGGCAGTGGACCGTATACATCTCTGTTGCTCCTGACCCATCAAGGATCTAAGCAAAAATGTTATGATGTTCGTAGATAGCTTTAATGACCCATTAAATGGCCAAGAGGCAATCAGCATGCTTGCATGGAGTGTGGCTATGTCCTCCTGACCTGAATGAATGATTTGGGCATGTTTTGACTCTTTTCACTGGTGCAAGTGGGCAAGGCACATAGAAAGAGCTGGAAAACTAGGGCTCTGAGAGACATGCCTATGGGAAAGCCACCTCGCGTGGTCTGTATCACCTCCAACTTAGCCTCCACCTCACAGCTAGTGCACAATGAACTTTCTGCCTCCTCAGCTCTATTGCATCCCCATGTATGAACTGATGCTGCTGGTGGCAGTGGGTTTGTGTGAAGACACCAGCCTGTCAGTAGAAGAGCAGGGTGGTGACCCTCAAGAGAGGGGCAGGATGGGCTCCTGGGAATGACTGGGCCCGGACCCACCACTGCCAATTCCACCAGCACTGTTTGTTGAACTCCTGCCTCCTTGTGCTGCTCTCTTTTTCATGTGGTTTGGCTTTCAAGGCAGAACAGGTTTACTCCAATCAACTTCCTGATACAAGCAGGATGAAAAAAAAGTCCCTTTTAACTCAGACCTTGCCAAAGAAATGTTTCTTTTCTGCAAGAAGAAAGCAGTCCTTGAAAGAACTGCTCCCAGCAAAGATGTACCTTGAAGAGAAACTTTTACAGATACAACATACTGGAAAGCCCTTGAAATTGTATATCAGGAAGGGGCTTCTAAAGGGCAATTCAAAATGAGGTCTTATTTTACCCAAACCAGTCCAAAAAGCATTACTATACCTGCCAAAGTAAGTGACCACATGCGGGAAGAGCAGCAGGAGCAGAGAGGGGGGAGATGAGGTAGTGTATGGGGCCAGGGCATTTGTTCCCAGCATGAACATCAACTCATGGTTCTTGTTTCCCTCAAAACACGCAGAGAAAATCAAGATGTACAACCTTCCTTTGGAGGGTCCATGGTGTAAAGGCACTAAGTCCATTAAAAGGATTTATTTCATAAAAAGCAGGTAAACATGCCTGGTGCGGTAGGAACTGTCAGCCTGGGTAGAGTAAGATCTACCAAGTGACAGTTAGACCTTGAATGACATTTTGGGCTTCCCAAGCCACCAAGGCCCCCTAAGCTTTTTCTCCACATTTGGACCGGCTGACACCTTTGACATTGTCCACATTTCAAATTTTTTTAAAAAATTCTGGAAGAACATTCATTTTCCCTTAGATCTTGGGCAAAGAATAATATCTCTTTTTCAACTGAATCCATAAGTGACAACACCACATGAATATGGAAACAACTGCTTTGCTGTTCCCACTGTGCACAGTTGTACTAGTTTAAGTAAACTTGTCCAGATTCTGCCAGTAGTCAAATCCTCAACACCAGTGTACAACAGGAAACCAGTGATTTTCGATCTACTTCAATTTACAAGATGTATCTTTAAACGCAGTCTAAATTTAAGTAGGCGGTATTGTCCCATGGAAAACTCACCAGTAAAGAAGCTGGAGATATACTCTAAATATTCTGTATTCTGGTACTTATTAACCTGTCTCTGTGCCTCAGTTCCCTTACCCTTAAAAGAGCATTAATGTATCCTGAAGTACTATTGATAAAAGGTAGTACAGTAAAACTTACCAGTCCTGTTTATTTAGGAAATTCTAAAACAGAAGTGATATACAATATTAGTAAACATTAAGCATGTTAAGTCTGATTTTTGTTTTCAAGAATGCCCCAAAAGAGTAAAGCTTTGCAAAATCATTGACTGGGGGTTGCTCAAAAGGGAATTAAAGAAAACAATTTTCTTCTTTTTCCTTTGATTTTTAACCATCTTTTCCCAACCTTTTTTAATTTTCCTGGTTTTGTTCATTTCTGGGTTTTTTGTGTTGAATAATGCCTATGTGTTGGGTTCACTTGTTTTGTTTTGGTTTTCCCTTTCCAGTATTTTTTTGTTGAATTGGTCACTTCTCATGGGAAGCGCTGATCTCTCCTCATTGTGACAAGAAATGGCTTCAAGACCACTGAAAACAGGCATTTTTCCTATAATATTTCATAATTGGACTTTTGGAAGAGAAAATCCTTTAAGATAAATAGGATGCAACCTCAGAATAGAGGTTTTGTATTGTACTAAAACTTGATTTCTTCATGTGGGCCAGTCTGAGGCTGTTGCAATGAATTATATGTTCCCAGAATCCAAAGATTTTGAACGCTCGCTGCCAAGTGCCAGGAGTTACTATTAATAGTAAGGTTTTGACTACTCCCCGCCCCATAAATGACTGTTTCTGATACAGAATGGGCTCATACTTGGCATGAGCAACATATGTGCAAGACTGCACATTCATGAAATACACGTGTTGCCTATGAGAACGCAGGCCAAGATACAACAGAGGAGAGAAAGGGGAGATGGGAATGCTTTATAGACCGTGAGAGGGAACAGAAAAGGCAACACACAACAAAATGTACCGGCCAAATGAGGAGTCCCAGGTGAGGAAGGTGTGTAAGCCTGTCTGCGGGCTCTCTCCAGGGTCAGTGGGATATTCATGGCCCAGGCTCAAGTCCTACCGAGACCCCTGGAGACCTTTCCCATTACCTTTTCTGGTGCCTGATCCAAGGTCTCTCTCCTGCCCCAGCCTTGCAGCTCTTGCTCCACGCCTTCTGTGTTGACCCTTTGCTGAGCTCATTCAGCACATTAAAGTGACAAAAGATGTATCCAACAAAAAAAAATGTGTGCAAGGGTGCTGTTTGCTGCCATTTTACAGAGATGACTCAGCTCACATAGGGGTCAGACACGCAGTAGAGCCAGCCCAGAGGAGGGGCAGGACTGCAGGACCCTGGTGCTCATCCGTCCAATGAATTCCCACCCCAACACCTTCCAGAAATCTGCCTCCAGTTGTTTATGATGGCTATATATTTAGATATTTTACTTCATTTTGACCATAAACACACAGGCTGCATCTATAGCAGTACATTAAACATGGGACCAACGCTTCACTGGATGTCCATGTCCATACTCTCCCACAAAGTGGGCAGCTGCATCTGAACTGCTACTTGGAATGGTTCCTGTTCTCTGCTAGCTCCCACATCGCAACTGGGCCCTGCTGGGATCAGGCCAGAATCAGGCTGGGGAAATTCAGGCAATTTAACAGCAGAGACAACCAACGGACTGCACCTGAAAACTCTCTTCGGCACTGTTCAATCTGTTAGCATAGGTGAAGACACATCTCTGGTCAAAAAAAACCCAAAACAATAGCAGCAGCAGCAGCAAGATAAAGACATGGATCGACCAAAGCAGTCAAAACCACTATTGCTCTCTCAAGACACTGCATTCTTCACTCACATTTTGCTTTCAGAGCCCCTCCTAACAAGATGCCTTGAGTCAACAAGGTATTTACTTACTTATTTATTCTAAATCTATCCCAGGGTTGAGTAACCAGTACTCTATTGATTTCCTTCCTTTCTTCAGAGTTCTGTTCCTTCCTCCTGTCTCTTCTTCTCTGTCTCAGATGATGACCCTGTCATATAAATGTTTCCCAAGTACTCCCAGCTTGTGGACCTCAAGTTGTCACTTCTTCAGAACAGGGCTCAGGACTCATTTTTAACGCATATTCAGGCAGTAGGGGAAGGAGAGAGGAGGGGAAACACAAAGTGAATTTATTTCCTTTTTTGCACTAGAACAAATCCAGATTAATTCCAGTTGTGCTGATGAAAGAGAAATTTGTCTTTGTGCTGCCCAGCAGGGATCTTGTAGGCTACAGAATACTCCCCTCCTTAGTTGTAGACCAACACAACCTTACGGTGCACAGGGCTCTCTTCACAGCCCTCATCTGGCTCAGCCCTGATTTGCAGAGATGTCTCCTGGCTCCAGTGGGAGATGTCTACAGCTCTTGACTGGTTTGCTTCCTACTCATCACATTTTGCTGGCAGCTATCTCTACTGCTGGAGGGACAAATGTGTTCTCAATTATATATCTCCTAATCGCTGACCTACGGCACTGCAATAAGAGGAGCCTTTCTGGGGTGGGAGCAGAGTTTGTCCCTTTCAGAGGGGTGGCTCAGTGAATGTAACCGCAGATAATCTTGAGGATTGGTTGTAGCAGCTGCTGATTGCCCAATCCAGCAAAGCATGCAAGCCCAGTGCTTCAGTTCAGGCCACCCATAGTCACATTCATCTCCACATGAGATTATTCTCACTTGACTTCGCCCATCATAAAGCTAAATGTGTAGTCTGAGATGGTCCTCTGGAAAATAAGGTGTTTCCTTTCCTCTTAAGAGACATGTCTACAACCAGCAAGGTAAACAGCTTTGTTGAGGTGCTCATCTCACGTCACTGGTAGCAGAGACACCATGGTTTGAGACGGCCAAAGTCAGATGAGGACAAGCTCACCTGAAGGGTTTGGTGTGAGCCCCTGCCTTTGCAGGGTCACACTGAGGTGCACTGGGCTCTGCAGAGGCAACACGCAGCCCTTACCGATACAGCAGTTCCTGAAGACACATAAAAATCTCAGTTCACTCCCCCTCTGCATCGCCATCACCTAATTGATCCTCATGGTTCAGAGTAATATAAATAAATAAGCAGATCTGTGATTTGCAGCAGCCAGGTTTCTCAGATGGTTTGACATCTTTGTCAGGGAAGATTTTTGCAGAGTGGGCTACCAGCGTCCCAGTGGGAGACAGCCAGTGCTACCGCCTGAATTCATTGGAAAATCCGGCCCAGCCTGTACACACCAAATGGAAGAAATCCAGCTCCTGACTCTTTAGAAAACCTGCCCCCTTGCATTTCAAATGGTTCCTTGTTGGTCTCCTCCACAGCTGTCACCTTTTTCAACTCTTCAAGGAGTCAGAAGCAATTCAGTGCTAGAAAATAGTAAATAAAGAAATATAGAGAACTGCAAAGAGAACACCAGCAGGCCTGATTTCCAGAGCTCAGCTTCACAGGTACTGCAGACATGGCATGAATTTGTAGCTCCCTGGGACCCAACACTTGCTATTCACAAAGGTATTGCAACCACCTCTTCCCCCAATCACCACATGTGTGTAACCGACGTGCCCAGGAGGTTTTTACTACAAACAGCAATCACTCCTGGTTTGTACAACTCCAGGCTGTCCTCCTGTGAGAAGCCACACAACTCCTCACGATGCTTCTGACGCAGTGATGGCAAAGACCAGGAAGGGGTTGACCACCCGGGTATCACCACCAAGCCACGGCTCAGCTGGAGAGGCAGCTGCAGAAGACCAGCTTCAACTCAGGTGGGGTTGGAGACATGAGGTCAGATGTCCGGTCTGAACCAGGACCTTGGTTTCTCGCTGCCTAGAGAGCATGTGGGCATGTACCGCATTTGCGTGGCTGAGCAGATGCTTAAAATAAGGAGAAAACGCTTTGAAAATGTCCTCTCCTCCACTGCCTTCGGTGCCCACAACTATGTTTGCACAAATATATCAGGGGTATCAAGAATTTTATAATGATACTCCCTCACCCATGGTTCCAGTTAAAACCGCTGTAATAAACAAAACATACAGAGCACATCACTGGCACCAGAGGCTATAATTTTCTCTGAGCAGAAACATTACCAAAAAAAAAAAAGAAATTAAAAAAAAAAAGGAAAAGAAAAAAGGCAGGATTTCATCCAATTTAGGAAGAAATCTATGCAGATCTTTCCTTTCATTAAACTTCTCAACTATTATTAAAGGAAAGTCAGTAGCCAAAAATTCTTTGATGATGACATTGAATCATTTGATGATAGAGTGTTTTGGGAAAGGCTACAGATGCAGATCATTGGTAAAAACCTTGAGTCCCAGGAAGAATAATCTTTCAAATGTCACAATACTTTCCCTTTTGTGGGGGAACACTTTTAACCCTCTTTTTGAAGTGAGTTCTACATGTTCTCTTAAATACTTTGGTTTTCCAGCTGTGAGGAAAATAATATACAATGCCTTTTCTTCTGAACCTGCAGAAGATCCTGACCGACGGCAAAGAGAAAGCAAGTGCCAAGGCAAGAAATCTTGGTACTGCAGAATAGGAATCACGCAATGCTCAAGCATACTGGAAGCAAAAGGTGTCTATTTTCTTATTTTCCTGCTTAAGACATTTTATAAAACCTCAAGGAAAATGTGGGTTACATAGTGAACAATTCATTGCTGCGTAACTCTTCATTATTCCAAACTTTATTCTCTACATATCTTTATGTTTCAGATATCCTTAATGATTTATTTTTTCACTAGTTTTTAGTGCCTGGCTGCAGGCACTTTAAAGAAGAACTGACTTGTAAAGGTGCTGATCAGCGCTGTCAGAGGACGGAGCTATGCGAAGGCGCTTCTCTTGCTGTGTCACCCCCATCCAGTGACACTGACCTTCTCCCTCATCTTGGCTTTTTTGTCTTAAATCAATCACTCTCTCTTTAAACTTGGTGGAAACACTCCCATCCAGTAAACCAAATGAGCATGTCCTCAAGCACACGCTAAACTCTATCCCAGATCAACAGACCATATAATCCCCTTGACTTCAACCCCGGATTTAGGGATAAGTATGCGACTATGCAATTTTTCAAGTGGGAGTCAAAGAAACAAAAGATCCCATCCAAGTTGCATCTGGGCAGCTTTGAGCACCCACGAAAAGAAGCCGGGGGCTGCCTGCACCCACCCCTGAGACTGAGGCAGAAAGCATTTATTTATATTTCATCAGTAGGAAAATTGTGGGTCCCCTGTGTTATGTGCCACAGTACACACAAATGAAGATGTTCACCCAGCCCACGTGTCAGAGGACAGCAGATGAGTAAAGCAGGCAGGGGGAGCACAAGGTGACGATGACTGTCCGCCAAAAACTGCCTGTTTCAGTGCACTGGGAGGAACAATTCCTTTTGAGCTGTCATTTTACTTAAAAATGTAATTTCATTTCCAAATACTGTCTTTAGATGAGATGTTTAACTTCGGTATCCTGTTTAGTAAATGAAGATTAATTGTTTTGGTGGGGTTTTGAGTGTGTGTCCAAACCAGCAATTTTATACAGAAAATTTTTACTAGATTACATCTTTTAATGAGAATTTCTGTTTGGCTGAAAAATGTTTTTCATCTGGGATGGACATTGCTCAGAAGAGTCCCTAACTGAGGAGTCACACACAGAATATCTGTGAGTTGTACATTCAAATTTTCCAAAACTGATGATAAAAATGAATTGTACCCTTGGGACTCCAAGTCACCAGCACCAGATAAAGGCAGGAGAGGACCAGATCGCTGATGTCCATTCCTTCGTCTGCTATAGTGGTGGTGGCACTGAGGGGATGAGGGTTTGTTGGTCAGTATTATTATCAATTGCATTTTTAGCCCCAGTGTTGAACATGGTGGACCTCACCTGGCTATATGAGATGTGAGGTCAAGAGCTAACATGAGGCATGGCACAGACAGATGTGGCAGAGCAGGGAGGAAGAAATAGCAATGAGATTGTTATGGTTATTCAGTCTCTGGTGTCCTACATGGTCCCAAAAATGAGGGAAGACAGGGACACCTGATGACTCAGAGAAGAGCTTTTCAGAGCATGGTCTGGCTATACTTTTCCATAGAGCCAGCAGATGGCAAAAAGACCCCGAGGAAACACCGCTCTTTTTTGGCTCTGGCTTTCTCTCCCCAGTCGCTAGGTTTCTCTTGCAACTCAACACCACCCTTTTCCTCTCCCCTTCCTTTCCATTGAGGAGAAAACTTTCCTGCAAGACCCTCTATTTATGGAATGGGGAGGCACTGATGGGCCGGTGCTTCATAGAATCATAGAATAGAATCATAGAATAGTTTGGGTCAGAAGGGACATTTAAAGGTCGTCTAGTTCAACCTCCCTCCACCTCCACCTCCTACCTCCCTCCTCCTCCTACATTACTGTCCAGGAGATGAGGGCTGAACTCCTAACCTGGCCATTTGAGTGATGAGAGAATATCTTTGGACAATCCTCTCTCTGCAAATGGAGACTCCAGTAACACATCTTTATCCCATTTGGACTGCAAATGTGTGGGAGTGGCACACTCATTTCAAGCACTTATTATATTACTGACATAGACTGTTATATGTTTTCATTATTACATTGCTGCATTACTATAATAGGATGTCAGGACGTGTGGAAAACCTCTTTCAAAGCTCGCTGTGCCAAACGATGCTGGTATTACCCATTCACTATTTGTCACCATCCCTTATGCTTCCCTGTAGTTTTTCCAGAGGACGGGATTAACCAAGTGCTCAGCCGTCACCTCCTGACAGAGCTGGGCAGGCTTGCGCACACCCATCCTCACTGCTCATTCAAACGACTCCAGACAGACACCATCATTAGCTTCAGGAGTGCTCAGCCAACTCCTTGTCCATGGGCAGAGTTGTGGGGGTTGCAGCAAACACCTGGGACAAAGACGTTTCCCAGCGGCTCAGCAGTTTGCTTAGCAAACCACCGTCTGTGGCGTGAGTTACAGCACCCAGGTGCTATGTAGATAAAACAAGCCTGATGAACTGGGCAAAGGAAGGAGGATTTGTGACGGAGGATCTCAGCCCTCTGTACTGCCCGGGGTGGTTGCTGCCACCATGGTCCCCCTTGGCCACTGTGGCTTCTGGCTGCTGGGCAGTGCAGTCAATTTAAATCAGGTGTGTCTATCCCCGAAAAGCAAACTGTAAAGCACCTTACAATGTGATTTGTTGAATGGCAACCAACAGAACAAAACTCCCCCAACAGCTGCTTTTCCCAAGCGTCCCCTTTCCGATGGGCAGCTGGAACCGATAAAGCTGTAATCGCCCCTTCCACTTCAGAGAGCATCGTGGGGAGGGGTGCACAGAAAGCACCCTCTGTCCTACCTGGTGGGCACAAGAGTCTCATGCAAAGCAAATCTTTGAGTCAAACTGGTGCAAGGATGTAGAGAAAAAATTTTCCATTTTCCTTTTTTTTTTTTTCCTTTATTTCAGCGAATATCACATCACCTAAATCCCTTGGTCCCTCTGCATCTTCCCAGCCCTGATCCTGCTGGTCATGCCTGTAGGACCCTGGAGCAGGGGAGGAAGCAGAGCCCCTCGTTGCTCCTCCATGCATGGCACAGATGCTCAGCAGCCAGTGGTTTGGCTGCCAGAGGAGCCCCAGAATCAGGCTGGTCTCGTAGGAAACAATGGCATTGTTGCCACTGGAATAAACATCCTGGTGGCCCATTTGTGTTTATCTGGTATTTCCATTCTCTGCTGATTAACCCAACCAAGCGAGGTCTTCATGTGGTAATTACAGCACAGCTCATTTGTGTGTGTTTTACAATGGTGTTGATATAATCCCACTAGAGCACCCCAAGCATGTGCAAGGAGTTCCCACCAGAAATCTAAATAACGCCCCAGCGCTGCTGACAGCTTAATAACATGACAAAGTTCAGTCTCGCTGGATGTCAGGGACAGGAATGCGGCTCAGGCTGCTCTGACCTGGAGCTTTCAAAATACCGTACAGTTGAGGCTGAGCGTTTGACAAATAACCTTTTCTTTGCCTGCTCGAATCCATCAGACGTTACCAGGTGCCATGGAGAGGCCACATGCCACTGTTAAAATGTTAAATTGAGTGGCACGGCCATCGAAAGCTCTGGGGAGGGACATTTATCTTTATTATTATTGTTATTAATAATGCAGATATTGCTGTGCGTTGCATTCCAAGGTATTTTTGCAGCACTAAATCATCCAAACGCCCATCGACGGCCCTGATAAATCACACAATAAACCAAAATTCAATACAGCTGTCAGCCCAGACCCCAAGCAAAATCTCAGTGAGCTTAATTATAAAGTTCAGGCGGGGACTGAGCCTGTTTGCGCGGGGACGAGCAGCAGCATGGCACTGCCATTTCGGGCACTTGGGAAAGGCTGTATCAGCCCTCTCCTCCTGCTCCTCAGTATCTCAGCGCTGCCGCAAGCAGCGGGATGGGGACGGCTGCTCACGACAACATTTCTCATTGCTTTCCTCTTTCTGCTTTTTCCACACTTTCTTTACTTCTTCCTATTTATTTCAAGCTGTTTCTCTCCGTTTGTATTATCTCTACTTTTCCTTTTGCTCCTCTCTTTCCCTCCCACGCTTTCCCTCTCCCCCATCACTCGCCTTCTGTCTCACCATCCCTTTCTTGCTCTTTCCCTCTTCTTCCCCTCCCGATCCCCCCATCAAAGCGAGGAAACCGTAACCCAAAGGAAGAACAAGAATTGAACCTGTGCCAACGCAATGGGCCAAGAGGCTACATATGGAACCAGCAAATCACAGAGCCATGAAGGATGTTAGTGATTTAAAGTTATGTATATTGAAGTCTGGATCTTAAAATGAATCCATAATGGTAGAGGTAACTAATGGAGAGACTTAACTGACAGCAAGCAGAGTTTTTTCTTTAACATTGTTATGTTCCCACAAACTCCTCTTTTCCGGTGCCCACCCTTCCCCTGTTCCCCTTTCTGATTAGTTCAACATCCACGTTGACAATGAAAAGCTAAAGCTGCTGCTTTATGAATAAAGATTTAAGCCCATACACCATAAATATGAGTGCTACTCCGGCTGGATGCAGAGCAAGGCATCCAGCAGGCTCTGACAGCCACGGGGCTCTCCCTGGGGAATCGCGCCCTGTGGCAAGGGGTAGTGAGTTGTGAATTTTGCCGTCCGAACGGGCACAGCAGCACGACTCTCGCTGCCGCACGATAAATAACCTCCCCAGGACTCGAGCTTCAGCGGAGACGTGGGGCAAAAGCCAGCCGGTCCCCTTTGGCAGCTCAAATACCAACTGCACTGATTTTCTGTGATCACTACAGGTACCCAGAATTAAAACGCTGCTGGGAGGGAAGGATGCTGCCATGCCTGTATGCATACAGGTGTATGAAGAGATGTACATATGTGTGTACCTATACATATGCACACACACACACAAAACATTATGCAAAGAAAAACTACACTAAAACATTACTGTACTTAGGAAAGTACACCGAACTTAGGAAAGACCAAATACTGTTCACCTGAGCCAAATTTGCCACTTTTTATGGTGGCACTGGGACCTGAGGTGGCAACAGTTGAGGTGCAGGAGCTCTGAGCACCCCCAGCTGCACAAGAAAGCAGTGGGAACGCACCCCAAAGACCTGTCTTTAGTACTTAGTGTATATAGGTATATGTACACCATATATATGTATATATTTAAGTCTGTTTGTACTGAGATCCCTCTTGGCTCAGGCCACCTAGCACCCTCCCAAACTAATCTGTCCCCAGCATCATTTGGAAGTTCATTTGTCCAGGGCCTGTTTCTAATAAGCAGTTTTCAGGCAGCCATCCAGTTTAGGAGGGTAAAACCAGTATGGACAAAAGCCATTTTGTCCCAGTTTGTCCCAGAGACTGGGAGTTCTCCCAGCACATTGAATTTATTGGTACAGCAGTACCCTGAAATTGCTGCGCAGTGCAACACGCTGCGGAAAATCATGTCTTAAATAGGTGAAACTGAGCAACTGAAGGGAAAAGAAAACTCGTATGTGAAGTTCCCGGTCTTGGTTCCCACGCTGTGAAACATCATCCTGTCCCCCTCAGGGATACAGGGAGTGATCTAATGAATGTTTGTGAAGCAGTTACAAACAACGCTGTTGTAGAAAGCACATGATACCGCGACTATTTTAAAGAGCTTCCTAACAGGCTGAGTAATAAGGAACAAAGACGGCCCAGCACCGCGCGTTGCCGAGAAAACAAATTGCATCCCCGGTTCAGGGTCCTGCCGAACGGGGCAGGACCTGCGCAGGATGTGGTACGCCAGGCGCTGAAAGCTGGTACCACAACCCACCCGCACGGGGAGGTGAACGAGGACTGCACGGGTGACCTGAGCTCCAGCAGGTTTTTTGGCGCCTTCCCTTGACACCAGTAATGTTCTTTCACGCTGTTTTAACAAAGGGTTGGGGGAAGGCGGACTTCTTGCAATAAATTCTTTCTCACACTTCTCTATGAGTATACTTCCATCCAGCTTTTCCTAAAACCTGTGGCTTCCCTGTGCCAGGGAACCAGAAGAAATCCCCCCTATTATCTCTGCCCTAGAAATCAGGAGCATAAGGTTTACTTAAGCGCTGCAGAAAACACCCATTCTTTTTGGGTTTTTGCAATTTAGGCTTTCCACACTGCTGCAACTTCTTCCCTATGGCATGAAATTCCCCTTCGCATTCAGCAGTGCTGATTTAAGGAGAAACCTAAACAGATTAAAGCCCCTGGAGTGTACAGACAACACACGGGAGAGAAGGGCTGTGTTTCCCTCTCGAGGCCAAGCAACAGGGCGGGTTGGAGACCAGCCACCAGCCACTGGCATTGCCGGTGGGACGAGGGCGCTGGAGGAGCCAGTTGCAGTCCTGCTGCGGAGTGACTAGACTGCGGGTTTTCCCTTTTCCTCCAGGCTCCACCAGAGAAAGGCTAGATACTGTTACCGGTGGCTGAATATTGGCCAGATTATGGGGCATGTGGGTACAGCCTATATTTATTTTTTTTTTAAGTATATATTTGTTTGATGTTTTGCAAGCATCTGCTTAACATTTCTGTGCTTATCTAACGGGAGGAAAGAGCCCATTCTTCCCAAAGCCAATTCAGTGCAAGAAAATGTCATAACACTGCTGGGCCCCTTCGTTTCATCCTTCGCCAGAGGGACTCCATAGCTCCTCTGCTACTTCTTGGAAAGCCAAGAGCAGTGGTTGGCAATTAAAGGCATCTGCTGGGCTCATGAAAGGAAAGGCATGCACGAGATATGAAGGATGGATGACACCTGAAATGTCTAAACTCTTGCCTGGCGCAGACTGGACAGATTGCAGCGTGTCTAGCAGGATGTGTAGAGTGTTACAGCAGGTACTGAGATAAAAAAGAAAACCCAAACTAAACCCTCCATGACAAAGCTCCCCCCCACCCCATCCCTGAAGGAAGAGGTGCCAGCAGCTCCGTGGAGCCCACTAAGGACTCTATTTTTCACGTGGCTAGCAGGGAGAGACAGCAGTACAAATCCCCGTCACATAGAGCGATTATCTGGGTAGAAGCGATCCTTCAGAGACCCAATGACCAAAAAAATGACCAGCAGCATAGAGACGCGGCTGTGGAAAGGGGAAAGCTTTGGATTGTTCAGAGCAGATGCATAAGGAATGATAAAATAAAGACAGGAAAAATGATGAGTGATCCAAGTTGTTACTCACCCCATTTTTCACCATTCAGGTCTGCAATCACAACCACTCACGCACAGAAATCTCTTATTTTCCGCAGTGCCTGATGGATCTGATGCAATTGCTACTGTAAAACATCACCTAGACCAGTGTCCAGAGACCCTGAGACCAGTGTCAGCTTTGTTTGCATAATGAGAGGAGCCAGAGCTACAGCTACCTATTTTTAATGAACTAAAAAACCACCACCAGTGTGGAACATGGTTTGTGTCTGGTCAGCATGACAAACCCCAAGTGCTGGAGCTCCTGGCACCATCCTTTGGAGCATTCAACACTGGCCACTCCCAGAGATGATCATCAGGATGGCGCAGCCTCATAGAATCATAGAATGGTTTAGGTTGGAAAGGACCTTGAAGATCATCGAGTTCTGGCAACGTGTGACATGATGGAGCTGTGCAAGGTGTGGGTTCCCATGAGAAAACGCACGGCAGTGTTATCAATCACCCTTCGCAGTGCTGGCCACGGTCAACCTTCATGCAGTTGAGTGACCGAACAGCAAAGCTACACTTCCATTCAGGACTGGTTACAAATTAGGTGAAAAAGGGATTGCATTACCTTATTTATTCATTCTTTGATATGCTTGATGGTGAATGTTGCCTTGATTTTCCTCCATGCTGCCCTGATTGGAGAAAAAGGGAAAGACCACATCTGCTATGAAGGTGCACCTGGGTGCTTGCACATTGAGGGCTTAGTCCAACAGCAGTGAGCCAAGGCCCTCGACTTACACAGTTCTGCACAACTGAGCGTTTCAGCACTAGTTAAAGCAGAAACATTAGGCTGGCAATTGCCAGCTTGGGTCTCAAGAATTTAAAACAAAATCTCGGTTTTATATTACACATCACATCAAGAGAGATGTGGTACTAGAGAGATGTGGCCCAAAGAGTACAGTCTTTTCTGAGCAGAAAAAAAGTTGACGTGTAAAGTGGGAGAAATCCTACTTGTTCCTCTCCAGTTGCAGCTGTTGGATGATGATGAACTCTTGTTATTTCAGACGGACAATGATTCCCTGTCATTTGATGTGAGAGGGACTCAGACCCTCTGTCTCTAATGCCTCTCTGGAAGTAGTCTGCTTTAGAGAAGTTAAATTCAAAGTTTTGGGCTGGAATAAAATTTATAATACTTCACATTTGTGTATCATAATATCAGAAAGGCCATCCTGGAGCCAAGGCACCCAGCCCTACCTCAGCTGTGTCTAACCTCTCGCAGCAGAAGCAAGTGGAAACCTACTTCTCCCGGGACCTTCTCCCAGCCCTGGTATTTAGGGACTTCTTGACCTGGAAATTGCATCCCAGCTTCCATGTTTAACAATTTTAATGGACCTGTTCTTCATGAAGTTATCATCTTCATATTTGAACTCTATATTCATTCTGATTTACACAGCATTCTCCAGTAAAGGACTCCAAAGTTTAATTATAGGCTGTGTAAAAAGGCACTTCTTTCTGTTGGCTTTAAACTTGCTGCTTGATTATCTCATTAGGAACATTTAACCTGTGATATGAGAAACACTGAATAATCATTTCCCATTTCACCCCATCCACTATTTTACAGACCTGTATTATAACCCCACTGGTTCTCATGCCGTGTGTGCTGCGCTTGGACACTGCCTCGGAGAGTGCTCTCTGGTCCAGGCCAACATGGTGCCACCAGATGCACTAATGATATGGCACCAACATCTGGGGGACAGTGCATGAGGTATACCCTGGCCATATTTATTCTTCTAGTGCAGACATAGCTTAATTGTCCTTGCTGTCTTTCCCCTTATTTCTATTAAATTGACTTTTAGACCCAGTGATGAGTATAGCTGTATTCAAGCTGTGAGCGCACGTTTTTTCTTGCAGCCAAGGGGATGTTTCCTGTTTAAAAAAAAAACAAACAATTAAGAAATTAAACAAAAGTTCAGGGATAACCCAATGAGAAAATAAACCACTTTTATTCAAATTATCAGGTGTTAATCACTCTTGGAATACAAGATTACAAACAGCTCCAATTCAGGAAGGTGAATTTCTTCGTTTAACACATACTCATTTGAAGGATACAAAAGAAACGTTTGCTTATTTATCCAAAAGCTTAAAATGAAACAATGACCAGATACTTCTTTGCTTTTAAAAATTAGATTTAACCGTTTCTTCAATAATAAAATATGCTGCCTATTATACAAAAAGGACATTGATTTTATTCACAGTTGACAAAAGTATAGCCACACAATCATAATATTAAAGGTGAACTGCAATGACATTTTATTTGTATCATTCCTATTATTATATATTACACGGGTTAGAGCAGCACACAAAGGCTCTAATCAGGCTCCTGTTGTGTTGGGAGCTGCACATATGGAGAAGAAATATATAGTTCCTACCCCAGAAAGGTTACAGTCTAATCTAAAATTACCCATTAACAGAGGATGTGTCTCAACTGAAAATCACAAGTACGTGAAGGGATTTATCCTGTCTTTCTTTCTTATCTGATGGAGACCCAGAGATGCACAGTTACTTTTCACTGTCAACCACTATAAAATAGCTGTTTACAAATAAATGACTTTTCTTTGAAGCTTACCAGGTCTGAGTTTAGACATCATTCCTCCTTCCTTCTTACAAGTCCCTGATTTTCCTTTTACCCCATCAGATCAGATGGCGACAATCCCAACAGCCATTAGTTGTTTCTGAGCTTAACAACATTTTAGAGGAGAAAACCCAGTCCTGAACTTGTGTCTAGGTCAGCACCTACAAATTTGAGTGTCCTTTCAAATGAACTATTTTTTGCCTGCATAATGCCCTGAAGAGGTACCACATCTGATCATCACATCATTGTTCACATCCCAAATTCTGCTTTTGGATGTCATTGATGTCACTGCAATTTTTAAGCAACTGGGGGTAAGTTTTGGGCCGTTGAGGTCCCTGTACAGGTTGCTTTCACACTGAAGATGAAAAACATGTCCATAGACCTCCTTAGAACTTCCAGACTGGTTTCTGCTATCCTATCTCAGTGGAAGGACAGTAGCATGTACAGTGGGCTCCCCTTCCTCTCTTTCAACCTCAGAACCCCCTCAAAGGAACAAGCACTGTGCCCTAAATGAGTTAGGATTCGAAAATGTATGGATTTTGAGGAAAAAAGCATTTCCATTCACCCCCAAATCTCACTTTGCATCTTGGTTTTGATCTTCAGGCTTTAGAACTAAAAACAGTCAGACTACGAAAATAAATCTGTTGATCGCTAGATCACAAATTTCCAGGTAATACAGAGCAGGACCCTTCAATTTTTAAAAAAAAAGAAAAAAAAGGGGGGATTACCATCACAGCTCTGAGGATTTGCACAGATGACGACCCACTCTCCAGAAACCAAACCAAGCAGCTATTGGGAATTGATTCACAGCCTCTGGAAACACAGTCACACGCACAAGCAGTCGGATTTGCACTAGGAACGAGGGTTGGGTGGGAGTTTGGGTTTTTTCCCCCCCCAATTTCTTATGGTTAATAATGCCCAGTAATTTCTAGCACTAACCGATGCAATATACGCCTGGTTTATTTGAAGCCCAAGGCTCAGACACAAAATGGCATTGGAAAGGAGAAGTGAGGCAGGGTGGCAGCTCAGCATACTTAAGGGAACATTTTTAAGCCATTTAGCAGGAGTTTATTGCTTCAGCGCTGGAGTCTTTGAGCATTCAAGCACGACAGGGTGTACATTGTTGTGCCAGAACTGCCCGCCTTGGGTGTGTGTGGTGTGCGGCAAGGGGCCAAAGGCTGTGTTTAAACGCACCCGCACGAGAAATGCGATTTAGGCAGAACAAAGCCCACTCCTGTTGTGCCTCCCCGTGATTATAAAATAGATCTGTGTCGTTATAAATAGAAAATGACTGGTGACAAAGATGCTGCTTTGACTCACTTCTGAGGCCAGGCTCTTACGCTGCGGTTCCTGATGTCAGACCAATTTAGCGGCTGCGCTGCAGGCAAATGTGTCTGGTTCGGGGTGAGCCAGTCCGCATCTCATGATGGCTTAATCTCATTTTATAACAGCGGGGGCTTCACTGTGGTCCTTCGCAAGCAACGCTATCCCTTCACCCAGGGACGGTGCCGGATGCCTTCCGCAATGCGCTGTGCCCACTGCAAGACTCAGATTGCTAAACAGCAAATTACCCTGTCCTCCAAAAGGACTGCCAAACTGTCTGGATGTGTGGAGTTGAGATCCTGCTTCTACACAACCAAATGGTGCGGCTCTTGTTTATTCCAGTGGGAACAAAATCAGAGACACGGAAACAACAGTGCTGTCTCCAGAGTGTAAATTTTCCTCTATGCCACCTTCCATCCCAACACACTTTAAAAAATTATTGAATTAAATAATGCAGTTAAATAAAGTTTATATATATATAGTTTCTATGTTGTACAATCAGTAATAAATAATAATTAAAAATAAAACAGTGGAGATATAGATTGGAAATGAATCTTAAATCCCGATTGCAATTTCTGGAGTACTCTGCTTAGTCCTAAGCACGCTCCTTAAAACGAACTGTAGTCGTCTTGCTTAAAATCACACTTCTATATATATATTTTATACCATAGTTTATACCCAAAGCTGGGGATAACCTCTCATTTCCTGAAAGCTCTTAAAAACATCCTTAATGAAAAAGCAGAAAAATCTGCCTTTTGCAAATTCTATTTACTTATTGCTTACTTCCAAACTAAAGTAGTTAAATTAATGAAGATGGAAAAAAAAAAAAGTGAAAAAGATTAATGTGGTGCCCGTAGCCATTTCCCAAATTCTTCAGAGTTTATAGACCTAGGGAGAGGGGGAAAGAGCAACCTCTTAGCAGCGCAGCAGAATAGGCTGAAATGACCCTGTGAAACCCAAACGATTCTGGGAATTAAGGGATGTTCACTCCTGCTATGGTTCCACACTGAAAACTGCTTTTAGGGCTCCCAGTAGTACCCATTAGCAATAGCCAAGCTTTTCTGTTTTAATTTAATTTAATTTAATTTCCACCAACAAATTCCACCCTGTGGTGAGAATTGACAGTATCATGTTGAGAACCATTAAAGCATATTTGGATTGTTTTTACTCCATGTATATATAAAAAAAAATAATAATAAAAATCCCCCACCCTTCTTAGTTTTCTTTAGACGAGCCACTTCATAATAAGAGTGAGGCAGACACAATGGAGGCATCGTTATACTGTGGGATACCACCATAGGGAGTGCGGTCGGAGATACAGCAGAACATGCTTTGGCATTACACTGCCGGCGTGGCCTGGTCCCAGCTCCGCTCTGAACCTCCCCATGATGAACCGGAATGGAGCCTGACAGCACTGGTGGTGTCCCTCCAGTTACCACTGGGACAGAGCTGGTGTCCTTCTTCTCTAACACGACCCTATATATCACTGCTGCTTCCTTTTCTCCTTGGGTGTTTTCTGTTCTCTAAGGACATCTTCACTCTTGAAACATCTTCGTGCTGATGTAGCCTTGGGCTCTACTGGGAATTCCTATTGGGAATTCCCCCACTGGGAATTCTGCCACCGGATTTCAAAGGAAAGAGAATAATAATGCTCTTCATTAATATAGGCTTTTCTGTCATGACTTTTAGGCCCCTATCCAGGCGAGCAGGCAAGCACATGTTTAACATTAAACACATGAGTAGTCTCTATTCACATGCTGCAAGCTAGAAATGCTCATTAGCGCTGGATCACGGCCCCAGCTGAGCTGCTAACACGCTTCAGCCAGAGAGCCGGGCTGCAGAAAAGGTGGCACCGAAACCTTTCATCGTTGTTGCACCACCGCTGGCGGAGCAGCTTCGGCGCTTCCCACCCGACGGGCGATGGGGCGTCCCTTTGGCAGCAGAGGCGCGACCTGCTGAGCTGCGACAATGTCATCATTCAGAGCTGGTTAGCTGATGAGCGCAGCTCAAAATACACCACATTCAAGGGCGTCCTCGGGAGTATTTTCAGCTTTCGCATCTCTCCAATAAATGGTGAAAGGGGAATGATTTGGGGCAACGGGGGAATAACGTGGTTGCTGCGGTCTCTGAGACGCTGCTGAGTCCTGTCACGCTGCGTGGTTGAGTGCCTGAGGAGTTACACGGGGCTCTCCAGACCTTCAGGTCAAACATTAAAACACAGACTGATCAAGCTTTGAAAACCAGCCTTGGATGGGGTTTCTGTGCTTTCCCAGGGCTGCAGTGTTGTTTGGGACGTGGGGCAAGGAAATAGGACAGATTAATGCTTTCTCCTTTCCCTTCCCACGTGAGCTGGAAGGGAGGAGAAGGGAATAGGACCCCTATTTTCACTGCCTAGCACTGAGTTAGCGGGCTCTCATAGTTCGGTGCCAATACAACCCAGCAGATCACTCTTGACCAAGGGAATGGGAAATTTGGTGTCTCAGAGGGAACATCTCTATGTATCCTGGGGAAATGCCTAGGCAAAGCCTCCTTAAACATGGTGACTTGCTCAGGTCTGTGCTGAAAATCATGGTCCAGACTAAACAGTCTATCACTCTCGGTTAAAGTATTCCAGATGAAAAGACACATTTTTAAAAAATGCTTTTAATACTGTTTTCTCCAAGAAAATCATTACCTCCTTCAACTTCTCAACAAGTATGAAGCTCACAGCTTTCCTCCTCCTCTGGAGTTGCTAGGTCATCGCAGACATCAAAATTAATGAAGAGATGAAAGATTCAGCAGAAAGGCAAAATCTTACTGGAAATATCAAAAGCAACTCAAGAAGAATGAGTATATCTAGCAGAATAATAAACAAATGCAAACTTCCTGGTGCTTAAAAGAATACACATGAAGGAGGACACAAGATGTTGGGGTTATTTTTTTCTTTAAAACACCGATTCGTTTTAGAAAGTGAATGTTTCCGTGTGTTTCTGGGGCTTTACATAAGTGGGACTGCCACTGCCTAAATTTTTGCAGTACCTTAAACTCAGCTAATCAGCCAAACTCAGTCAATGCAGAAAGGGGGCTGTCTTTGCTTCATCCCACAAGACGGACGGGTTACGCTAGAACACGCTTCCCCGTGTGCCCATCCGTGAGCGCCCTGCTACGTCGCACTGAGGAAAAGGCAGAACGGCTATGGCTCACCTGGAGCTGACTTTGAGCAGGGACAAGAGAGGAGGAAAGGTGGCAAGGGGTTAAAATAAAAGAAATACATATTCAAAATAAATGCTATGTGCAATTCAGTTGAACTTTCTCGTAGGAAACAAAGATGTCTAGTTTCTCTGTGATACAGCCTGTCATTCCTCCAGGGCAGTGGCTTTTCAGCTGATGCAAACGTAGAAGAAGAGCTGGTAACCTGTAGCTCTATATTCCACACTAGTCCTGATAGAGCGATATCACTATATGACTCTTTTTATTGGAAAAAAAAATAAATGTTTGTCAGAAGCCCTCTTTCAAATAGTCTTGAAACAGATACTTCCTTAGTCCTACCTGTACAGCAAGACGACCTCTTGGCAATTCAAATAGTCTAAGAGAAAATAAGAGTAACTAATATAGGGGATCCTGTAGCACTCCCATACCACTGCTAATAGAAGAAAAATCAATATTAGTTCCAATATGAATGGAGTGTTGGATTGACTGAACAGGGAGCTTTGAAATAAATATCTAAGAAATGTTTGGATGAAATGGACATCTTTACAGACATTTGGTCTGCATTTCTGAAATGTAGATGATTAAATCCACATTGTTGGCTTCTTCCCCCTCTGCACTATGTCTTTCTTTACATCTTGCAAAAAAATTTATGAACAAAGTTATTGTAAATCTGCAATGTCTGTCTTGTCACTTAGATTCTTTTCAGAAATGCTGCCTTGCCAATGTAGATATACAATCCTGTATGATTAATATTTATTACTTATAATTCTAAATACAATGGAAGGTCACCAGAAATACCCTGCCTAAAGGAGTCTGGAGCCCTTTAAAATCTCACTGGTGATGGATCCTGAGTCTTGAGAACCGAGCTCAAAATCTTAGCAAAACACTTTTCTATGTAGGATTTCCAGTATTTCCGGCTTCTGACTACGGCTAAAGCCAAAAAGCACAAAGGCGAGCGAAAGTTACAGATCTGAAAACAGGAGCTTGGATTTCAAACCCAAACAAAGGTCAGGGAATGCCTGAACCTGTCCCTAATCTTGGATCAGCCTATAATAGAGCTATGAGTAAGATGCAAAGTTTGGATGCAGAGCGAGGTTTGAATTCACACAGAACAGGCACCATAACTGAAAGCTATTTAATTTTACACTTATTCTTTCTCATATCCATCAATACATTACAGCTAGGTTTTTTGGGGTCTTATCAGAAAAATATATTTAAGGATTTTATTATTATTAATTAAAAGGAAGGCAGCTTGGGGATTTTCAGGTTTTATAATGAAATCCTAAAAACATTTTAAGAGCATGCAAATCATCTTACAAAAAGCTCGTTTTCTTTTTGGTATAAGCCCGACCATTTTTAAACAAAATTGTTTAAAAACAGATGCAATTTGAAGTCGTTGAGATCAACTGTGTTTTGGCCCTCTTCTTGCAAAACTACAGTAAGACAGATCAGAACATTTCAGAACCAGGGGATTCAGCAAAGTGGTGAAGATTCACAGAGACAGAAGAAATCAGGACAGACCCTGAACTGGTTCACTTACCCTGCCTGAGATCTGCTGAATGTTTGGACAGTCTTCTTTAAGGAGCTAAACATAACAAGCCCAGAGCAAGAATCTGCATCTGCCTCTGCGTCTTTATTCAGAGATTCACTGCAGCAGTGATTAAGCAAAGCCACTAATTGAAGTACAAACCTGGAAACAGACAACTGAGAAAAGCATGGATTCTGTTGATCGGCATGCTCCTAGCCAAATCATACTGAAAGGAAAAAAATCCCAGCGATCATTAATCAGATAGAAGACTTTTCACTAGAAACAAACTTGCAGAGCATTGCTAATAACACTTTTCTAAGCAGACAGAGCCATCTTGACCAGCGTGCTGAGTGAAAACAAAACCAGAAAGACAGACGGAAAGGACCGAGTCAATTAAAATAAAAAAATAAATAAATGCCTTAATTTACCAAAAAAAAAAAAAATCACAAATAATTCCAATCTCATGAAGAAATGTTTTTAACAAGCCACATGTGCTTGCGCAGACACTTCTAATCTCATTAGATTTTTCTGGCTGCTATTAGCGTTCTCTGAGCCAGCTGATTTCTCAGCAATGTTTTAAAGAGTGCGAGCCTTTGCCCTCCAGTCTAGCTGTTGTTAAAACAGCCCGGTCTAGGGGAAGACTTGGGAGTTCGTGGATTTTCTTCCAAGGTTTTGGAAAGTTCAGAAAAAAATTGACCATTGCATGCAAAACAATAGTCAACCACAAACTATCTTCACAGTCAACGAGCACCATTCTGCTCCCAGCTGGGTTAGTGTGAAAAGCGGAATAATCCCACCAAAGCAACAGGATGGCTTCAGATTGTCATCAGCATCACACGGCAGAGGCTGCCTTTCCATGGTGTCTCCAGTCCTCCAGCTCTCTGGCTGCAAACAAGCCTGCTGCGCGGTTCCCCTCGGTCGCATCTCACCAGCTTGGGGTTCCCCTCAAATCAGCGCGGCTCTAGCAGCTCTGAGCAGAAGGGGAGTCACACCGGGTTACAGCTCAGCTTTATTTTATCTTTGAAAACAACGACAAATCCCCCCAAACTGAAAATCGAGAGCCGTGTGCGCTGCTGTACGTATCGGGGCGTGTGATTTTCATGCAGAAGAGCCGTCATTCTGAATTTGCTAAAGTAACGTGCAAATAATCACTAGTATAAAGCAGATTGTGCCAGGAAGACGCTACAGATAGAACAAAATAATCCGTTTTAGAAAACAATCCTAATCCAGAATCGTGTAACCTGCATTGGTAAACCCTGGATGAGCGGGACTAAGGCGTCATGCATGGATTTCCGCTAGCATACTTGCCGAATTTCTGGCTGGAAATGTGCCCCTCTCTGGTTTAGCCTGTCCTATTTGAGGCTCTCAGAACAAACTTCTCCTGGGATGAGATGATGAGTGCTTGAAAGTGACCCATCTGGAGCCCAGCGTGAAGAAAGCGCTTCCCCTGCCTGGAATTTGTGTGCAGTGACAGCTTTCTCCTGCCTATGCAAGTTTCCCAAGATAGCAAATATAAAGGAACTGGCAACCATACAGCCAAGACGACAATATCCTACGTGGTCTCGTTAGCCGTGCCAATTCCCTCTGTAGACGGTGGAGTCAATACGTTGCCCCTGTTATCGCTACGTCTGTGTGTCTCTACCAACCAGCAGATCCACTGGGCATTTTGGCACTAGCCCCGCTCTTCCAAGGGCTGCCTGCTCAATTGCTCATTCACTCCCTTGCACTTTAAACATTTGGATCCAACAACATCATGCAAATTTTATGCAAAGTAGCATCTGCAAGTCTGACATATTCACTTAGGCTTCCCCCTCTTGCGCCAAGTTAAAAATAAATACCCTATAAACTCTTGGGCCCGCTAAGACAGAATATGCATTCAGAGAATTTTTTTAAATATAACTGCTAAGAGCATTTCTCCTTTAGGGTCAAACTCCTTTTTTTCCCCCTCACTCTCTCATATTTTGCTACTGCCTCAAGGATCTCAACAGCACTGGGGGAAAAGCGTCCTTGAAATAACCTACAGAAGAATCAGTTCTACGTGTTCCTAACTCTCTTACTTGAAATTTCAGCTAACTTCCTATTTTTAAAACTCCAAAGAATACAGGTGGTGATATACCCCCAACACGAAACAAGAAATTAGTAAAGTGGACTCATTTCCAATACTGATTGAGAATAATACTAGTTGAGCCAGATCTTACGTTCAGATTTCAAAGGGTCTCCACCCCTCACACTAAAGCTGCCTTCTCTTTTCTCCAGGGAGAAGCAGATTTGTCCCTGACCAATACACTTGAACAGGTGAAGTCATAGGGGTGCCAACCAGATAGCATAATGATAAAGTACGTCTTAAGGCAACAAGGAGAAGAGTCTGTAAAAGGGAATACTGAGCCACCGCTGAGGTCAGTTAGGACTTGCTGAGCCTCTTGGCCACATCTGCGTAGGCTTGCTCAATTTCTTTGTCTGCCGCACAGGTGTTGGTGAATTCATCCCTGGCGTAGGCATTCTTCAGGTATCGCCACAGCCCCGTCATCTCTGTCGGGAACTCAAAGTTGCGGTATTTCTTTGCAACAATCTAAAGCAAAGATAAAAGAGGGAAAAAAACAGCTTGCTAGTGATAGATGTCCAGATTCCTTTTTAGAGAGCTTCTTATTCTTTCTTGTCATATAATTAATAGCAAAGGAGAGAAATGTTTGGATGCTCAGGGACTTATAATAGAAAAGCCTGAGAAGTAACTGTTGGTTGTCCCTTATCTTGCAAGGATGCTACTTGGCCTAAGGATGCTCTAAATCAATGGCCTGGCTACTGTCAACAACTTATGACTTTCATGGTACATTGATGATCAGAGGGCTGGAGCACCTCTGTTATGAGGACAGGCTGAGAAAGTTGTGGTTGTTCAGCCTGGAGAAGAGAAGGCTCCGGGGAGATCTTATTGCGGCCTTCCAGTACCTAAAGGGGCCTACAGGAGAGCTGGGGAAGGACTTTTTACTAGGGCATATAGTGATAGGACGAGGGGGAATGGCTTCAAACTGGAAGAGGGGAGATTTAGATTAGATATTAGGAAGAAATTTTTCACTCTGAGGGTGGTGAGGCACTGGAACAGGTTGCCCAG